>ML058525.1:987348-1422528 GCA_003013855.2 Liriodendron chinense
ATTTTTTAAATTAAAAACCCTAAATACACTAAACGCTAATATTATATATATATATATATATATATATATATATATATATATATATATATATATATATATATATATATATATATTATACAATATAAATTAAATGGATGGATGGTTGGATGGATGGATGGATATATAGATGCATGGATACGATGATTGTATAATCTAAATTATATAAATTATATTATATATTGTATAATATATATAACATAATATATTATATACATTTTGTTAATTTGGATGATGAATGGATGATTGTTAGATTGTTAGATTGTTCTTAAAGTGTGAATTTGTTAGATTGTTAGGTTATAATTTTTCTTTATTGAATGTTAAATTGTTCGATTGTTAATTTGTTATATTGTTAAGTTGTTAATTTTTTAAATTTGTTGCATTGTTTTTAATTTGTTAGATTGTTAGATACTAAGATTGTTAGGTTATTTTCTATCTATTAGATACTTAGGTTGTTAGATTTTTTTTTAATTTGTTAATTTGTTATATTATTTTTAATTTATAAGGATAGATAATCAGTTGCCTTTTTGAGGATTTTATGTTACCAGATGTAGATACAGTATGTTATTAGAGGCATAGAAATCACTCGATTTATCTCATTTTTAGATAGTTCAGGGTTACATATATTGTAATGTCTTTATTTATTTCAATTTAAATGCATACGCTTGTTCCGGTTCGTCTATTCTTTTTTCTCTGGATATATTTCCTACATTTATTTCTGTCATCAAATGTCAAAACTTTGTGTCGATGCTTAAAATGAGAATCAAATACATAATGAATATATTCTAGAGAGATAAAGAAAGAAACTGCTGAAATTTTGGTGTCACGTTTAAATTGAAAAATGATGGCATTATACTCTATTTAACTTTGAATTGGTGAATGATTTAGACAATTAGGTAAGTATAGACGTCTAGGAAGGCATTATAATTTACAATCTATAGAGTGGCATTGTGAAGATTATAATTGGTCAAAAATTTGTCTTATAGATGATAAGTGAAGAAGTCCCAACTACCCTCAGTGCCGGTGCATCAACCATATCTCCTCTTATTGTGGAGGGAGACATGTATTCAACTGTAGTCAAAGGAAATAAAAGATCAGCAGTGTAGGATGACTTTGAAGAAATTACAGTTAATGGTGTGGTGAAGATCAGATGTAACCATTGTAATTTATTATACAATAAAAATGCCGGAGGGTTAACCACATATTTAAATGAACATAGACAAACCTGTTCAAAGAGAGCAAGACTCCCACCTCCAAGACAACAATTATTGTCATTTAATAAGTTTGAAGGGGATGACTTCCAAAGAATCATTTTTACTCATAAGTTTAAGGAGTAGCTGAAAGAGTGCTATGCGAGATTAGTGATCGTTGAAGAAAAATATTTTAAAATGATAGAGAGCAAAGTGTTCATGTCTTTTTTTCAATTCTTAACCCTCGAGTTGAGAAGGTTTCTCGCATCACTGTGCAGAGAGAGTGCATGAAGATGTACGCAAATGAAAAAAATGAAAATAAAAGAAGTTTTAACTATTAGTCTCTAGAATAAGTTTAACGTCTGATTTGTTGACGATGTGCAATAAAAGAAAGGAATATATTTCATTAATCACACACTATGTAGATGACGATTAGAAACTCTGCAAGAGAATTTTGAACTTCCACCACCTTCCTCCTCTAGATACTGGTTTGGTTATTGCAGATTGCATCTACAATTGCCTACGAGATTGAGGCATTGAGAAGAAATTTTTTGTAATACCTTTAAATAATATTTCAACAAATGACACTGTAATTTCATGTCTATGTAACCAACTCAAGGTAACCAAAAATTTATTTTTTGATGAAAAAATATTCCAGGTCAAGCGTTATGCCCACATGCTAAACTTGATTATACAAGAAGGACTAAAAATAATTGACAACACTATAGAGAACATAAGAAAGAGTGTGAAATATATAAGGGTTCGCCTTTAAGATTGAGTATATGGAATAACATAATTCAATGCTTGAATGTGACATATAAAAAAACGTTAAAGTTAAATGTATGTACACGCTAGAACTCAATTTGTGAAATGTTAGATGCGTCGATGGAATTGGAGCTTGCATTTCCTGAATATGAGGCGCATAATAAAATGTATTTTTTTTACCGAGCACAAATGATTGAAGCAAAGCAAAAGAACTTCACAAGTTTCTCAAAGTTTTTTATGAATGTACGAAGAGTTTTTCTGGAAACAAGTATCAAACAACAAATCTACTTCTATCATCTCTTTGGAAGATTAAGGATGCCCTAAAAAAATGCTAACAAGGGTCTAGATTTTCTAGGACAGATGGTAATTGTTCGCTTCCCCAAGTGTAGGGTTGCGATGTAGTAATAATTCGGTAAAGATCGAGATCGTTCTTAGGGACTTGTTTAAGAATTCACAAAACTACTTCTAATATTCTCTAATTGAGATCAAACTAAGCAGATTTTAGAATTTGAATGTAGAGAAGTATTCTTAAATTAAAAGTGATTTTAATTAATATAAAGGAGCACTAGGGGTTCAAGGATCCACTTGTAGCAATCCTTGATGTATAATTTGCTATGGTTTCCCTATTACACAACTAGAATCGAAATCAAATCCTATCTAGCTGGATGATAGAACGGTTAATTCATCAAAACAGTCCAATTCATGTGTTGTTCATAAACATAATTCTCTCAATTTAAGTTAGGACTTGAGCACACTCAATTGCATAGGTCAATCCTAGTTTCAATAAGTCAAGATCACAATCATAATAATCATCAAACCCTGTCACAAAGCTTAACTATATCATGATTTGGACTTCATTCAAATCACATGCATAAGCAACACCTAAATAGGACTTTAGAATAAAAGGTAGAACTTTGGTTTGAAGTTCCCACATGAGGATCCAAGTCTAGAGTGTCTTGAATCCGATTCCTCGGAGCGTACAGGTCTATATCCATACATAACAACTAAGAACTAAAGCAATTCTTCCAAACATCGATGAGTCATCATAAGATTAAGGAAAACTACTTATAATTTTACTCAAACTTCCATAAACCATTGTTCTTCAATAAAAATTCAAATTTGAAACCAAATAAATGAATGAAAGCATCTTAGATTTACTACAAGCTTCACCTCTTAGCCCTAGCTAAGAGGTATAGCCGATCATGATCCAAGGAAACATGAAATTAACTAAAAACATACGCTAGAAAGAAAACTAGAGAAGGGAGTTGTAGAACTCCGAATTCGTCTTTCTCCGCCTCCCACATTCATAGATCTCTTCTAGGATACCTTAGAAATGAAACCTATGTGCCCTTTTATAGTAGAGAGGCCCTACCGCCTCAAAATCTTTCAAAATTGCGCAACACTTACGCAATTGCGCACAAAAATTGGATCTTGCTGAAGAAGTTGCTGGAAATTCAAAATTTCTACAGAATTTCCCATGGCCGACCAGTCTTGACCGGTTGAACCTGTCTGGTAAGGGTCTAGAGAGTGCAGAGGGGAGGCCGACCTCCAGGCCGATTGGTTTTGACCAGTCAGACCAATGTAGTCCTTGCTCTAGCAGCTTCAAAGAGAGGCAGCACCTGGCCAACCAGTCATGACTGGTCGATCATCTTTTTTTTTTCATCTTTTCTTTCTTTCTCTCTCTTCTCTCCTTGTCTCTTTATGATTCTTTAGCCCACCTTGGGTCCTCATCCAAGGGCTCTAAATATGATCTTTTAACCACCAATTGGGTTAAGTCTCTCTAATTCCTAAAATCATAAAACCATGCATTAGGATTGTGAATCATGCATAGTTAGCGATGTAATGGGGTTAGAATATACACATTTAAGAGCTCAACAGTAATTGGTATGCAAATGATGTTTGAAAAGTACTAAGACGAATGTCATTTATTGATGGCCTTAGCAATTGTTCTTGATCCTCATTTGCAATATGGGCTTAGTTAAGTTTATTTTTATAAAGATTTATTCTGTTAAGGGTGGTAATGGAGACCTTTAAAGTGTACCACGCACTTGAAGAATTGTACGATTCGTATGCTACTACTTCATCCACATCAGGTGCTAAAGAAGTTAGAGCTGTAGATGTTTTTATAAGCTATGATAATGTGTTCAATGAATACATGTCTTTCTTAGTATAAGAAATAAAATATCAGACAAAAGAATCAGAGCTAAAAATGTATCTGAAAGAGTCAATTGTAAAACGCTTGGACTTTGATGTTTTAGAATGGTGGAAGATGAGAGTTAAAGAATCAAAATACTCTACATTATCGGTGATAGCACGGGACATATTGTCAATACCTATTTCAGTAGTGGTATCAAAATTCTCCTTTAGCATGGGGATTAGGGTTGTGAATGAGCATTAAAGCTCATTTTCACCAATAACAACCGAAGCATTAATTTGTACACAAGATTGATTGTGTCCGATTTGGAGAGGTAATGTTTTTTATATTGGGGATAAGGAAGAGGAAGAGTTTGAGAATTAAGATGAGACTACATCGGCACCTGCAACAATAGCTACATGAAAGCAGTTATAAATTTTTTGACGCCATCCAATTTGTCAGGTGCCTCCTCTAAGTTTTGAAAATCTATTCCTTCATCGGAGAGTTCGTCTTTCTCCAAGACATATTTAGCAATGTTAACGAGATAACCGTTATGCAACTCTCCATACTCAAGATGCTTCTTTATCTTATTTAGAATGATCTTCTAAGAGCTTTTTGTCGCTCAAGAAATCCTTGGACGTGGGGTCATCCTTAACTTCGATCATGAGATCTCCTAAGCTTGCTTCATTAGTCGGTGTAGGGTTTTTACCTTTACTGACTGACGAATTTGGTTCTAAATTTTTTTGAACCCATCTCATGGAGTTATCCATAGTAGGTTAGGATGATGTCGAGTATGCTACAGACCGTAGTCTCTTTCGAGATTTGGTCTCCTCGCCCGTTGCATTGCTAGTGATGCTTCTAGGTGTAAGTCATTTTTCACGACTGCATGGGAAACTTTGGTGGACCACTCTAGTCTATTTAGTCTCTTGATATCAACCAGTTTGACTATCCTAAACAAGTCAAAGGACTGATAGTTTGGCTTTCTTAACGTGGCAAGGAGACCGTCAGGTTGACTCATGTGCAGGGGTCAATAATGCTCTTATTGTAATAAATGGTCAGGCTACAATGGCCTTTGATGGTCGACTATCTAGCTTGTCATGATGCGTCAATGACTTAAATTAGTCTCACTGTTGCATTATTCACATGAAACCCTGTTTAAGTCCTATAAGATTCAAATAGTTTGGTTATAGAAACTTGCCTCCCATGCGTGGTAGGTGGCTTTGAACTTTTGGCTAGTGTTAGGATCTAACTAAGGTTTTTCAAGTATCAACCACTGATCGACCTTTGGATTATAGAGCTATAGTGAGGTGAAGTTTTATCCTTAGGGTGTTAAGTTTCCAAAGATTAGGCTCAACAACATTTAATTCAACCGCCTGTGGAAATATGTCAGAGTCAACTACCATTGTCTCCTTTTTTTCTCGAGAAACTTGAGCAATTCCTTATCGATGTTGGCCTTTATAACATTCTTGAAAACCACACAGTTTTTCATAAAGTTAGAATGTGTGTCACGCCATTTACAGTATTCAATCTTATTAAGTTCTTCGGCCTTCTTTGGTTCGTTAGAACCTTGATGAATTCCCTTCTAGTAAGTAAGTAAAGATTTCATTGGCACGAGTTGTCTTAAAAGTGTATCTTTTGCCATTTCTAAACAAAAATTTCCTTTTATTTTAGCATGACGGAGCGTCCATGTCCTTCTTTGTTAGAGACTGGCAGATGAGTGACTTTCTAGTTCAACTTCCACCATATCCAACTCGAAGTTTGGGCTTGATAATAAGTACCCATTGAGAAATGTTTACATTGGTTTTCTTATCAAAGAAGCCATTCGTAGCGAGTAACTCACAAGGAGAGATAAAAAAAGATCCTTGAATTTCATGCCCTCGAACTTCTTTTGTAGTTTGATATCTAAACCATCTTAGGCCACTTTAAGAAACTCGACCTCAAGTATAGCGACCAAACGCTGATTCCTTGCTTTTTTAAATGAGCAATGTATTTATAGGTTGTTTCTCCCAATAGTTACCTTAAACAAGATAAATGGACCATGGATACCTTTGGCTTAGTTATAAAAAATTGTGCATAAAACTTTTCTTCCATTTCTGACCACGAGCTAATAGAGTTAGGTAGCGGATTAATATACCACATAAAGGATGTCCCAGTAATAGAGTCTTCGAAAAACCAAAGCTTCAAGAAATCTTGGTTTGATACCTCACCATGTTGGATGATGAACCAACCAATATTCTCGATGATCGACTGACCAAATTCCCCTAAGAACAAAGTGAACTCAGGTGGACAGTAACCCCTCGGTAGCTCGTAGTACCAATCAATCCATTCCAAATAGGGTTTCTTGTAGGTTAGTCTGTCTATACGACGGCCTTATTAAAGGCCAACAACTTCTTGGATTAAATTAATTAAATTGTTAAAACCCTTCTGAGGTACCTAAGCAAGTGCTTGCAGTTCCTGAGCGACTGGGTTTCTTATAGGTCAGTCTGTTTATATGGCGGCCTTGTTAAAGGCCAACAACATTTTAAATCATTTTGAATTAAATTAATTAAATTGTTATAGCCCATCTGAGGTACTTAAGCAGGTGCTCACAGTTCCTCAACGGCTGAGTTGATTATTGGTGGTGCAACCGAGTTAACCACAGGAGGTGTCGGTGGCATAGAAGGTTTCCCCCAGGTTGTTCAATTCTTGGGACATGTTGCCCCTTGAGGGCTCCAGGTTTTGGTGCCTCTTGGTCGTATTGGCCATATAGGGCAACCATTTCCTTCTAATGCCAACTGGAGGTAGTGACATATTTTGGTAAAATTGATATTCATCAAACCAATTGATCTCGACTGAGGAAGTATTGGCTGATCCTGAAGAGGATTTGGACTATAAAGATCCATATTAGCTTGAAGGCTGTCTAAAAACCTTTTGAACAAAAGATTCGTTGACATTTTCAAGTTTTCAACCTGAAGCCTTGCCTACTTAGCTTGAATTTGTCCTTGTTCTAAAAGTTGTTCCACGATGTCTTGTACGTTATACAAAGCGTCTGTAACACTCTTAAATGTATTAATGAATGGTGATGATCCAACTTCTAATAAAACTGACTTTAGGGGACCAGGGAGGTGTGGTCTATTGGGTCACCGTGGAAGCAACCACATAGTTCAATCAAACAAGTAATAATCAAACGCAAACAAAGCACACAAAGAACACACAAATTTTACGTGGAAAACCCTTACAGGAAAAAACCACGACACAAAGTGACAACAATCCACGATGAAACGAATTACAAGACATGTAAATCCAGACGTACAATGAAAGAAAACCCTAGCCTCCTCCTTCGCAAACCCTAGAAACGTTTTAAATCTCTCTCTTCAACCCTAATCCTATATTACACCCGTTTATATAGCGTTACACCTGGAATTAGAAACAAAGTCACGCACTTACGTAAAACAGCGCACACCATTGGTCGATCAATGAATGATCCCTCGATCATTCGATACTGGGATGTTCGATCGATCGAAAATGCCTAAAACAGTCCAGGGAGTTTGGGAGGAAATCTAACTAGTTTCGATCGATCAAGCCCCGAAGGTCGATCGACCGAACTAGTCTAAAAGTGTTCAGAGACCATATTGTCTCATCTGGGGTATTTTCGATCAATCGACCATAGATGTTGATCGATCGATGACCCCTAAAAGTGAAGATTTAAAACTCTTTTTGACAATCTTCATCAAGTGTCTAATCTTCCATCGATCCTTCACTACTTCAAGCTGCTTCCTCCATCTCTATTCGTCTCCATCATAGCTTCACCTGCCTTCGTTGCTTCTCATGCACACTCCATCCTCATTCTTTCAATGCCAGGATTAGAAAGTCGAACAGAACTTGAACTTCTCTGCATTAACCACTTTCGTAAGCATGTCTGTCGGATTCACGCTTGTGTGGATCTTCTCAAGAGTAACTCTGCATTCCGCAAGCACCTGTCGGATAAAATGATAATGAACATCAATATGTTTAGTACGAGAATGATAAATAGAATTCTTCACCAAATTTATCGTGCTTTTACTGTCATAATTAACTAGCACGGCCTCCTGCTGAAGCCCCAATTTATTCATCACACCCTTCAACCAAACATCTTCCTTGAATGCCTCCGTCACCACCATATACTCAGCTTCTATTTTGGAAATAGCAACTATAGACTGGAGCTTCGACATCCAAATGTTCGCTCTACCTGCTAATACAAACAAGTAACCGGAAGTCAATCTTCTATTGTCCACATTCCCTGTGTAGCTCGAATCCACGTAGCTTACAAGCTTTCCCTCTGATTTTTCGAATGTCAAGGCATAGTCTTTCGTACCTCGTAGGTATTGAAGTAACCATTTCACTGCCTCCCAGTGTTGCTTGTCGAGGTTAGACTTGTTTCTGCTCGCAACACTAACTGCATGTGAAATATCCGGTCTTGTAGAGACCATGACATACATCAAGATGCCAACCATGCTTGAGTAGGGCACACGAGACAAGACACTTTTCTTCATCTATAATAAGACATTCCTTTGTGTTGAGCTCCTAATTTATACATATTTTAACCCCATTTCATCACATTCTATGCATGATTGCTATGATTAAAAGACTAATCTAATGCATGTTTGTAATTGTAGGAATGAGAGAGAGACTTCACCTATTTAATGGCTAAAAGAATGTTTTTAAACCCACTTGATGATGAAGGAAGATGAGCCAAAGGAATGGAGGAAAGAAGCAAAGAGAAGAGAGAGATGACATGGAATTAATGCTACTTTGAAGGATTTGGAGTAAATAGAAGACCAAGCTTTGATGAGCCAAAGAAGTGGAGAAAAAGCTTTGAAGGAATTAAGTTGAAGACCTAGAATGGCCAGAAAAGTCATATTGCAGAGCTACAGGGCCAGAAAAGTAAAATGCAGAAAGTTCAGTAGATGACCCTATAGAGTAAAAAAAAAATCTATATTTTTTGCCTTCGGGCACCCGACTATCACTCCGTTAGGCGCCCAAAATTGACAAAAATTCTAATTTCTTTCTGGAACTTTTCTAGACATGGTCAGGCACTCGACTATCACTCTGCTAGGTGCCCAAAATTGACAAAAATTCTAATTTCTTGTTGGAACTTTTCTAGACATGGTCGGGCACCTGACCACAGCTGGCCGGGTGCCCGATAAAGAGGTTTTAGGCGCTCGAAATTTAAAGAAAAGTGACCAAACTCGCTGGATTGTTTTGTGGTATGGTCGGGCGCCCGACCAACACTCGCCATGTGCCCGATGACAGACGTAAGTGCGTAAATTCTTATACAATTTGAGGCGGTGGGTGATTTTTGCTATAAAAGGACACCCACACTCTTTCTAGGGTATAATAGAAGGCTGGAGAAGTCGTGGGAGGTGGAGAGGATCGTCGTGGAGTATTCACAACTCCTCCAACTAAGGTTTTATAGTTTTTCTATGCTTTTAGTAGTTTTTCTTTTGAGTTTTAGTTCAACCTTCTTCATTGTTGGCTAAACCTCTTAGCTAGGGCCAAGAGGTGAAGCTTATAGTTGTTTATAATATTTAATTCGAATTAGTTCAAGTAATTTGGGATTTATTGATGAATGATTCCAGTTATAGTTTGAAATAAAATCGGTATTTTTAATTAATCTTCTATCTCTTATGATTATGCTTACATGAGATGTTTTGATTTACTAAGATTGATCAATGGGGTGTTGTTGATAGGATTTTGGGTAGTAGAGATCTTAGATCCATCATGATATATTGAATGCTAGGAGATCTTACAAACTAAGTTTCCTTAGTGCTTATCTAGAACTAAACTAGAAGAAGTTCTTATCTTTTAGATTAATCTGAGATAGATATTCATGTAGTGATATTGGTTTAATAGAAGTTCAATTCGTGCTTCTAAATCAAGTCTAGTGACAAGACTTGAGAAAGAATCATGAATGTGATCTCAATTGTTTTGTGAAAGATTGGGTTGTCTGATTGAATACAACCAATGCCTTCGTTGTTATGAGAAAAACATATCTATGGATGATCCATTTATGTTAGATGCATTATGATGATTTGATTGCTCTATATTTCGATTGGATAGGGATAGAACTCTGACTTCAATTGAGTTATTGGCTTAAATGTTTTAAATTGACATTGTGAATGATTATAAGTGGATCCTTGGTGCTCTAGTGTTTTATTTCCTTGATTTAGTTTTAAAGTAGATAGTTTTATGTTCTTAAATTTCATCCATCAATACAAATCTAAGTTTAGCCCATCCTAGTTATAAAGTTTAGATTTGTTACGACAATCCCTGATGATCGACCTCAGTCTTACCGAGAATTATTACTACATCGATCGCAGCCTTGCACTTAAGGCGAGCGAACACTCTAAAGAAAGTCGAAACTAAACAGTGTGGGGTGTGTTAATTGGTTTAGCCTTTTCCATCTCAAACTTGATTGAGACCTTCTCAATGTAATCTGCATGAGACAACCATAACCTGCTCCTCTCTCTGTCTTTGTGTTTATCAATGCCGAGAATCTTCTTCGTAGCCCCTGGATCTTTCATCTCAAATGTCCGTAATAACTGAGTCTTTAATATGTCAATCTTAAACATGTTATGATTGCCGATAAGCATGTCGTCAACATATAGTACCGGTAAGATGAATTTTTCATCACTCAGATCCTTGAAGGAGACACAATGATCATATTCAGTTCTAGTAAACCGTTGATTTACCAGGAAAGTATCAAATTTCTTGTACCATTTCCTAGGCGACTGTTTCAATCTGTACAACGACCTTATCAACCTGCAAACTTTATTCTCTGCTCTCCATATCTCAAACCCTTCTAGTTGCACCATGAAAATCTGTTCTTCCAACTCCCCATGTATGAATGCAGTCTTCACATCAATTTGTTCCAGTTCAAGGTTGTATTGGGCAACTAGCACTAACATAAACCTGATAGACACTTGCTTGAAAAATAATGTGAAAATCTCACTGAAGTCGACACCTTCTTTTTTAGCATATTCATTCGCAACTAATCTGCCTTGTATCTATCTTGTTTCTTCTTAAAATCTACTTACACCTGATCACTTTTCGTCCAATCGAAAGTTCCACCAGCTCTCATGTCTAATTCTTATATAGAGAGTCCATCTCGTCTTGCATCGTCACCATCAACTTTTCAGCATTTGTGTCACCCAATACTTCATTAAAGGTAAAAGGATCTCCCTCATCCGTAATGAGGGCGAATGCAATATTTGAATCATCTTTGCAGCTTGCTGGCAACCTGCGATCTCTGGGTGAATTTCTCCTCACAAGTGGTAGTTCCACCTGCTCCTGTACATTTTTTACAGATCAGCTTCGTCCTATGTCTTAACCTTGTCTATTTCAATGTCCATCTTTATTAAATTTTCTATTTCTTTGTGTTCATCCTTGCGAAATAAGGAATCCTCATCAAATTCGACGTCTCGGCTAATCATGATCTTCTGTGTGACCATGTCATATAACCTGTATCCCTTTACACCAGCTGCATAAACAACAAAAACGCATTTCTTTACCCTTTGGTCCATCTTATCTCTCTCAACTGACGATAAATGAGAGTAACCATCGCAACCAAATACACGTAGTTTTGAGTAGTCCACTTCATGGCCACTCCACACCTCCTTTGAAATTTTGCAATCTATTGTTGTAGAAGGAAATTGAATCATTAAGTAATAAGCCGTGTTCACGGCCTCAGTCAATATCTCCTTGTCCAACCCAGCATTACTTAACATACTTCAGGCCCTCTCCAAGAGAGTCTGATTCATCCTTTCAGCCACACCATTTTACTCAGGTGTGTGCCTAACTGTTTTGTGCCTCACATTCCCTTCTTCCTTCCAGTAACGATCAAATTCCTTTGACGTGAACTCACCTCTACTGTCTATGTTGAGGCAAGGAAAAGAAGAAAGGAAGAAAGAAAGGAAAAAAAATGAAAGAATAAAGGAAGAAAGGAAGAAAGGAAAGAAAACAGAAGGAGAAGGTCGTTATGTGACCAAATAACGGTCATCTCCGTTACGCGACCGCGTAACATCCAATAATGTTTGCAGTTCGGGTATAGGTGGATTTCTGCCTTCTCGATTACACGAATTTTGGTTTGTTGGGTTCTGTTATGCGAACCCCCGACCATCACACGTGTGGAAGCCTATAAATACCCCCCCCCCCCCCCCCCCCCCCCGGGTCATCATTTGGCATTCATTTGATATTCAGAGGTATCCCAAAAGTTCTAGAGTTCAGGGCTACGAAGAGAGGACTCATCTCTTCTCCTTCTGAGTTGAGTGCACTTGGTGCAATCCTCAGAAGTAGTAGGAATGATGGATGATGCTAGCATCTTGAAGAATCAAGGAGTTTTGTAAGAGTCGGGAGGGTTTTAATGCCTTATAAGGCCTGTGTAATAACCTTGAGTCCGTTATGCGGCCGCATAATGAGCCTAGCCCTTGTTTGTGTGCTTCACTTAAAGCTACAAAGGAGTGAAACCTAGCAAGACTGGCTTGTCCTGTCTCTCATACATGCTTGAGAAAGCTTAAAGAATGGTCCAGACAACAGTTCTGCCACACAAAACCTGCACAACCCTTTATCATTCTGACAGATCCCAAACGGAGGCGAAATGCTGCCGAAATATAGTTTTGGCGCTTAATTTCCTATACCATTGTATTTTATTTTAGAATCAAGGGATGAATGCATGGAATGTAAAAGAACCATATTCATAATAAATAAAATGATGTACTGTCTTCTCTTTTGGTTCATGCACTTAATCAGCTGTTGGAATACAATATCTTTCCCCTATCTATCAAAAAGCATTTTGTTGTGTAAACAGTCTGTCCTTAACACTTTCACTTTATGCCCTGACTGGTTTTCAACCATCACCTTCCATATCTTGAAAGTAACGAAAACATCGAATTTATAGTTCAAGAAGTAAACCCATACCTTTTTAGAGAAGTCGTCGATAAAAGTGACAAAGTACAATAACCCTCCTCCTAGAAATCACAGGCAAGACTCCCATACATTGGAATGCACATAATTAAGCACACATTTACTAACATGTTTTCTTGATTTAAAAGACAATCTAAAGTGTTTACCATATACAAAATGCTGGCATATATTAAAATATACACTTTTAAAAGAAGGAATTAACCATAAGTGAAAAGGTACCTTCATACCGCGCTCGCTCATATGGTCTAGGTGCACATGCTACAAACGTGCTAATATGGACTCTACTATAGATGTTGTAGCTCCACTTGATACAGGTACTCCCAATCAGCATGTAAAGGTTACCACCGCGCTATGCTTTCATCACAATGAGTGCCCCCTTAGAAACTCGCAAGACACTATCAAAATCGACGAACTTGCACCAAAGTGCCTCGAGAGCTCCCAGAGATATCAGACTCTTGTGTAGTTCTGGAACATGTCGTACATCCAGTTAGGATACGCTCTAGCCCATTAAACATCTTGATATGCACTAATCCAACACTAACTACCTTACCAGCATGATTATTGTCCATAAGCACCCGACCGCCATAACACTCGTATTGGTGAACCAACTCCGATGAGGGCACATGTGGTGGTATCCAAACAGGCCATAAGGGGGCGTTTGAATCATAAGTTACTTTAGATAATCTATTATTTCATAAGTAGTTTATTTTGGTTTTTTACTTGTTCAGCCAATAAGCATATTGGATAACCAACATATATACTTAAAGTAGAAAAGCATATTTGGTTTCCAACATAATAAGCAATCATCCCTCAAGTTTGTTTGATCTCCCTCACATCAGGCATCCATCATTTGGGGCTAGCCTTTGATGTGGGTCATCAATCATACAAGGCCCACCTTAGAAATGGGCCATTCATCACTATGGACCAACCTTTAATGTGTACCATTCATTATGCACCATCAATGTTAGGGGGCGTTTGGTAAACTGAAAAATAAAGTCTGAAAATTAATGTAAGTACTGAAAACTTAAAGTGCTGAATTTTAGTATATTTAAGTACTAAAATATCTGTTTGGTAATTTATCTGAAAAAGTCCTGGTATTTGAAAATAAGCACTTTTTTCATAAAAATGTGTTTGGTAAACACAAACCAAAAAGTTTGAAAATTAGTGATTTGTCATATTTGCCCCTATTATCTCAATCTCTATCTTCCGTGGAGTACAAGATGAAAATTGTGTGGACCAACACAACTTTGCTACACTGCTACACTTAGCTTGTTATATATTACGCAATTTGGATCCTCCGTTGGACTGCTTTGGAAGCTAATTGCCTCTAAAAGCCTTCATAGGAACTTCTTGCATTGGGAAGCTAGGTGAGGGCCGGCCCATCGTGAAATCCACCTCGTCTATTCATTTTGCCTCATCATTTTAGGATATGGGCCCAAAAGTCTGTCAACTATCCAAAACTCAAGTGGGGCTGCATGACATGAAAAAGTGGGTAGAGAAATGCATACCATTGAAACCTCTCAGGGGTCCATTGGGATGCTTATATGCCAACCGTACCATTTACAAGGTCATTCCTTACGCATGAACCAAGAACACAAGTTTTAGAGGCAATGAAAGTTTTGGATCAAGTTAATATTTGTTCGTTCCCTTCATCTAGGTCTATGTGGCCTTATAAACAGGTTGAATGACAAATAAACATTAAGGTGGGCCCTAAGATGTTTTTAATGGTGGGTGTTCAATGATCATTGTTTCCTATGGTGTGGTCCACTTGAGATTTGGATCTATTTTGTTTGTTGGGTCCATGCCCTAAAATGAGATAGAAAAATTGATGGACAGCATGGATATAAAATATATTTATCAAGGTGGGGGCATGGTTGCGGCAAACCCTCTCTCGTATTACTCGGGTAACACCTAATCCACTCCCACTCAAACTAGAATGACAATCTGCACCAAAAGCCTCTCCCATGAAGTTTCTAGATAGGATATTGGGTGGGGCACATCGTGATGTTTTTTATAAATCCACTTAGTCCATATGTTTTTCCAAATCATTTTAGGACATGACACCAAAATGAGGTAGATCTAAAACTCAAGTGGGCTGGACAGGAAACAGTGAGGATTGAATGTACACCATTGAAACATTTGTAGGGCCACAAAAATTTTGAATCAGGCCAATATATATTTTTGTGTTTTTAGTTCATCCCAGTAGGAATGACCTTATGAACGGTATGGATGGCATATAAACATTGTAGTGGACCCTAAGAAGGTTTCAATGTTAGGCATTTCCCTGCCCATTGTTTCCTGTTGTGCAACCCACTTGAGTTTGGGATATGGCTCATTTTTTCTCTCATGTCTTAAAATGATCTAGCAAAACAGATGGCCGGGGTGTATTTCTCACAAACATCACTGTTAGCCACCTAGCTTTCCCACTCAGGAACTTCCTACAAAGGCTTTGGCATGAAATTCGGATAAGAGCTAAACCAAATTGCCTGTTATAACGGCACCTTATGGGTATCGTATTGATGTGACAAAGTTCTATGGGCCTCATCACGATGGTAGATCCACACCGTTAATACATTTTATTAGATTAATTTAGGTCATGAGCCTAAAACTATAGCAGAACCAAAGATCGAGTGGACCACACCACAAAAATCGAAGGAGATTGAACAGCGATCATAAAAAACTTCTTGGGGGCATAAAAGTTTATGATCAAGTTGATATTTGTATTTTCCCTTCATCCAGTTCTATGTGACCTTATGAACAAGTTGGATCACACAAAAACATCATGGTAGTCCCTAGGAAGGTTTCAATAGTAGGCATTGTCCACACAGATTTATGTGGTGTGGTCCACTTAAGCTTTGGGTCTGTCTCATTTTTTGGCTCATGTCCTAAAATGATGTAGCAAAATTGATGAATGTGCTGGATATAAAATAAATGCATCATGATGGGGCCACAAAACTTGGCCACGTCAGCACAATGGCTATGCAATTTGAACAGAGAGCTTGCACCTGAAAGAATTATGAAAAGGGCAATTTTGGCATTAAAAAAATATTTTATCTTAAAATCACTTATCGCTTTCCACATTAAGTGTTAAGTTAAATGAGGAAAGCTTAAAAATTAATCAATTTTTTCGATGAAAATCCAAATTAAGCACTTAAATTTTTAGATTTACCAAATGGTCTGATTTAAGAAAATCACTGAAAAATGTCCATTTCAGCCTTAAGTGCTAAAATTAAGTTATACCAAACAACCCCTTATTGTCCATCATGAGGGGCCCACCTTCAATATCCACCACCCATTACGTGGGCCCCACCTTTGACATGGGTCATGCAGAGCCTGCCTTGGCTATGTGCCACTCATAATTTGGGCTGACCTTTGATGTGGACCGTCCATCATGTGAAGCCCACCATTATTAATTACCCATCATGTGCAGCTCACCTTTGATGTGGACTATCCATCATGTGGGCCCCACATTCAATGTGGGTTGTCCACCATGTAGGGCTCACCTTGAATGTGGATCATTCATCATTAGGGACCAACCTTTAATGTGAATCTTCCATCATGTGGAGCCACCTCAATATCATGGCTATCTATCATGGAAGGCCTAGCTTCAATGCCCACTGCCCATCATGTAGAGCCCACCTTTGATGTGGACCGTCCATCATGGAGGCCCCACCTTTGAAGTGGGTCGTCCATCATACCAGTCCGCTTTGGATGTGGGCTTTTTATCATTATGGGCTGATGTTTAATCTGGACCATCCATATGTGGGCCCACATTAATATGAGATCATTCATCATGTGGGGCTCACCTTTTATATGGTGTCCACCTTGTGAGCCCCACCTTCAATGTAGATAGGCCACCATGTGAGGCCTCCTCTTATATGAATAGTGAGAAAGAGCCTCTTATGACAACATGGACCATGAGAGAGAAGTAGAAAAGTCATAAGTTAAAATGCTAAAAAATAACTGACTAAAATAAATAACTTTTGGCACATTAGTTACTTCTACAGTGATCTTACCCAACGTATCTCAAATAAGCTACTTATCCTCTACTGTGAGTAGAAAAAGTAACTTATTTGATGTATCCAAATGGGCCCTAAGATTCACCATGCGACATAAACCTAGAGGTGACTCGACATGGACTACAGGAAAATAAAAATAACAGCTTGATAAAAAACGTACGAGGCCGCTAAGAAGTTTTAAACGGTGGGCGTCCTTATACCCTGCTGCTATCTTTTAGTACACTTACGTCATGGATTTGCCTCTATCTCTGGCCATATCTTAAAATTAGCTGGCGAAAGATATAAATATGAAGTGGACATCACACATACATCGTTGTGGGCCCAACAGAGCTTAGCGCTGCTGACAATCGGCCTTGGCCATAAACACAAGCGGGCCCATGCACAGCACCCGTAGAAACTTGCACGGCGACGGGACGTGACTTGCTAAGTGTCCCCGGCCACATGAAGTTCCTATGGTTGGAAGCGATGTGGGGCCATAGGGATACGCCCGTGACGAATCCACTCTGTCCATTAGTTTTTCAACACCACAGTAGGATAGAAGTCCAAAAATCAGGCAGATCCAAAACTCAGGTGGGCCATGCCACATGAAAAGGTTAGAACAAAAGTCCACCATTGAAACCTTCCTTAAGCCACCATAATGTTTATATGCCACCCAACCGTTCATAGAGTTATTACCACCCAGATAACTGTAGTTACAAAACTTCTGTGAACCCTACAAAGTTTCCAATGATATTTTTGGTATCCTGAAATATTGTGGTCTTGCAAAAATAATGGACCGCATGGATCTGTCATGAGTATGTTTGTGGGCGTCACATGGTTTCCGACCACAGGAACTCCTGTTGTGGCCCGGGGCACAGGCAAGTCGCATCCACAGGAGCAGCTGAAAAGGATGCGAAACACGTTAGTGCGAAATTAGTTACTGCGAAATTAGACAGTACATGGTTGAATCTTTTTATGTGCACCAGAGATTTTAGTACGACTCAATGTTTAATTGAGCTATGGTGACTCCTACGTTAAGATGGGCTGTTTTAGAATGAATTATAGGACTGAGCTGCGCTTGTTAGGCACCGATTGTATCGGAGACAGGTTAGTCATTCCTAATAGATTCCTTTTACCTTGTGTCTAAATGACTTGTTTTTTCATCAATAATTATAACTACAATATATTTATCAACGAAATGAAGATGAATAAACTAAAATAAAAGATGTTAAAAACAATGTAGATTTTTCTTTATTGAGTTATAAAAAATATTCATTACAACCGACCGAAAGAAAACTAAAAATTAAACAAAATGAGAGATAAATACTTGAATTATTCATATGAACAGACAATCTATACAAATGGTCAACATAATATGACCAAGGAGTTCGATCTTCCAAGTAAGGACTCAGATTATCAGAATCCAATAACAGAAGGTTGTGGATGTTTATCCTACTCCCAAGCATATTGTAGCAGGTGGCGCTGAACATATGCAATCTAATCTAGGACTAGGCTACACTATGCTAAGATAAAAGATAAAGGTAAAAGTAAAGATTATGAAGATCAATTGTGTTTGGTGTAAGCTTGTAGCTTTTCATTATGTTCTCCTTTTATAGCTTCTGGATAAGGCAAAATCCTCACCGAGTTTTTACAGCTACGACTTTTTATATGCTCTTTCCACGAGAGATCTCCATAAATTTGAAATCGTTTTTAGATCTCTTGCTAGTGCGATTGCAGCAATTTTCGTATATCGAAAATAATTTTCAAGGCTCTATCTCATTAGATCTAGTTTTGATCATAGACTATTTTCAGAGATCCTCTATCGTGTCCATGAATATTCGTGGAATTGGTCTCACTAGATTTTGGTTGGGTCAATCCATTGATTCTCATCCACTCAGATATTGGTCTGATATTCAAATCTATATAATCTCCGTAAGAGCTCAAAACATCAATGAGAAGATCTCTTATTTTAAAAGGATTGCGAGAGACGACCCTACCGTGTATATTCGGATTTGTGATAGGATCCTTGCCTTGGTGAATCTTTTGGAGACGTATTGGATATGCTTCCATGGTCATGTGCCACATGAATTAAGACTACATGTCATTCAATATTTCATTTCCTCTGAAGGCATGTATATATACTTCTATGCCACTGCATTTATGATGTGAGCCATATCGCTAAGTATAATGCCAAAAGATATCCTTAAGTACTAGTATAATTCTATCATTATTAGGCTCATAATGCCTAGCAATGTCTTATTAATCCACCCATATGTGTAAAAAATTAGTGTAAACACTTGAGAAGAGAAATACTCAAGATTGAATTGAAGATAACGCTAATAATTTAGGAGCCGATTGCCTTTGACCCCACAGCAAAGATATTCTTATGCTGGGGGCTATGTGGGTCCATAGAGATTTCCACGACAAATTCACTCTATCCATTTGTTTCCAATGACCATAATAGGAAAGGATTATAAAAATGAGGTGGATCCAAACCTCACGTGCGCCATACCATATGAAACAGGGGGGATTGAACGCCTGGAGGTGACATAAGTTTGTATCAGGATGATATTTGTTCCTGCAGTTTATTTGAGTGATAATAACCCTATGAACGGTTTGGATGGTATATAAACATCATGGTCAACTCCAGAAAGGTTTCAATGGTGGACATTTCTGCTCCCACTGTTTCGTTGGTGTGGCGCACCTGAGTTTTGGATCTGCCTGATTTTTAGAATCCTGTCCTATTGCCATCTTTCAATACAGATGGACGGAGTGGATTTCTCACTTACATTTCTGTAGGGCCCACACAGAACAGGGCACAGGTATATCTTTGTTCCCACGGGCGGCTGTGGGATGCGAATTGCCTGTGACCCCTGGCCACATGAAGTTCATGTGGTCGGGAGCTATGTTTGGCCCACAGATATGCCCGTAATAAATCCATTTCCTTCATCAGTTTCTTAATATCAAAATAAGTCACATCCAAAATTCCGGTTAGCCACACCACATGAAACAATAGGGATTCACAGCTCACCATTTGAAACTATGTAAGGGTCACACAAGTTTTGCATCAGGTTGATACTTGTGCCTATGAACGGTTTGGATGGCATATAAACATCCTGGTCCTCTGGGGAAGATGTCAATGGTAGACATTGTTGTTCTTACTGTTTCGTTGTTGTGGTGTTGCACACCTAAGTTTTGAATCTAACTTATTTTGAGACCCTTGTCTTATTATTATGTTGGAAAAACTTATGAATGGAGTGGATCTGCCACAGGAATCTGTGTCAGCCCCACCTAATGAATATATTGATTATATCGAAATTGGGAGGCACCAATAATTATAGTTCATTATGAGTAGGGATAATTATTATCAATGTATTAACTTCTGTAAGAAATGCCGACATGGATAAAAAAAAGTAACCAATCAAATAGCATCTATTAATAGGACCAAAAGCAGCGTTGTTAAAATACTTCTACGAGAGGGATTAACTTCTGATCACCGGAATTTCCAATGGCCCGGGCACAAGAAATTAGAGTCCAAACTCGCGTATGATGCGCAATGTTGAAGGACTCGGTGCCATACGGACTGGATTAGCTACTGAGAGCCTTCGTTATTGAAGTGTTGTCACCCAGTTTTGTAGGCCCACCATGATGTATGTGTTGTACCCACGCCGTCCATCCATTTGGAGAGATCATTTTGGGGCATGAATCAAAGAATGAGGCAGATCCAAAGCTCAAGTAGACATCCTGGTGACGCCCAGCGCTGAAACCTTCCTAGGCCCACCATGATGTTGTTTTGAGATCCAACCTGTTCATAAGTCAACACAGACATGGAAGAAGGGAAAACAAAAATATCTTCTTGATCGAACACTTCTGTGGCCCGCACGAAGTTTTTAATGGTAGGCTTTCAATCCCCACTGTTTTCTGTGGTAGGACCCACTTGAACTTTGGATCTGCCTCATTCTTTGGCTCATGCTCTAAAATGATCTATCCATGATGTACGGTGTGAATTTAACACAGTGAGGCTTACCGAACTTGGTGACGTCACTTCAGTAGCGAAAGGCTGTCAGTAGCTCATCCGCGTCTGTCTCATGAGCCATGCCACCCATTTTTGGAGTGTGCACCATTTAATGAGAAATACTCCAGTGCTCTCTCAGACCACCGTAAGTTATAGTGCTACTAGTTGTATGGGTTATTTGGACAGTTCAATCGTTTTAGCCATCCTTTTGGATGGGATGTTTATGCTTGGCTTAAAAAAAATTATCCCTTACGTAGCGAACACATGGATCAGATTGTTGATTGGACCTATTTTATATAAATGATCCTGACCGTCAATATTAATGCTCCTGATCATATGACTAAGATGGTCGAATCAGTGTGATTTTTGGATGGTAGATCATGAAATGGATGTTATTAGTAAAGGACAGTTCAGATCTATGGATTGGATTATCTAACTATCTCGAAGTAAGTAGGAGCACCATAACATGTAGTGCTCTGAGAGCACTGAAGCATGTCCCCTATTTAATAACATGCAATTGCACCAACCTTCTTAAGTAGGGAGGTGAAACGTGGAGCCATCGGTGAGGTGAGGTACTGCTGTCAGGAACTGAGATGTAGACTCATGCTTGTGCGGCGGCTTAAATATCTCTGAGCCGGTGGGCACCATGCTTTAATATGAGCCGACCAACTCCACAGAAAATTCGATGGTGCTGTGAAGTATGCCAAGTGGACGGTCGGATTGTGATAGATTTTGACCGCAGTCACAAATAAAAAAAAAAAAAATCATTGTTAAACTATGGAACTATAATCTAATAGTCATGGTTTTAGGATTACCTTGATGACGGGGGTTTGGATTTGTTAATTTCCATAGAATGTAATAATACAATAATTTTATTTTATGGGGGTGTTCCTCCTCGTGATGAGAGGAGAGAGTGAAGCTTTGGGGTCATTGGCAGATCGAAATTCGTCCGAAAGAAGCAATTAATCTCTAGATAATTTTAGAAGTTGTCGGGCGACCGATGAAAGGTCATCAGGCGCCTAGAGCCCAGATTGGGTGCCCAACCAGGCTGGGTCAGACAATCGAAATTCGGTGATTTTTTTCAAGAACTCTTTGGACAGTTCTGCCCATTATTGGGCGTCTGACGGCGCGTGAACTGCAATTTTGCAGTTTTTTGTTTTGACTCTAACTCTTGCGAAGTGCTATATAATTGCTTCCAAATTGATATTAGGGTATCATAATATAAGGTTTATACGTCCAAGGTGAGAGAGAGAGAGAGAGAGAGAGAGAGAGAGAGAGAGAGAGAGAGAGAGGAAGAAGAAGAAGAAGAAGGGAAGAGAAAGAGGGAGTAGAAGCTTGTAGAGAGGAGATTTCTGTTTGTGAATGTTCCATCCACGCGCAGACGATATCTCGAGTTCTTCTACGTCCTCGGGATCCAGAGAGATTTCTCATTTTATAGTTCTTTTTTATTGTTATCCACCCTAGAAGTGAAGATTGATTGGATCCAAGTGGGTTGTGCTTGTGATCGCTATGTAAACATTCCTTTACATAGTAGATTGTTGATCTGTACGAGGTCCCTTGGTTTTTACCTCTATTTTTCTACGTAAAAATCTCTTGTATTCGTGTAGTTGATGATTTGATTGTGTTTATTGCATTCTTATATTACATAATTCACGTAGTTGGGGTGCGAGATCCTGAAGTTTTGTACAATGCTCTCAACAAAAGTGATATCAGAGAGTCCTAGTTTAATAAACAGACAGTGGGATCATTGTGAGTTATGAAAGGTGGCTCATCAAGAATGATCAGCCTCAATGGGTCTAACTGGGCCATATGGAATGCGAAGATGGAGGACTTGCTATACTGCAAAGACTTGTATGCTCTAATCTTAGGTATATCAGCCAAGACGAAAGATATGACTGACGATGATGGGAAGAATTTGGACCAGAAGGCGGTGGAGTTCATTAGACAATTGCTAGATGATACGGTGTTCCACCATGTATCTACGGAGACCTCAGCCGCTAGCTTATGGTAGAAATTTGAAGGGTTATATGAGAGGAAGACAACCGACAATAAAATCTTCCTAATTAGAAGACTTGTGAATTTAAAATTTAAGGAAAACAATTTCGTGACTGAGCACATGAATGAAATTAGCAGTATTGTGAACCAGCTCTCCGCTATGAAGACGGTCCTAGACGGACCGCTGAGCTACAGGCTTTGTTATTGCTTAGCTTGTTGCCTGATAGTTGGGAGACATTGGTTGTGTCTCTAAGTAACTCTGCGCCAGACAAAAAGGTATCCATGGAACACGTAATCAGTTGTCTCTTCAATGAGGAGACAAGGAGGAAGTCTCAAGGTTCGTCTCAATAAGAGGCCCTTGTGACACGGGAACCGGGGAGATGAAAGAATGAGACGGGTAGAAAAGCTCAAGATAAATCTAGAGGCAAGTCGAGCACAAGAAGAGATATTGAGTGCTGAAATTGTGGTAAGAAGGGCCACTACATAAACAAATGTCGCACCAAAAAGGAAGATAAGAAAGAAAAATGGAAGGAGAAGAAAGAATAATCAGATTCTACTGCGGTTGCCTTAGATGGTGACGTTATTGTTATTCTTTCCGCAGATCATGATGTATTTCTCACGCCTATGAGTCAGGGCACCGATTAAGTGATAGACTCGGGAACGTCGTTCCACACGATTCCACACATGGACTTCTTCACAAGTTATAAGTTAGGCAATCTTGACACTGTGAAGATGGGAAACTTTGAAATATCAAAGATTGTGGGTGTTGGTGATATTTGTGGGAAGAAAAATGTGGGCTGCACATTAATACTGAAAGATGCGAGGCATATTCCTGACCTTTGCCTCAACTTGATGTCGACGGGAAGGTTGGATGATGATGATTATGAAAGCTGATTTATTGGTGGGTGCTGGAAACTAATCAAGGGTACGATGATTGCAGTTAGAGGGATGAAGTATGGAACCTGTACAAGACAAGTGTCATCGTATGTAAGGGTGAGTTAAACGCAACAGAAGATTCAGTGATGGATATGTGGCACAGGCGACTTGGCCACATGAGCGAGAAATGGCTTCAGCTACTAACAAAGAAGCAACTTCTTCCAAAGATGACAAGTATACCTCTTAAAACCTATATTGATTGTTTATTTGAGAAACTGTATAGAGTTTCATTTATTAAAACTCTTCTCATGTTAATACAGTTCATGCATTAAATTTAGTTTATTCTAATGTGTGTGGTTCGACGAGGGCAAAAACCTTAGGTGGGGCTTTATACTTTGTTACTTTTATAGATGATGTATCTAGGAGGGTTTGGGTTTACGCATTGAAATCCATGGACGAGGTTTTTGGTGTGTTTAAAGTATTTCATGCAATGATCGAGAGAGGGAGAGAGAGAGGGAGAGAGGGAGAGAGAGAGAGAGAGAGAGAGAGAGAGACCATTGAAGTACATCCACATTGACAATGAAAGTGAATACATTGCGGCATTTCATGAATATTAGAAGACCTTGGGTATATGGTATGAACAGATGGTTCCCAAGACCCCCCCAGCATAATAGTGTAGTAAAGCGCATGAATTGCACCATTGTGGAAAGAATTAGATGCGTGATTTTCCATGCTAAGTTTCCTAAGACATTCTGGGGATAAGCAATGCACACAGCGGTGTATTTGATAAATAGGTCTCCATCAGCCTCGTTGAATAAAGAAGTTCCTGAGAAGGTGTGGACTAGACACGATGCGTCGTACAATCATCCTAGGGTGTCCTAGGGACGAGAGGACCAAGCTCGATAGGAAAATCAGGCGGTGCATGTTTTTGGGATACGGTGATGAGAAATTTGATTACAGATTATGGGATCCGACAGAGAAGAAGCTTGTTAAGAGCAGAGATGTGGTGTTCTTTAAAGATCAGTGTATAAAAGACATTGGAAAGCATGAGAAGACCGGCCCAACCCATTTCTAGTGAGTTGGAAGACATGGATCCTATCACTCCTCCCGTGGTGCCTGATGACGAGGGAGTGCATCAAGGTGTAGGAGACAAGGGTGTTCTTACAGCAGATGAACCGGGGGAGCATCCCCCACATGATCCACCTGTTGAGCCACAGGTAAGGAGGTCATCTAGGGACAGACATCTGTCCAAGAGGTACTCACTGCATGAATACATTATGATTACAGATGTGGGAGAGCCAAAGGACTACTCTGAGACCCTAGCAGACGTGTATAAGGGGGAGTGGTTGAAAGCTATGCAAGAGTAGATGAAATCCTTACATAAGAACCACACTTACGATCTGGTAAAATTGCTTAAGGGCAAGAAAACTCTGAGTAACAAGTGGGTGTTCAGAAACAAGATAGAGTAAAAGAATTCACATCCAAGATTTAAGGCGAGGTTAGTGGTGAAAGGCTTTGGATAGAAAAAGAGAATTGGTTTCAACAAGATTCTCACCAATGGTGAAGATGACATCCATACTTGGTTTGAATGTAAGTATGGGCTTGGAAATAGAACAACTAGATGTGAAAATAACTTTTCTCCATGGTGACCTAGAAGAGGAGATATATATAAAGAAACTTGAGGGGTTCGAAATCAAGGGTAAGGAGCATATGATGTGTAAGCTGAAAGAAGAACTTGTAGGGCTGAAACAAGCTTCGAGGCAATGGTACAAGAATTTCTACTCGTTCATGTTAAAGCATGTATATGACAAAATGGAGTCGGACCACTGTGTTCACGCTATAGTTTATGGATGGTGAATTTCTCATCCTTTTGTTATATGTTGATGACATGCTCATCATGGGGAAAGACATCAAGAAGAGTGACATGCTGAAACAGGAGTTGGACAAGTCCTTTATGATGAAGGACTTGGGCCCATACAGGCAGATCCTAAGAATGGAGATCACCCGTGACAGAAGTAGTAGGAAGCTTTGGCTGTCACAAGAGCGGTATATTGAAAAAGTCCTAAAGAGATTCAATATTAACATAGCGAAGCCGGTCAATTCTCCACTGGATGGTCACTTCAAATTGAACGACAAGCAGTGTCCTAAGACTAAAGAAGAGGTGAAAGAGATTCAGAAGATAACCTATGTTTCGGTAGTAGGAAGTTTAATGTATACTATGGTGTGTATGCACCCAAATATAGCATATGCAGTTGGTGTTGTCAACCGATATCTTGCCAATCCTGACAAAGAACACTAGGCAATAGTGAAGTAGATACTACGGTATCTGAGAAGCTCATCCAGGTCGAGCCTATTCTATGGTGACGTTAAACCTGTGCTAGAAGGCTACACAAATGC
Source organism: Liriodendron chinense (assembly GCA_003013855.2). Classification (NCBI taxonomy): domain Eukaryota; kingdom Viridiplantae; phylum Streptophyta; class Magnoliopsida; order Magnoliales; family Magnoliaceae; genus Liriodendron; species Liriodendron chinense. Next base: position 1,013,695 of record ML058525.1, read on the forward strand.
AGATATGACAGGTGACATAGACTCCAGGAAGTCTACATCGGGGTTCATGTTCATGTTTGCAGGAGGGGCAGTCTCTTGGTAGAGAAAGTTATAAAAGTGTGTAGCATTGTCTACGATAGAAGCCGAGTACATCGCAGTCACAGAAGCATACAAGGAGATGCTTTGGACGAAGAGGTTCCTACAAGAAATTAACCTGAAGCAGGAAAAGCACGTGGTTTATTGTGATAGCTAGAGTGCGATACGCTTGAGCAAGAATCCAAATTAGCATTCCAAGTCAAAGCACATTGAGGTTCGGTATCACTGGATCAGAGATACGCTAGAAGGTGTTATAGCTTGAGAATGTCCATACAGACGATAACGGGTCAGACATGATGACCAATGCTTTGCTCAAGGGCAGATTCGAGGCTTGCAGAAGCTTATCTGACTTGATGGTGGTGAAGCCCTCCTCCTAAGTCGGAAGGAGGAGATTTGATGGGGTGTCCACCTCATGAGGAGAGGAGAGAGTGAAGCTTGGGGGTCGTCAGGGTGCCCAACCACCGAAATTTTCCCAGAAGAAGCAGTTGGTCTCTGGACAATTTTGGAGGTTATTGGGTGACCGATGGAAGGTCATCGAGTGCCCGGAGCCCACATCGGGCGCCGACCATGCTGGTTCGGGCGACCGAAATTCGATGATTTTTCTCAAGAACTCTCTAGACAGTTCTGCCCATTATTGGGCACCCAACGGCGCGCGGATTGCAATTCCGCAGTTTTCTGTTTTGGCTCTAACTCTTGCGAAGTGCTATATAATTGCTTCCAAATCGAGATTAGGGTATCCTAATAGGAGGTTTACACTTCCAAGGTGAGAGAAAGAGAGAGAAAGAAGAGAGGAAGCTTGTAGAGAGGAGATTTCTGCTTGTGAAGGTTCCATCCACGCGCAAACGATATTCAGGTTCTTTTACATCCTCGGATCCGGTGAGTGTTGAGACCTGAATTGTACATATTCTAACCCCAATTCATCACACATTATGTATGATTTCTATGTTTAAAGACTCATCTAATGCATGCTTTTGTGATTGTAGGAATGAGAGAGAGACTTCACCTATTTAATGTTAAAAGACCTCTTTAAACATCATTTGAAGAGTAAATGAAGATGAGCCAAGAAGTAGAGTGAGGAAGCAAGGAGAGAAGAGAAGGAAATAAGGAAGAAACATTGCTGTCGAAGAGGTCCGACCAGTCATGACCAGTCGGTCACCAAGGCCACCAAGGTTGCCCTCTCTAGATGCATACTGGACATAAGCCAACACTGGTCCGATCGGTCATGACCGGTTGGCCACACACAGTTTCTTCAAAGACTTCAAGTTCTATTTTGGGCTTCACAGTTTCCTAGTGCGAGAAGGTTACGTGGTTTCTCGAATCTTACTATTCGGTGGCAGATTTATACTATAAAAGGACACCTCCACTCTCTTCTTAAGGCATATAACAACGTGAGGAGCAAAGAGATCAAGACCTAGGTAGCCTCCTAGAACTAGTTTTCTTTTCTTTTCTTAATTCTAGTTCTTTTATATTTTTTTCTAGTTAACTCTTAACTATAACTAAGAGGTGAAACTTCTTAGTTTTTAGTCATGCTTTGATTCCTTGATTTTGAATTATGTTTTAATTATTGAAATGATTCATTAAGGTTTGAATAAAGTTGATAGTTTTAGATAATTTAGGGAGTTGCTAAGTACAAGAGTTCTTATTGGATTTCTGAGATTAGTCAAATTAATATATGAGTTTTTAATTATGGAAGCCTTTGATTTGTCGTGATTTTCAGATACGGTAAATGCTTCGAGTTCTCCATGGATCAAAATAGTTGGATCTTTATTAGAACTTATTGATAGAAAATTCATGTACCTTTTGTACGGAATCTGAGATAGGTGTTGTTACTTGTTGATATTGGTTTAATTGGAGTTCAAATCATTGTTTGTAGTAAAGTCTAGTGACAGGATTTGATGAAGACTGTGGTTGTGATCTCAACTAGATTGAAAAGAGGATCGGCCTATACAATTGAGTGTTCCTAAGGCCTGAGCTTTATTGAGGAAACTAAATCAATAAACACCCATCTGTTCCAGATTGTTTGAGTTCTTTGATTGTTAAATCTCCCGGATGGATAGAGATAGAACTTCAATTCCAGTTGTGCTTTGAATCGAATCATTAGATTAAGCATGATTAAGACTAGAAGTGGATCATTGATGCTCTAGTTTCTCTTATCTCTCAGATTTCTCTGTTTAATGTTTCTACTTAGTTCTTAAAAATCGATTTCCTAAACCTTCTAAATTTGAGTCATTAGAATATTTTGAATTTGTTTATCTTTTTCTTGTGGATCAACCTCGGTCTCACCGAGTTATTACTACATCGCAGCCTTGCACTTGAGGCGAGTGAACAATGAGATCTTTAAGTTTCTAGTTCTCTTTAATTGTTATCCACCCTAGTGGTGAAGATTGATTGGATCCAAGTGGGTTATGCTTGCGATCGCTATGTAAACATTCATTTATATAATGAATTGTTGATATGGGCGAGGTCTCGTGGTTTTTACCTCTATTGAGAGGTTTCCACGTATAAATCTCTTGTATTTGTATGGTTAATGATTTGATTGTGTTTATTGCATTCTCATATCACATGATTCAAGTAGTTGGGGTGCGAGATCTTGAAGTTTTGTGCAACGCTCCCAATAATTTTAAATATAGAATTAAGTGGTATTAAATAGCATTTGTTGGGATACAAATTCTATTCAGTTGAAGGAATTGATGGTTATGATTGGATTAATTTAAGTATTTGAACTCATAGTTCGGGTGGATTTTGAAATCCACTAAATTTGTGTACCTTACCTTATGCATGTATTTTATCCGTGTCGTCCACCCGTATATAAATATTGGTGACCGACATCAGTTGTGAAATATGATACATTGATGATTATTCAAATGTTCATTGAAAGCTAGTTTAATGCAAAACTATGTTTTTCTCGAAGAAAGAATTCAAACCCAAACATCAGATTGGATGGTCAATATACCATCCAACGAAATTGATCTTTCCAAACAGGACATAAATAGCTAAAATGGCATGCGGTAAAGTTGTGGTGATTGTATAAAATTGAAATAATGTGCAAGTAATCACCGAATGGTTATAGTGGGCGCGACTTGGGTGAGACCCCGAAACCAGCGATGTGGGTGGGACCCTGAACCTAGGGCCCACCTGGATGTATTCCTTGTAGATCCATGCCGTCCATATGTTTCTTAATATTATTTTAGGATGCAGTACCAAAAATGAAATAGATGAAAATTTTAGGTGGACCACACCCCAAGAAACAGTTATCATTCAAGTGTGACCATTAAAATCTTCCTGGAATCCACCGTAATGTTTATTGACCATCCAATCTGTTGATAAGGTCATGTAGACAGGGATGAAAGGAAAAAACAAATATCAGGTTGATAGAAAACTTTTGTGGCTCACAAAAGGTTTTTAATGGTCATTAACCAGTTTTTCTTAGGTTGTAGTCCACCAAAAATTTTCATCTTCTTCATTTTTGGTACCATAGTACAAAATAATCTGGAAAAGCAGATTAATGGCATAGATCTACAAGGAATACATCCAGGTGGGCCCTAGGTTCAGGGTCCCACCCACATCGAAGGTTCCGGGGTCTCACCCAAGTCGGGCCCGGTTATAGTAGCCTACAAATGTTATTGGTAATATGTGATTTCATCATTTCCCTAGAATATCAAAATGTAGTTAAAAAAAAAAAAAAAAAAATCAAAATGATATGTTCATTTTTTTACCATGGACATCTCAAGGTTTTATGATGCGCGTAGGCACACCATTTTCCAGGGGAAAGGATGGTGTATGGACGGAACAACAACAACTTTTAGGCACCTAAATTGAGACGAGACTTTGTGGGTCCCACCATGATGTGTGTGTTTTATTCATGCCATCCGTTCATTTGGCCGTATCATTTTAAGGTATACCTAAAAAATGAGCCATATCTAAAGCTCAAGTGGACCAGACCATAGGAAGAACATTTAAATGGTTAGTGATAAATCTCCATTGTTTTCTGTTGTGTGGTCCACTTGAGCTTTGAATCTGCCTCATTGTAAAGCCCATACTCTAAAATGGTATGTACTTATGAATGGATGGTGTGGATATGATACATATATCATGTGGGGCCCATAAAGTTTTTATAATTTCCTCCTCACTTTAAAGCACCGACACCAGTTGTAATTTCCTATATTTAATGCTGATTCGAAAGAAATTACATGAAAATTCAGATAAGCACATTCAACTGAGGGCCTGTTTGTTTCAATGCAAGTACATTAATTTCTCTGAATTTAGTAATTACCAAACGTCAATAGCAATTAATATATGATGTTGACATCTACACTTTTCAGTAGACATCGACTCGAAAAATAGGAAAATTAAGTGGGCACACCATGATGAATGCGTTGTATCCACACCGCCCATTCATTTTTTTCAGATGATTTTGAGGCATGAGCCAAAAAAAACAAGGCATATCTAAAGCTTAAGCGGACCACATCATAAGAAGTAGTGGGAATAATGACGTCACCATTGAAGCACCCACTATTTTCTTTGATATAGTCCACTTGAGCTTCGGAATTACTCCATTTTTAGGCTCATGTGCTAAATTGATATAAAAAAATAAATGAATAGTATGAATATATAACTTATATACCATGGTGGCAGGGTTTATAGAGTTTCGATGATGAAATAAGATTGAATTTTGTTAGGGTAATTCCTCTCTTTTGGAAAAAGAATGGATGTAATTATGACGCTTTTTCCATCTAATTACATGTACTTTCATTGAAACAAACAGGCTCTACCCGTGTCATTGATATTCATGTACTAACAATGCAAGCATGGACATTCATCATCGGAGTGATGCCTCTCAAAGATAACGTTGCATTGTAGGAACAGGAGGTGGCCATATGAGCATTTCATGGACACGACAGACTCTAATGGCCACTAACAATAAGGGCTCAAAAAAAAAAAAAAAAAAAAAAAAAAAATTTCTACCTAATACGATATGAGCACATACAGATTCTCGTAAGTGTTCAAAACAACAATATAACTCAAAATACCTAATGTTGATGACCTTTGACGTCTCCATTACGACAATGACAGCGATGACCACGACAAGCACAACAATAAATACACTCGGAGGATGAGAAGGTGAAGAGAATAATGCAGGTGATGTTGAAGTTGGTTATGGTAGGTGTTGAGAGCACTGAAACCGTTGTCAGGTAATCTTAAATATATAGAAATACAGAGTATCTTTGAGACGAAGGGTGTGAGGACGAGAAGGCGGATAGAATGAGGCAAGAGCCATCAGAGCTTAGATTATAATACGGGTGGAAAACTCTTAAACCCTCATTTAGGCCTGAGTGCCTTCCTTCGAAAAAAAAAAAAAAAAAACACTCTTAAACCGTCATTTCATATTTGAAGAAATGTAGAGGATATCCTGGATAGATTCTCATAGCTTTCAATATTGTCATTTTGAGTCACACAGCGCCAGACAAATACGTCTGGCCAACGCATTCAAATGCGTGGATCTATCACCATGACGCTTCGGAATAATGTTTTAATCGGATTATGCAGGTCCATATTAGCCTTAACTAAACTTGTTACGGGGATGACCGGAGCTGAATTAACAAGGAGAGTTGAATTAATAAGGAGAGCAACTCATGGGCCTAGGCCCATATTCATTAGATCGGCTACCTGCGCTAACCACCGTCTACAAGGAAGAAACTTGAGGAACATAACCAAGCCGATCTGAAGGGTCATCCTCAGCAGCAACAGACTTAGGTAAACTCTTCTAACATCTCAGCTGACCTGATCATCAGGTTGGCCTCAGTCACGCTCTCTAGCGACCATTGACCTGGATCATCGTCGAGATAACCGTGGGCAAAAGACTAGGGACGTGACAAAGAAGAATGGGCACGTCACTAACCATTATGGGCGCAATCCACGTCCCTGAGAATCGTGCCCCTTGATAAGAATCTCTCCCGCAACTACAACCACGATCATGACACGACAGTTGCCCATGATTACTCCTTTGATTGCTATAAAGTGAAGGTTCCACCTCCATTTGAAGGTACGCAATACAATCCGCCTAAGAGCTATCTCGCGTTCCTTACTCATACATATCTGACTTAGTCATCGGAGGACTAACGGCCAGTCCCCAGCCGCCCTCTTAGCCTCTCTCAGTGCTGTGCAGGAACAAGCTCTCCAAATCCAATCGGATCATCAGCGAAGGATTATTTCAGCGTATAAGATCTAGGTGGCTTCTTGTCCACCTCATCTTTTGTCAATAAATCCGTAATAATAGATTGGCACTGTCCATGGAAAGCCAACAATCAAGTCGTGTTCTCACCCAAATTAAGAAGGCTTCAATTCTCCGAAATCTTTTTCACCTACATCGTCAATGGAAGGAAAAAAGAAAAAATCGGGGGGAAAGCACCTATGAGGGAGGGACCATCTCACGTCCCTTATGATGATACATATGTTGAGGGAGAAGAGGACCCTCAGACTCATGCCCTCCACATTGGGGGCTCATCCCAACAATCCACACAGAAGAGCGGATAATAGTGGTCCCGCAATCGTGGGGCTCGACTATCTGCTCTTGAGGAGCAGGTGGGCGGGATGAACCAACACATGGGGGGCTTGGAGCAATAGTTCGGAGGGTTAGCCCAGCAATTGGACAAGATCCGCACTATGTTGGCTAGCCTGGCTCTGCCACCTCTGCTGCTGGTTTACCTGCCCTCACGCTTTAATAGGGTGGGGGAAAACTCGCGGGTAGGACAACCTCAGCCTCAATCGCAGCCTTCTCGCTAAAACAGAGCCCAGCCTCGGGCTCAGGAAGATGATATCACCAGCTGAGTGACAACCGGGCGGACACGTCCAACAATCGATTTGCCTCCTAATGACCTGAGGCATCGGCTAGAGGAGCAGCGTTCAGCTCGAAAAAATGAAGCTCCAAATCGTGTTGATGATACCATCCCAGCTTGGGAACAGAAACTGAGAGAACTCTGAGATCGGATCAGTGATCTACAGTGATCACAAAAGGCCAGAGTTCCGATCACCATTGATGCTCTCATTGACTCAGCAGAGTTGCCCTTCATCGATGACATACGATCAGAACCACTTCCACAAAATTTCAAAGTGCTGCAGCTAAAATAATACAATGGAGTAGGCGATCCCGTTGAGCACTTGGAGAACTTCAAGGTCCGGATGGACCTGGTTTTGAAACTTCAAGTCGAGTTCCATTAGTTTGTTCAGTCAACTCAGCAAGGCTTTCACGACTTAGTTCATCAGAAGCACTGACTCGATGAAGCATTCGACCCACCTTGTCGCGATCAGATAGAAGGACGATGAGTCCCTAAAGGACTACCTCACCCACTTTAATGCCGAGGCAGTCCAGATAGAGAATTTGTCTCAGGAATTGATGCTCCACAGCATGATCGGAGGACTCAGGGATCGAAAGTTCCTCTGGTCCATCGGCTAAGATCCACCCGTCTATAGCCGAATTTTTAGATTGGGCTCAAAAGCACATCAACACTGAAGATCTAGTCAGCGCGCATAGGTCCTCATTAAAGAGAAGGGACACAAAGGACGGTCACGGGTTTAAGCGGCCGAAGGACGATCGAGGGTCTTCTGGCCAATACAACGCTCCCCGAGGAGCTAAGGCCAAGGCCCTCGTAAGTTGGTATACGCCACTAAACACGATCGTTGATCAAGTGTATCAAGCTCTCAAGGATAATAGGATGTTCACTCGCCCAGGGTAAATCAAAATTGACCCCGACCGAAGGAGCAGATCAAAGTACTACCTCTTCCACAAAGACTTGGCTCAGTCACAACACCGCAGATTACTACGAGACAAAGCGTCAAATCGAGAAGATGTGGGACCGACCACAAGTCCACCATCTAGATGTGCAGGAGAGGAACTCCAACAACCGCACGTGCAATTAGCAAACTAGGAAGAGGAGTCTCCAGCCTCACACGTGTGCTGTAACCAGGGCTGTCTACATCCTCCACACGTGCACCAAGGTGGACCCCACCTTCAAGTGCAGTGGGTGGAAAGAGTCATCACCATCCACTATGTGGATGCCGGATCGCGCTCACGCGCGCAGGGCCCACTATGTTTTCTTTTTGGCTTAGCGTTTGCGTTTGGTTTTGTCTATTTTTGGGGTGCACGGTTGCAATGATTGGCTTATCTAGCTTTGCTTGTCATAGTTGTGCAAAACCTTTCTAGGGACAACCGAACGACGTTCTTGGACTTTGTATATTAGACGGAGTCGCCACCAGTCGAAAAGAGGCTTCAGAATCCATAGTCGGCTAGAACCCGTGAAAACACCATAATGTTAAGGGTATTCCGAAGAACCCCCGGTCTCAAAATGACTCCCATTTGGATAAATTGGTCTGTGTCGTGGATTTTGGGCAAGGGCCGCGATTATGATAGGGGAAGGTGTTAGGCACCCCTTGACCGCCCGTGCAATGTACGATCTCTACTTTGCGGGGCTTAACGATTTATGGGGGGATTATGAAGAGTATTCAAACCTACAAGGTTAAGCCATACTTTGCAGGCTTTTTAGGGCCTGGGTTGGCAAAATAACAAAAGCAATAGTAATATAATAGGGTTAGGCCAAACTTCATAGGTTTTTTTAGGGCTTGGGTTGAAAAAACAGAAAAGAATCGAAAGTAATGTAAAAGTGTGAGTGGGTGTAGATGTGGTAGATGTGTAGGGAATGTGTGGAGTGGAATACTGTTTGATGTTCGAGATGTGAGAAGAAGAAGTGGGGAACTCAGACACTCTTTACGAGGAAAGAGATGATTGGACGTCCTTGCCTCCGACCTTACTCGTGGATTTCAGCTTTGGTAGTGGCTTTTGTCTGGTTGATTGAGACAGACAGGATTGGGAGATCAAAATGATAGGGAGATAAGAAGCAGATGGTCAAAGTGTTATGGTTTCAGGCCTCTGTCTGATCGTTAACAGTTCAGGACAGAGACGGTGCAGGCTCCTCGCATCTAGACCTTCAGTTGTATTGTAGGAGGTGGGCCGCTGATTTTGCAGTCTCTGCCTCGAGTTTCTAAAAATTTTCTCTGACCCTCTGATAACTATCACTAATTCCCTCCTTCCATTCTTTTTTTTCTCTGTCTCCCCCTCGCTGTTTTGGTTCGATCAGAGCGGTTTAAATAGACCCAGGGGCCATCGGTACTTCATGCCTGATGAAAAGTGGGTTGTGCATCGCGGGCACGTGCCGAATACTGATTGGAGAGTCAATCGGTGGAGACAGGTGGCTAGGGCGGAATTTTTCATTGAATTTTGGATGCAGTTACCGAGTATACCACATCCGTGGATGCGGTTACTCAGTAACCACATTCAAAATAATTAGAAATTGGAAAAACTCTTTTGCATGTTTTCCGCGGGTGCATTTGGGACTATATTCCGCCACGTTCGTTCCTGCTCCTGGGTCCACTTTTGATCAATCTGTACCAATGGGTGGCCTCAGGGCCATGTTTAAGCCATACATTACCATTGATGGGCCTCACAACGAGTGGGATCAAATGCACTCAAAGGTGGGGCGTCTGATCGATAACGCGTCCCCATCCATGAGGACCGCATCTATAGATGCAGACTATACAGTCATTGCATCCATAGATGCGGTACTTCAAAGTGGGGTGTCTACAGATGCCCCTCTTTGGCAGATGTTGATACAACCGAATGTCAAAGTGAGTGGACACCCCACCCCTGGATTAGAATAATGGTGGTTGGCTTTATTATTTGCTATAGTGACGTTCATTGATAGATTCGTATAGTCTAAAGATTAATTCAAATACCTCACGAGGGTTATGGAAGGTGGTAATTGAGTCTGTGAATTTGAATTGAGAGTGGTTAGAGCCCTTGCGCATTTTGCGGCCTTACAAGCATAACACACTTTGAACTAAGAGATAGATTTGAACTGGAGGTATGGATTAGAAGAATTCCGTGTCCCTAGGCTCGCTTGCAAGACAGGTCGTTGTAACGGGCAGTTGCCTGCGCATTTTGCGGATTTACGGATCTCCCACGTTACAGTATGTTAGGCTTGCAAGCGTCCCGGTCTAGAGTTATCCGAATTATTCTTTATGCCATTCGAACCTTTCAACTTGGTCACCTTGGTTCATAACAGAGTTTTTCGCTATTTGAAGTGTGATTGCGCTAATCCAGGAGGTAATCATTTCGTATTCCAAGACGATCGAGCTAACACTGAGAGTTCAAGCCGGCCGTCCCATGTTCCGTGTATGATCTTAGAGAAATTCGACAAGTCAGGTAAAATCAAAATCAATTATTGTTGTTGTGTCGACACGCACCGGGGAGTATGGAAGACTGCCCAGTGCCTCGGATGCCGTGTGCGTTGATTGTTTTGAATTTTTTAAAATTTTTTTGTCGATTTTTAAAAGTGATCCCCATTTGTAGGACAGTCCCATGGGGTTTTTATTACAAAGATTTTTTTGAAGAAGATCCCCACCTGTAGAACATGGTTCCATGGGGTTTTTATTGTAAAGATTTTTGAAAAGTTTTTTCGGGCCTTTATTTTGAAGATCTCCGCCCAATCTCGCTGGTGGGCGTCGTCAAACGGGTTTTATTTGGCCTCTTTTTTTTCTTTTTTTTTATGAAGGAAAATACGCCTCTGTTTGAGGATGCGCTTTTTTTTTTATCTGTCGTCCCCTGATCAAATGGTCATGGTCAAGATCGAGTGGCACGAGTCGTTTTATTGCACATTATATTTTTTCTCTTTTGTTGTCTTTTTTTTTGTAATCAGATCCGTCCTCCCCAATTTGGATGGTCCTGATCGAGTTTAGATGGTCAAGATTCGGACTTAATGCATGGTTCTTGAAAAACAGTCCTTTTCGTCATCCCATCTTAAGGATCTCTATTGGGGAAGTGTGGAATTTCCATCCACTCTCAGCTTCTACTGCTGATAAGGCACCTGATCCATTTTACGTCAGCGAGCAAGACGAGCACACACAGTTAAGTGTTGTAGTTTTTCGTCTTCGGACGAAATGATTGAGAGTTTATAGTCAACACACCCATAAAGTTGCCTATTTTTTGCGCAATGCACATAGATCCCTTATCATCCGACGGACTCCTTCAGCGACAAGATGGACCATATCCTCACATTTCCCATGATCAATCCAATTTGGGGTCTTATGCTGCTCATAATGCCATGAGGGTGTGTTTTAGGTCCCAGCTGCCTTAATCCCCTTCATGACTTCTGGGAACAGGGAACATCCGCCGGCTTCAACAGTGATTTCCAAATTAAGGTTATCTATCACGGTACGTTCAACATGAACAGGATTACGGAATTTCCATCCGCTCTTGACTTGACTATCAATTAGCTCCAGACACCCGTACAAACAAATGTCAGCCGTGTCCGAAAGAGATTTGGAAAGCCCCCGAGAAATTAATCCCAGTGTAGTTTAAGGTCTTCGGACCATGATTTTGATGATCCAGTTCGTTGTCCCAAATTTGGACGGTCTGATCAGACCCAAAGTGGTCAAGAGCTGAATTTATTGCATTTTAAGTGTTCGAGTCCGTCATCCCAAGTCTGGATGGTCTGATCAGATCCAGATTGGTAAAAAGATGGATTTATCACTTGTGTTTTTTTTTTTTTTTTACAGTATCAGACTTAACTTCTGGATGGTTTATACCTGAGGTCTTTGATAGAATGGTTGATTGATAGCCTTGTCGTCCACCTTTTGTGAGATTGAATCGGCCCACATCGATGATTCGTGATAACGCACATTGGTAGTTCTGTTTTGAGCCTTAGCCGATTTTAAGAATTCCCAAACGTCCCGATTTTCCTACTTTACCTTCACAACACGTTTCTTAGCCGAGGTTGAGTCGAGAGTTCCTGAATGTCATTGTTTTACTACCTTGCTATCATGACACTTTTCTTGGCCGAAGTTAAGTCATCACCTGATTTTGGCCATTTTTCTCTCTTTTTTCTCTTTTTTTTTTCCACTTTTACCCGTAGCGTCACTACGTCTAGATTGTTCGTCGTTTTTACCCGTGGTGCCCTTTCAGGTTTTCACCACGTCCTGAGTATTTGATCTTGCCTTCCCCTTGGTAGCTTTGCCTTTTTACCCCTAGTGCCCTTTCGGGTTTTCACTAGGTCCGCTGTGCATCCGCTATTTTTACTCGGGGTGCCCTTGTGAGTTTTCGCCTCGCCCATTTTGCTTTGGATGCACTTCTCTCTCTCTCTCTCTCTCTCTCTCTCTCTCTCTCTTATTTCTTTCGCCTTTGAGGTGTCGTTTGTCGTCAGAGTTTTTCATCATTGCCGACTGATAAATGCCCTGGACAGAACGAAGATTTCGAAATGCGTCTCCTGAGGTCGGGATTTTATAGGAGGAAGGTGGGATTTTTACCCTTGATTTTTTATTTTTTATTTTTTTTTCTCTTTGGCTCTCTTTCTTTTCTCATACCTTATTGGTTACTGAGATTTTGGGATTGATTTCTTTTTCTCTGTACACACATTTTTTTTTTGGGTTTTCTCTGTACACGTTTTTTCTCTGTTTTTTTTTTTGTTTTCTTCTGCACATACATCTCTTTTTTTTTTTTAGTTTTTTTTCTGTACACACTTTTTTTTGAGTTTTTTTTGTACACACTCTTTTTTTTAGGGCATATTGGGTGGATGAGGGTGTGAGTTTTGACCATAGGTGACATTTTACGACCTTCATGCTAGCCGTGGTAAATTCTGACGTGATCTGCGTTGATTGGCTCAAGAAGATCTTCTCTGTCCATGTTGGTAAGGCGGAGTGCACTTCCTAGAAGCACCTCTTGTATGATGAGTGGACCTTCGTAGGTGCGCTTGAATTTGCCCCTTGGATTAGGTAGGTGTGGGGGTAATATCTTTTTCATAACCATATCTCCCACCCTGAATACTCTTGCATGTACCCATTTGTTGTATGCTCGTGTGATCCTTTTCTGGTATGTTTGGGAATGACATAGGGCTCGTATGCACTTTCCATCTGCCAGATGTAACTGATCGTAGCAAGCCTGTAGCCATTCTCCCTCGTCAACTTCACTTTCGAGCAATATGCGCATTGAGGGGATTTTCACTTCGACGAGTAGAACGACTTCCATTCCGTATGTAAGCTCCTATGGAGTAGCGCTGGTTGTACTGCGTATAGATGTTCTGTATGCCCATAATGCATATGGTAACTGTTCAGCCTAGTCATGATACGTTTTTACCATTTTCTCGAGGATACGCACGAGTGTCTTGTTGGTGGCTTCCACACCTTCGTTCATTTGTGGCCGATAGGGACTGGATCGGTTCCTTTTGATTTTGAACTATTCGAGCATGTGTTCCACTTTTCGATTCACAAAGGGTGTCCCATTGTCGGTGATGATGGTCTGTGGCACCCCATAACGGCTAATAATGTTGTTCTTCAAGAACCGTAATACATGCGAGGCTGTTATGGTGGTGTAGGATGCTGCCTCCACCCATTTGGTGAAGTAATCGACTGCCACTAGGATGTATTCGTGGCCCTTTGATGCTTTGGGATTGATTTTGCCGTTGATGTCAATGCCCCACATAGAGAAGGGTCAGGGTGTCGTCATGTTGTATAGCTCAGATGCCGGGGCGTGGATTCGATTGGCATGTTCCTGACATTTGAAGCATCTTTCGATGTGTTGGCAACAATCGGTTTCTATAGTCATCCAATGGTACCCTTGCCGTAGAATCTTTTTGGCCATCATGTGGTCATTCATGTGTGGACCACAGGTTCCTTCATGGATCTCGAACGTGATCTTTGTAGCTTTGGCCTCATCCACACATCGCAACAGGATTTGATTGAATTAAGGACCGTTTAGACAAAGTTTCGCCATAGATTATGAACTGTGCGGTTAGACGTTGAATGGTGCGACGGTCCGTTGGTGTGGCATCGACTGAATAAGTTTGATCTTTTAGGTATTTTCTGATGTTGGCATACCATGACTATTTATCGGGTGGCATTTCTGCTTCTTCGATTGTAGGCAGAAGGCCAACTCTTCCTGGAGCTTTACATTGAGTTCCCATTGAGCTGCTCCATGGGGAATCTCTAACATTGATGTTAACGTGGCCAGGGTATCGACAAATTGATTCTTGGCACGAGGCATGTATGTGAATGTAACTTTGTGAAATTTTTCGATGACATTTTCAAGGTAGACATGATGTGGCACTAGTTTCTCGTCTTTCGTTCTCCAGTCGGCGTTGGTTTGATTGATAATAAGTTGTGAGTCACCGAAAACTCGCAACTTTCTCACGCCAAGAACGATTGCCTCGTTGGGGCCTGCTATACATGCCTCGTACTTTGCGATGTTGTTCATGTAGGTGAACGCTAGTCTTCTTGATATGGGCACATGGATGTCATCCAGGGAATAAAGGATTGCCCCCACTCCATTTCCTTTACTGTTAGATGCACTATCAAAATACAGGGTCCATTCATCTACTTTCGGTCCCTCTTCTCCTTCGAGGAGTAGGATGTTCTTATTAGGGAAGAAAGTCTTCAAGGGCTGATAATCTGGCAATGATTGTGCTGCGAGGTGATTGGCCAATGCTTGCCCCTTGATTGCTTTTTGAGTGACATAGGTGATGTCAAACTCAGAAAGCAACAATTGCCACTTTGCTATTCTGCCTGTCAGCGCCGGTTTCTCGAACAAATATTTCAGAAGATCCATACGAGCAAGCAGGAGACTCGGACATGCAATCATGTATTGGCGCAGGCGTTGAGTGGCCCATACGAGAGCAAGACATGTTTTCTCGATCGGAGAGTACCTGGACTCGTAGTCTATAAATTGACGACTGAGATAATAAATGGCCTGCTCTTTACGTCCCGTATCATCATGTTGACCGAGGACGCACCCGATTGCATCGACGACTACTGAGATGGAGAGTAACAGTGGCCTTCCTGGTACTGACAGAACCACTACTGGGGGATCCTTCAAGTATTCCTTAATTCTATCGAAGGCCCTCTAACAATCCTCGTTTCATTCTTTTGGTGCATTTTTTCGGAGTAGCTTGAATTTGGGTTCGCATACAGGGGTGAGCTGGGCGATGAAGCGACTGATATACTGGATTCTTCCGAGGAAACCTTGGATCTCTTTCTCAGTTCTCGGGGCTAGAATTTCGATGATCACTTTGGCTTTCAAGTCATCTATTCGGATCCCATCTTTGCTGACAATGAAGCCGAGTAACTTGCCTCTAGTTGCCTCGAAGACACACTTTTGTGGATTGAGTCGGAGCTTGAATTTTGCCAACCGGTCGAAGAGTTTTTTCAGATCTTTAAAGTGTCCTTCGATGCTTTGGGACTTGACAATCATATCGTCCACATAGACTTCGAGTTCTTTGTTTATCATGTCATGAAAGAGTGCAGTCATAGCTCGTTGGTATGTTGCCCCAGCATTTTTTAGTCCGAAGGGCATGACATAGTAGCAGAAGGTTCCCCATGGCATGATGAATGATGTCTTCTCGGGGTCTTCTGTAGCCATCTTGATTTGATTGTAACAAAAAAATCCATCCATGAAGGAGAATATCTAATGTCCTGTTGTGTTGTCGACCAGAGTATCGATGTGAGGAAGTGGGAAGTCATCCTTCAGGCTGGCCTTGTTAAGGTCCCGGAAGTCGATGAACATCCGGACCTTACCATCTTTCTTTGGGATAGGGACGATGTTGGCAAGCCATTCTGGGTAATTAGAAACTACCAGAAATCCCGCGTTGTACTGCTTGATGATTTCTTCTCTGATTTTCAAGATCTATTCTGGCCACATTCTTCTCAACTTCTGCTTGATCGACTTGATTTCTGGCTTCGTGGGTAGATGATGTACAACCAGGTCTTCATCAAGCCCCGGCATATTTTCGTACGAGAAGGCAAAGTTTGATAACCGTGGTTTCAGGAACTCGATCATTTTTTGCCGATTTTCAGGGGAGAGATTCTTTTCAAGGCGTACCTCTTGAGGATCCTCAAGGGTCCTGAGATTAACGACCTCAAAATCGATGGGCACGACGTTGGCTTTGGAATCGAACTTTTCGAGGAGATCCTCGAGTTCGCTAGCTGAGTCACTGTTTCCCTCTTCTTTGACTTCTTCTAAACCCATAAGTTCGAAGTCTAATTCTACATTGAAATTGTAATCGTCGACTTTGATCTCATGTTGTCCAAGAGTTAGGTCTGTACCTTTATTACTTAGGTATGTACATGGTTTTTTAAGATTTTCTGATTTTTTTTGTTTTTTCATATTTTTTAGATTGTTTTGACTTTTGTGTATTTTCTAATCTTTTTTCATTTTTTAATTTAACAGTTCCCGAGTAGGATGGTATTTCGAACCAGGGACTAACCCGATTCAGCTTGAGGTACCGATGACTATTTACATGGACGCTTTTTTTTTTCCAGGCCGACATTGTTAGGCATTTGGCCGGCCGATTCGATTGTTATGGGGGTTACGAACTAATTTATGCCCTGTGTTCCCTCCCCTCAGGAGACAGGGCCTCTGTGGGCAATGGATTGATTTGGCTCGCAATGCCCAATCATCATGATGAAGCAAGGGCTTGTCTCTGATTCAGTATCAGACATGGTAGCATTTTCTGCATCCCGGGGGTCATGACATCCCTGAGGTTGCTACAATTCTGGTGGGAGGATGACAGGCGTCCAATCAAGGTGGGGCAGCTCATACCCCTTGCCCCCATGTTCCTGGGGCAATCTACCAAGGTGAGGTTGGACTGGTGGTTTGGAGTGACGGGATTTGGGTTTTCGCTTAGATGGATGACTCTTACGCTGACAAAATGGACTGGCGGGAAAGGAAAAATGTGACTCATCTCTGGGTGACTTCCTCTCCTATCTATCCCTAGTTTTTCTATCTCGTTCTCCAGGAGAAATTTATATCCTAGTCCGGTCATGTCTACCTTTTCTCGAACTTCAATTATCTTTGTGGTCTGTTGGCGTTCAATTCGGTAGTTCAGTATCTGTCGTTCATCGGGAGAAAAGATGTTGTTTGGGTTAGGGGCATGGACTGACAGCACATGGTTGACTTCTTCAAATTGGAAGCTTTGATAAGGCCTGTCTGGCCCACAAATGTCAACTACTAGGACATTAGGTTCTCCTGGGAGGGTTGCTTCTGTAGGGAGTAGTTGTTCAAAATCAGTAAGAATGGTGAGCACCTTATCCCCAAAGACATATTTGACTCTTTGGTGGAGAGTCGAGGGCACTGCCCCTACTTGGTGAAGCCAGGGGCGGTTGAGGAGGAGATTGAACGATGATGGTATGTCTAGGACTTGAAATGTGATTGTTAACACATCTGGACCGATTTGCAGTTCGAAGTCGATTTCCCCTTGGGCCTGCCTTTGGGAATTATCAAATGCCCTAACATTCATGTTGCTGGGTTTGAACACGGACGGTTCCAGACCTAGATACGTAGCAATCCGTAGTGGGCAAACGTTCAAGCTTGAACCGTTGTCAATGAGTACTAGTGGGATGCTGCAATCCTTGTGACCGACAGTTATGTTTAATTGGCGCACGTGGTCACGCCCTTCTGGAGGTAGCTCGTCATCTGAAAATGTGATTGCCCGCGGGGCAAGGAGTTGCCCTCTCATGTACACGACCATCTTTGGTGGTGCTTCTCGAGAGATGTGTGCGTCATTTAATGTCTTGACAAACATTTCTCGATGGGTCTGTGATGTGCAAAGGAGTTCCCAAATGGATATTTGGGCTGGGATGTTTTTAAGCTGGGCCACTACATTGTATGCAGTTTTGGCCTTAGATGTTCCTTCTGAATGTCCCCTGGGATCTCCTCTGGCTACATCTTTTCGAAAGCACCGCCCATTTGGGTTCATGTTTCCCACTTCCGAACACTCCGGATAATGCCACGGAATTGCTTTGTTAGCGAAGACCGGAACTGCTCTTCCCAGAAGTATTAGGGGAGATTGAGAGGGTGTCGGAGGGACAGAGATGGGTCCCTGATGATCTGGATGAGGTGCGGGACTTGCCCATAGTAGGACCAGAGACTGTTGGGATGGTGCGGATGCAGCTTGAGCAGACCTGGCCAGCTCATGTGGCAGTGGGAATGGTGACGTATCTGCCCCTTACGGGGTTACCGTCAGAGGAATGACTTCGGGAGGTGAGGATGCTACCTTTCCTAAAAGCAACACTGGGTACTGATTTGTTAGGGAAGCTTGATGGATGCGGGATGACGAGTGGTAGGCAAGTGATGGTGTGGAAGCTCTCCCCATGAGAACCACTGGCGAGTGATCCCAGGATGGATTGTGTTGAGTGGTCGAGTTGGCCGTTGGAGCCCACCCTTGGAGAATCAGTGGCTGATGAGTGATGGGTGCCGAAAAGTATGTTGACTCAACACCCATTTGATGTGAGGGTGATGCCCCTTGTAGGACGAGGGGCGAGAATTCCTGGGCACAGTTCAGGGTCGTGTTTGTGTGGAAGATGTGGGGTGGATAATCCCCTTGAATGACATTGACTATCGTGGTTTCTGACATACTGGGACTTGCCTGATGGGGTGGTAGGGGATTCTGGAGTATGTTGTTGGTGGTGGCATTGATGTTGGGGGCCGCAATCGAAATCTTATTCTAATTGATCAGGTCTTGGATTGCGTGCTTCAGTGAGAAGCAATGTTCCGTTGTGTGGCCCCTTCCCTGGTGGAATGCACAGTACTCATTTTCGTTATAGTTATGCGGTAGGGGGTTTGGTGGCGGCCTAGGCTGTAACGGAGTCAAAAGTTGCCTTTGAATCAATGTGGCCAGAATATCAGTGTATGACTGAGCCAATGGAGTAAATTGCCTAAGCGGCTAAGCTGTACCCACATGTCTGCCTTGATTGGGGTACCGCGGGTTCCACCTGGGTTGTTGCTGTTCGCTCGCCTCAAGTGTAAGGCTGCGATGTAGTAATAAAACTTGGTAAGACCGAGGTCGATCCACAGGGAATTGGAAAACAGGTTCCAAACTATTCCAGCAACTCAATTTTGCAAGAAATAGGAGATTCAATTGAAGCAATTATGCTAAAATATAACTTAATGAAAATCAGTAGTTTAAGGTACTAAGGCATTCAAGGATCTACTTGTAGCAATCCCATGTTAATCCAATCAATCCAAGCAAGATACACAACTAGATTTGAAGTCCTATCTCTCATCTAGTTGGAAAATAAAGCATTAAACACATTCAATCCCATTCAAGTTGAACTTCCAAGTTCTAGTCCCGTTCAATCCATGTAGAATTCAAAATCATAGCCTTCGGAGTAACAACCATGCCTATGGACTATGACCTGGACATGGATTCCTTGTAATTCTCTGAGATTATCATATGGTGCTTGTTTAGTTTCGAATTATAGTAATCCTTGAGCAGGCCATAGTCCATAGGCATGGCTGTTACTCCGAAGGCTATGATTTTGAATTCTACATTGATTGAATGGGACTAAAACTTGGAAGTTCAACTTGAATGGGATTGAATGTGTTTAATGCTTTATTTTCCAACTAGATGAGAGATAGGACTTCAAATCTAGTTGTGTATCTTGCTTGGATTGATTGGATTGACATGGGATTGCTACAAGTGGATCCTTGAATGCCTTAGTACCTTAAACTACTGACTTTCATTAAGTTACTGTTTTAACATAATTGCTTCAATTGAATCTCCTATTTCTTGCAAAATTGAGTTGCTGGAATAGTTTGGAACCTGTTTTCCAATTCCCTGTGGATCGACCTCGGTCTTACCAAGTTTTATTACTACATCGCAGCCTTACACTTGAGGCGAGTGAACAAGTTTTTGGCACCGCTGCCGGGGAATTTAGATAACAGTTTTCAAATTGTTTTAGTGGCTGTAGAAGTAGAAGTAGATAGGTTTTCTGATTTTTTTAGAACTAACAAATTGTTTTGTTTTGTAGGATTTCTTCTCTAGTTCAAGCACATCTGGTAATACCTTTCTAACTTAGCTTTTTGCAGATTTTCTATTTTTAGATTAATTACAGATTTCTAGGATTTAGGACTAGTTTAGTTTTTTGTTGAGTGGTTTATGTCCCGTTGGGAATGGAACCACTCAAATCGTCTCCAATCTGAAGGTGGTTTATTTTGACCATTGTCAGTCCATAGACGAGTCCGAAATTACCGAGAGCATTGTGAAAGTTTGGGGAGTATGGATCAAACACCTTTAAGGAATCCTCCCCCTTCTACTCCAACTACAAACGCAAAT
This sequence comes from Liriodendron chinense, assembly GCA_003013855.2. NCBI lineage: Eukaryota > Viridiplantae > Streptophyta > Magnoliopsida > Magnoliales > Magnoliaceae > Liriodendron > Liriodendron chinense. The sequence goes on from ML058525.1 coordinate 1,033,920, forward strand.
CAAGAGGGAGTAGGAGAGAATGAGGTACATAACGTTCCTATAATGAGATCACTACGGGATTACCTCCAACCAGCCCATGCAATTCTACCACCAAACGGTGGAAACATTGACATAAAGCCTGGTGTAATTCAACTTATACCAAAGTTCCATGGGCTAGACTCTAACAGGCCATATCTACACTTGAAAGAATTCGAAGAAGTGGTGGCTACCTTGCAATACACCAATGTTTCTGAAGATACCATTAAGCTTAAATTCTTTCCCTTTTTATTGAAAGAAAGAGCCAAAGATTGGCTTCACTCTCTTAGACCACATTCGATTGGGTCATGGAATGAGATGACCCGGGAATTCTTGAAAAAGTTCTTCCCGGCTCATAAAACGAACACCGTTCGAAGAGCCATAATGAATTTCTTGGCTAAAGAGGGTGAATCTTTCTTCCAATGTTGGGAGAGATTTAAGGACCTCCTACTTGCTTGCCCACATCATGGCTATGAGAGTTGGCGAATTATAAATTTTTTCAATGATGGATTAAGTTCCAATATGCGCCAATTTGTAGAGATGATGTGCAATGGCGAGTTTATGAGCAAAAATTCATATGAGGCTTGGAGTTATTTGGACATGTTGACTGAAAATGCCCAATCTTGGGGTACCTCGGATAAACCCAATAACCCCAAGCCTACTCAAGAGAAAGAGAAAGGAGGGATCTATATCCTTAAGGAGGAAGACGACGTGAATGTAAGGATAGCCAACCTCACAAGGAAGATCGAGGCCATGGAACTTAGTAAAAGTGGAGTTCCAAAGTCCAATGAAGCTATTGAGACCATATGTGAGATTTGTCACACCAATTTACACGCTACGCAAGATTGTCCCACAATTCCTGCATTTCAAGAGGTATTACATGAACATGCAAATGCCACATATGGGTATCAACGACCTTTCAATGGACCGGTGGGTAATACGTACAATACTAGTTGGAAGAATCACCCAAATTTTAGTTGGAAGAATGCTCCCACGGGCAATCCTACCAACTCTCAAGGAGGGCCACCATGCAAAATATGGCCCCACCTCAATTCTCAATGGAGGATATCTTGAAAGCGTTTATACAAGGGCAAACGCAAATCAATCAAACAAATCAGCAAATGTTCCAAGAGCTTAAAGTCTCGGTTGATGAGATTAAGGGACGCTTGAATGCTAGGGAAGGGACCTTTCTGGCCTAACCTCAGCCCAATCCAAAGCAAGTACATGAAGTGAGCATTCCTAATCCTTCCAACCAACATATGGAGCAAGCCAAATCCATCACCACTCTTAGAAGTGGTAAACAAATTGACAAATCTATTCTGGTGAAGGCCGACAAGCCTAATGATCTGGTAAATTCTGAGGATGAGGATGGATCTAACTTAGCCCCACAAGAGACGGAACACATTTACAAGCCCGTAGCACCATTCCCTTCGAGATTGGTTGCCCCAAAATCTCTCCCAAACTCTCATGATATTCTAAAGATTTTTAGACAAGTCAAGATCAACATTCCCTTGCTTGATGCCATCAAACAAGTCCCCTCCTATGCCAAGTTTCTAAAGGACATATGCACAACCAAAATAAATATAATGTGTAGCAAAAGGCCTTCTTAAATGAGCAAGTGAGTGCCATTCTCACTCAAAAGACCCCCCCAAAATTCAAAGATCCCGGTAGTCCCACAATTTCATGTATCATTGGCGACTATCGGATTGAGCGTGCATTGCTAGACTTGGGGGCAAGTGTAAATCTAATCCCGTACTCGGTATATGAGTAATTAGGTCTTGGTGAATTAAAACCCACCAAAACCACGTTGCAACTCGCTGATAGATCCATCCATGTACCGAGATGGATAGTTGAGGATGTGCTAGTCCAAGTTGATAAATTCTACTACCCGGTAGATTTCATTGTTTTGGACACACAACCGGTTATGGATGCTAGCACCCAAATACCGGTGATTCTAGGCCGCCCATTCCTCGCTACATCAAACGCAATCATAAATTGCCGGAATGGAGTGATGCAAATGTCCTTTGGGAACATGACGTTGGAGGTGAATGTGTTCCACTTGGGCAAAAGGCATAGGGATGATGATGATGTCCACGAGGTTGATATGATTGATTCAATCGTGGAAGAGGAGTTCGCTTTAAGGCAGAATTTTGATCCTCTAGATGTTGTTAGCTTTGATCCCTTTGAGGATTGGGACAACAATGATGGCTCCCATGAGGTAAACATGATAGAATCCATGGATGATGGGGGGTTTTTCCAACATGATCGACCTGAAAGTTTGGGGACATGTTTGACACATTCTAAGGATGAATCTAATTCTCATTTTATTAAGACCTTGGAAGTGTCAATTTCTGAAAATTCATTTGACAAGTCACCAATTTCTGATTTACACAAATTTGTTGTACAGGATTTGGAAGAATTGGTGCTTGACTTGCCTACAGAGAGGCCAATTTCTGAAAGTGTAGAGGTTGAGGACCCACTCCAACCTACACAAAATTCTGAGGAGGAAGACAGAAAGGGACCAAATCTGAAAATTTCCTCCGATGAGGTCTCTTATAAACTCGAGGAGTGCTTAACGTACTTTGAGGATTGGGATGATCCCATGATTCAGAACATTGTACAGGCTCTGAGAGAGACCCCCCCCGGTGCCTAAAAAGTTTCCTTCCACAGAACACCAAACTGAAAAATCAATTGTGGAACCACCAGTGAATTCTGATTTTGTGGAGATCATATCGACTTGTGAAGAAGAAATACAAGTCTCCACATCTCTTTGGTTTGTTCAAATCAAAGAACACTTCTGGGATGACCCATACGTGAATAATTTTTGCCCAGATAAGAAGGAAAGGAGATATATATTCAATGATTTCCAACCAATGCAATTCTCCTTTCCTAGTACATGTGACAATTTTGTTGAAGAACCCACTGAAATTTTTCAGCAGGATTTTCAATGGGTTAGAATGATCGATGTCACAAATGTACTTTCCAAAGCAGGATGGTGGATAGTTCTACTGAAAAATTTGTTACACCACTTGATGATCTTGCTCAAATTTGTCCTTTGGATGTTATACTGATAATCGATCTCTTAGTCTGATGGAGATCCTCTTTTTACAAAAAAGGACGGGTTAGTTATCTTTATTGCTTTCCATAGATTAGGTTTAGTTTTATCTAGTTTTACTGTTTTAATAGCTTTAGTTGTTGGGTTGCAGACTTCCATGATCGCTCTCTCAGGTACTATTGTTCTCACTCTCTCATATTTTACCATTGCTCTCATGTTCATGCTCATTACATATCTTTTTACATTGAGGACAATGCAAGATTTGGTTGGGGGGTGAGATGAGATTCGTCATCTAGCATGTTGCAACATTTCGAGCCTCATATGCGCAAATTTTTTCAAATTTTCTAAAATTTCAAAACTCCTTTAGAAAACCTTATTTCCATGCATTCGAGATGATATGAGTATAAGAAGAGGAGATACGAAGTGTGTGATGTTGTAAGTCTTGAATTTCTCCCAACATAATGGTTTTATATGTTAGTTTCCCTATTATTGTGATTGATAGAAATTTTGAACACTCTTTACACCAAGTTCACATTACACGATTTTCATGAGTTGAAAGGATTATACAAATTGTGGATTAGCTAGACGTGATTTAAAGGTGTTGAGAAACCAAGCCGGGGTACTTTGTCCATCCTTGTCCATGGAAAAACAACGAAAGATATGGATTTTTAATAATTCTATCTAATTTAAAAGAAAAAGGAAAAGAAAGGATGAAATTGGGAATGATGGAAAAATGGTGGAAAATTCCGAAAAGGGCTACCTATTACCAACTGGGGGATGGTCTACCCGTAACCAAAGCTGGAAATGGGACGTAGTGTGAAAGCTGTCGGAAGGAAGTTAAGACAAATTCCTGTCATAGGCTTGTTGTTACTCTATGCACCTTGAGATCTACGGTTTAGTTGATCTATGAAGAATATAATCCCAGAAACTCATGAGATGAACTTTTATTATGCACACTAGGTTGAAGTTGTTCAAGGATTACTATAATTCGAATCTAAACAAGCACCATATGATAATCTCAGATAATTGCAAGGAATCCATGTCCGGAGCACATGAACTCTCATAAAACATCTCAAATTATCAACTTGAAGAACTAAAATAGATAAAAATCCAAACTTGAATTGAAAGTACTTGAATTAACTAAATCAAATCATGAAATTAGCTACAAGCTTCACCTCTCAGCCTTAGCTGAGAGATTCTAGCCGAGCATTGTCATACTACAACTACAACTCAAATAAGAAACATAAAAACTAGAAAAATCGAAATTTGGAGGGTTGCAGACGCTCCACGACGGCTTCCTCTCTCTAGCACCAAGTCCCTTAGCTTCTATGATCCCCTAGGAAGAGCCCCTATGTGTCCTTTTATAGTGAGGATGATCGGTTGCGTCGAAAACATCCAGAATCCGCATAAGGTTACGCAGTGCGCAGTAATTTTCGGAACAAGAAATAAAAACTGCCTGATTTCACGCATGGCCGACCGGTCATGACCGGTCGGACCTTTCCTGCGACAGTCCAGCGAGTTTTGAGAAAATTCAAAATTAAGCTTTTAATGCAAGGACCGGTCGCACGACCGGTCTGAGCTGAGGACGACCAGTCGTGGGTGGCTCAGTTGGCCTTCTTTGAGAATGGTCTTCTTCTGTGAATGTCGGACCGGTCGGACGACCGGTCTTGGCAATGGACAACCGGTCATACGACCGGTCTTGGCTGATATTTCTGCTTTCTTCTTTGGCTTCTTTCTTCCTTTCTTCTCCTCTCTTTCTACTTTCTTTGGTCCTTCTTCCTTCTTCATCCAATGGCTTCAAATGGCTCTTTTTAGTCTCCAATTGGGTGAATTCCGCTCTCATTCCTGAAATCACAAAACATGCATTAGATGGGCCTTTTAAACATGAAAACCATGCATATAATGCGATGTAAGTGGGCAATGCAATGTATAAATTGGAGGTTCAACAGTTGCGGCTGTGATTGCGATTGCAACTGACACCCAGTCGAAGGGATGACCGACCCTCCCTGTGCAAAAGCGACGAGGTTGGTTTCTATCGGGCGAGGAGCAGACATATCTTTGTTCTTGGGGACATACCTCCTCCCTTCTCTTCTGTCTTGTTTTTCTGTACAGAGGGAGACTGGTGAGGCCATGCTGCGATCGTACCATCTTTGATGCCGGCCTCTACCTATTCCCCTGCACAAGTCAGTTGTGCAAAGTTGATGCAGGGGAAGAAAATTAGGTATCCCGATATGTTGGGGTTGGCCGAATGCACAATCATCGAAATCTGTTCCTCATCATCAATTGGTGTTTTCATGCATGCGGCCATAACCCTCCATCGCCCCACATAGGATGACAATGTTTCATCACTTTTTTGTCGAAGGGCGGCTAGATCCACCCTTCGAGGTACTGCGCTTAGGTTGTATGCAAAGCGATCGATGAAAGCCTGTGACAGGTCTTTCGAGGTCTTGATTTTACGGTGATCGAGCGATGTGTACCAATCAAGCGCGTCACCTCTGAGGGATTTCTGAAATAACCGTATCAGGGCTCCGTCGTCCCCTACCACGGCATCAAGTTCTTCGTACAATGCTTTTAGATGAGCAGTAGGACATCCCGTGCCATCATATTTTTAAAACTTGGGTACCTCAATGTTTACCGGTACCCGTGCGTCCGGAAATGGACAAAGGTCCCTGAATCTTATCGAGGGGAGTTCCACTCCATGCTGCTTCTGGAGTTCATTTCTCATGGCCCTAAGCTACCCCTCGAAATGTTCTCGAAGCTGATCAATTTCAAATGGTTGTTGAAGGGGCGGTCGTGCCCCTTGCATGATACGGCTAGCCTCTTCTTCAGAATGGTCGATCTCCTCAACATTTCTGGGATCCCTGGCCAGGGGGCCTGATTGTGGGAGAGCTATCGGATGAATGGTGGGTTCCCATTGTGGGGGGCGGTTGATTATCGAGTTGTGGGGGAATGGTAAGTGGAGTTGGACTAGATTGTAGTGATGGAAAGTACGGTGATGGTTCTAACTGAGGTTGGAATGCACTCCCATTAGTGGGAGTTTGCTGGAACTAGTTGGCTTGAACTTGACTGCGAGTTGTCGGTTGTGGCACTGACTTACTCCCGTTAGTGGGAGGAAATGCTGGAACTTGTTGTGCTGTAACTAATGGGTACGGGAAGTATACCCGGTTCCTTGTACAAGGGACAGGGTGAAGCTGACTGGTGGTCGGGTCAAATGAACCCATTTGGGTGATGGACGGTTGTGTGCTGTGATTGACAGGGGCAGTCCTCCCTTAGAGGACGCTTGTGAGCATGTCTTTGATCTGACTCATGTCCTGTGCAAGCTCGGTCAGAGATGGCATGACTTTGGGTGTTATAGTTGACTGCCTTGGGGAGTCTGGCTGGGTCAGCATGTTGTCTTCCTGTGCTGACATGGCTGCTTGTGCACACGTCCGAATAATGCTTTGTGCGATGAATTCGCGGCCAGGTTTTCGGTGCAATGGTTGCAGATTAATTCACTACACACTCACTTGGTTCGTTATGATTTGTGTGTGTGTGTGTGTGTGTGTGTGTGTGTGTGTGTGTGTGTGTGTGTGTGTGTGTGTGTGTGTGTGTGTGTGTGTGTGTGTGTGTGTGTGTGTGTGTGTGTGTGTAAACTGCAAAATGAATATAGGAAAGTAGAAGGGACCAGTGTAAATTGGAATGCAGGATGCTCGCAGGAAAGTAAAAGGACCAGTAGATACTGGAATAATTAGTAGGTTAGCAGGTTAGTAACGTTAGTGATTAGAATCCTCAAAAAATTGTAAAGCCCCACGTTTTGAGTCAGGCCTTGGCTAATGGTAGAGCATATTCCCCAGTGGAGTCGCCTTTCTATGGATACCGGACCGCGCTCGCTCGCGCGCGGTGGCCCAATATGTTTCCTTTTTTAGGCTTGGCGTTTGCGTTTGGTTTTGTCTATTTGTGGGACGCACGGTTGCAATGATTGGCTTATCTAACTTTGCTTGCCTTGATTGTGCAAAACCTTTCCAAGGACGACCGAATGACGTTCTTGGACTTTGTATATTAGACAGAGTCGCCACCAACCGAAAGAGGCTTCAAAATCCACGGTCAGCTAGAACCCGTGAAAACACCATAATGCCGAGGGTATTTCGAAGAACCCCCGGTCTTAAAATGACTCTCATTTGGTTAAATTGGTCTGCGCCGTGGATTCTGGGTAAGGGACGCGATTACGACAAGGGAAGGTGTTAGGCACCCCCTGACCGCCCGTGCAATGCATGGTCTCTACTTTGCGGGGCTTAACGATTTATGTGGGGATTCTGAAGAGTATTCAAACCTGCAGGGTTAAACCATACTTCGCAGGCTTTTTAAGGCTTGAGTTGGCAAAATAACAAAAGCAACCGTTATATAATAGGGTTAGGCTAAACTTCATAAGTTTTTTTAGGGCCTCGGTTGGCAAAAGCAGAAAAGAATCGAAAGCAATGTAAACGTGTGAGTGGGTGTAGATGTGGTAGATGTATAGGGAATGCACGGAGTGGAATATGATTTGATGTTTGAGATGTGAGAAGAAGTAGTGGGGAAGTCAGACACTCTTTACGAGGAAAGAGATGAACGGACATCCTTACCTCTGACCCTACTCATGGATTTCAACGTTGGCAGTGGCTTTTGTCTAGTTGAGTAAGAAAGACAGGATCAAGAGATCCAAATGATAGGGAGATAGGAAGCAGATGGTCAAAGTGTCATGGTTTCAGCTTCTATTTGATCATCAGAAGTTCAGGGACAAAGACATTGCGGGCTCTTCACGTCTAGACCTTCAGTTGTATTGTAGGAGGTGGGCCGCTGATTTGGCAGAGTCTTTGCTTCGAGTTTCTGAAAATTTTCTCTGACCCTCTGATAACTATTGCTAATTCCCTCCTTCCATACTTCTTTTTTTTCTCAGTCTCTTGCTCTCTATTTTGGTTCAATTAGAGCGGTTTAAATAGACCCGGGGGCCATTGGTACTTCATGCATGATGTAAAGTGGGTCATGCATCGCAGGCACTCCCCGAATACTGATTGGGGAGTCAATCGGTGGAGACAGGTGGCTAGGGAAAATAATTAGAAATTGGAAAAACACTTTTGCGTGTCTTTTGCGGGTGCATTTGGGACTATATTCTGTCACGTTTGTTCCGACTCTTAGGTCCACTTTTGATCAATCTGTACCAATGGGTGGCCTCAGGGCCATGTTTAAGCCGTATAGTGCCATTGCTGGGCCTCACACGAGTGGGATCGGATGCACTCAAAAGTAGGGCATCTGATTGATAGTGCATCCCCATCCACGAGTACCGCATCTACGGATGCAGACTATACAGTCACCGCATCGATAGACGGTACTTCAAAGAGCGGTGTATACACACTCCCAGTTGATTGCTGGTTTTCAGAAGTTCCAGCTCATGCAACAGTAATCAGGAGCATCCAATGGTTGTCCAGTAGCCACACGTGGAAGAAACAACCACCGTCCAACAAACTGCAGCTAGGAGCTGGACGTCTTCATCCTTTACATGTGCACCACTCACACGTGCAGCCTTTCTCAGCTTGAGGACGTCCAACAACTTCCAGCCCTCCATCTCGTCAGCAGCTTGAGGATCACCACCGTCCAACTCTTAACCAGCCAATGAGGGACGTTCTCAGCTCCCATCCTCCACACGAGCAAGCTGCTAATGGAGTGCAAAGTCACACGTGTCCAGCTCCTCATGCAGCAGTAATGGAGGACGATTTCATCTCCAGCTTCGCACATGTGCAACCATCCAACATGCTGACCCATGCATCTAGCTGCAATCTCCACCGTTCCTCCATCAATGCCCCACAGCAACAGCTTCATCACGTTAGCTGCTTTACCTGCAATGGTGCAGCATCCTCAATTGTCCTTCTTCACAAAGAGAAAGCTGCTTCTTCTACACGTGTAGAAGGCAGCAATGGAGGATGCCTACTCCTTCAAACATGAAGAATGGTGGTGTGAAAGGCCTTCTACTCTCACATGTATAACAACAAGCGTACAAGGCCTTCTGCTCTTACATGTGTGGGGCCTGGCAAGGAAACTTTCCCTACCTCACATGTGTGAAGCAAGAAGACTACCATCCTCTCTCGCACACATGTTCAACAAGAAAGGAAGGAAGCCTCCCTCACGTGCGTAGCCACGAGAAGATGCCTCATCTCTTACACATGTCAAGGTGGAGGTCTCTCCTCCCCTCTCTCACACATGTGAAGCAAGAAAAAGTTTCACCAACCTTCACATGTGCAAGAATGGCGAAGAGCCTTCATCTCTCACTGTGTGAGGCTTGCTATGAATCCTCACCTCTCTCACACATGTAAGCTAGAAAAAGGCTTTCCATCCTCACATGTGTGAAGCTAGGAAAAAGTCTCTCCCTCCTTCACATGTGCCAAGCCCCCCCTCTCGCTTTCTTGTCCTGTAAAAGGATTACCTCTCCTTCTCATTTCATCATCCATTTTCACCTCATCTCCTCTTCTTCTTTGTTCTCTTTTCTTTTCATTTGTAGAATAGTTCTTAGATTTTTCTTTTATGAGATAGTCTTTCATTGTAGAATTATTGGCTAAACTCCTAGCTAAGGCTAAGGGTGAAGCCTTTTGTGAATTTTCAATGTTTAGTTATCTTAGTTCAATAATGGTGGTCTCAAATGTTGGAGTTCGTCTTGGTTAATTGATGTGGTTATCTACCTCGGTAGAAGCTATTGAATTGCATGACGATCCATCGTAGAATTTCGGCATGGTGGATGCTTGGAATTCCTTACAAATCAATAAGCTAGTTCATGATCGGTAAAGTCTTTTGATCCATCGTTGACTCCAGACACGATGGATACTTGAAATTCCCTACGATCAATGAGCTAATGCAGGTAAATTCATAAATCTGTAAAATCCTTTGATCCACTTTTGACTCCGGGCATAGTGGATGCTTTGGATTCCCTGCGATCGATTGACGATATCTTAATAGTTGGATCGATCAGTCAAATACTCCTATCTTATAAGTATGTGTTTGATCTTATGAATTTTGTGATCTTCAATCGATGGACTCATTTTGGCAAAGTTGTTGATCTGTAAAATTTCTTGATTCGTTGTCGACTCTAGGCACAGTGGATACTTGGAATTCCCTATGATCAACTAACGAGCGCTTTATAGTCAAATCAATAAATTAAGATCTCCATCTTTTGTGAAATATGCAAGTGGTTTAACAACTTCATCTTTCGATTGGAACGGATCTTTATTCAATTCTATTTGAGTTATAGTTAAATCAATGAATCAAATTAATCAAAGGTGGATCCCTAATGCCTTAGCCCTTTTTTATTCTTGTCTATCACTACACACACCCTCTTGTGGATTAAATCATATTTCATCTCTACCCCTCTAAATTAATTCTACTAAGTTTTTGTAACCTCCAATCCATGTGGTTCGACCTCGGTCTCACCGAGTATTTACTACTTCGCTACCTGCACTTGAGTGTACAATCTTCGGATTGTAGTATGACGTTTGAGGTAGAGGTTGGTATGAGAAAGTGATGTAGATCAAGAATCCCCTGATGAAGGGTGTGGATCAAGAATCTTTCTATCGCACATGGACTGCAAAAGATCAAGGAAAGTTCGACAAAAATCGTCAATTTTCGCATGGGTGGACCAAAAGAAGATGGACCATAAATCGTCCATAACTTTTGATTCGGGAGTTACAGGATGCACATCATATGGATTCTAACTGAAATTTCATTTTGGGGTGAACCGACCCACTCTATCCGTTTCGCCAAAAAACGCATGGTTATATTAGAAAAACGAAATTTTAGGAAAACTTACTATTTTTAGTAATCCCAATTTTTAGTGTGTTTTCTTCTTTTTTTTTAGAGTTTTTGTTTAATTAAGAGTTTCTATTTTTGTTGAACAATGAGTTTTAGAAAGAGTCTACTTAGTGGTAGTCTTTAATTTGGATTTTACTATTTTTAGTAATTTTCTATTTCGAGAAACTTACTATTTTTAGTAAGTATAAATTAAGGTTTCTTTATAGATATATAAACTTAAATTCATTTTTAATGTTATCTCTCTCATTATTATTCAATAGATTATTTCATATTTTCTAAGAAATTATTTCCTTTATCTTCTCATGGATTCGAGAACACCTTGAGGATTCAAGGTATCTATCCGTTAGGGGAGACAGTGATAGACCTTACCACGTCCTCCCTGCGTCAGAAACTGGCCAGGTAGCCTAGCTGGGGGATCAAGTTTGCTCCTAAGAGCACGCGTGGTTGGGCAAATACTTTCTTGCTTGGGAACTGCTTGGCTAAATGTGACGAGTTCGTGCGTCATGTGAAATGGGAAAGGTATCCTCCATACAGGATGACTGATGGATGATTTTGGCTCACAACTTGTCATGCCCTAAAATTTGGCACCCAAGTAGTGAGTTCCTAACCCTGAGTTCTAAGGTGTGAGCTTGAATGAGAACCACATGTGGGAGTACTACCCACATGTACGCATGCATGGTTAGTTTAATGTCGTTCGCTTCCCCAAATGTAGGGTTGCGATGTAGTAATAATCTCGGTAAGACCGAGGTCGATCCACAGGGACTTATGTAGGAATCCACAAAATACTTCCAATAGTTCTATTGAAAAGCTAGCAAACAGATTTGTAGAAGATTGTAATGTTGAATTAAACTGAAAGTAATCAATTAATAAGAAGGTACTAGGGGTTCAAGGATCCACTTGTAGCAATCCTTGATGCTCAATTCGCTATGGTTTCTCGCTTTCTCAACTAGAATCAAAATTAAGATCTATCTAGTAGGATGATAAAACAGTTAAACCAAACAATCTACCATATGTAAGATCAATGTATATGATTCACTCAATGCAAGCTAGGACGAGCATACTCAATTGCATAGGTCAGTCCCAATTCCAATAGGCTAAGATCACAGTCATAACCATCATTAAATCCTGTCACAAGACAAAACTAGATCATGATTTGAACTTGATTCAAATCACATACACAGTCTCACATACTTCAGAATTTCAGAGAAATAGAAATTTCGTAAGAAGCTCCCACATGAAGATCATAAATCCAGAGTGTATTCCAATTCCTTAGATCATACAGGTCTAGATTCGTTCACTAACAATTAAGAACTCAAGCAATTCTTCCAAACATCCATGAGTCATCATAAGACTAAGAAAAACTACTTAGTACTTGAATTAAACTTCAAACAATTGTTCTTAAACATGAAATCCAACTTAAACCAAATCAAACGAATTGAAACATCTTAGATTCACTACAAGCTTCACCTCTTAGCCCTGGCTAAGAGGTTTAGCCGTTCATGATCCAAGGAAACATGAAACAACTAAATAAAGCATAAAACTAGAAAGCAAACTAGGAAGAGTTGTAGAACTCTAAATCCGACTTCCGATGTCTCCCATAGTGCTCAATCCCTTCTAAGATACCCTAGGAACGATTCCTAGGTGTCCTTTTATAGTGGGGAAGCTCCGCAGCGTCGGAATCATTTAGAAGATGCGTAAGAATACGCAGTGCGCAGAGAAATCCGGAGCTTGGAGAACACGCATCATTACGCAGACGACCGGTCGTACGACCGGTCTGAGCTCCTGGACTACCGGTCGCAAAAGCACGAAAAACGTCCAGAGAGTTTTGGGAAATTTCGAGCCCACAAATTTAATTCAAGGACCGGTCGCATGACCAGTCTGAGCAGTGGACGACCGGTCGTACGACCGGTCTTGGACAGTCTAGTGAGCTGTGGCCGCAGGGCCCCTCAGTTGAGTGATCGAACCAGTCAGACAACCGGTCTTGGGCTATGGGCAACCGGTCGGATGACCAGTCTTGGGCACATTTTTCTACTTTCTTTCTTCTTTTCTCTGACTTCTTTCTTTCATCCTTTGACGTTTAGTCCTTTGATCTTCTTTACTTGTAAATGGCGTCTTTATGTCTCCAATTGATGAATCCTCTCTCTCATCCCTACAATCACAAATCCATGCATTAGATTAGTCTATAAATCATGAAAACCTTGCATAATGAGTGATGAATTGGGTTTAGAATATGCACAATTAAGAGCTCAACACACCCCCCTAACCAGCATTTTGCTAGTCCCAAGCAAAACATGCGTGAAACCAATTCCATTCTCCAAAACCCAACTCTCCTTTAGAAACCATTCTTCTATACATTTCAAGACACACAAGTGTAAGATTCAGAAAAATTAAGTGACAGAGGTTGAAACCGTAAACTCTCAAAACATAATAAGTGTTCATATGAAATTCCCGCTGATTGTTTGATAAATAGAAGAACTCGAACAAATTCAACCTAGTGTGCATAGTGAAAATTCATCTCATGAGTTTCCAAGATTATCTTCTTCTAGATCAACTAGACTATAGATCTTAAGGTATATAGAGCAACAATCAAGCCAATGACAGGAATTTGCCTTACTGTCCTTCCGACGGCTTTCACACTTTGTCCCATTTCCGGCTTTGGTTACGGGTAGACCATCCTCCGGTTGGTAATAGGTAGCCCTAATCGGAATTTTCCACCATTTTACCATCATTCCCAATTTCATCCTTCATTTTCCTTTTTCTTTTAATTTAGATAGGATTTTTAGAAATCCATATCTTTCGTTATTTTCCGATGGACAAGGATGGACAAAGTACCCCGGCTTGGTTTCTCAACACCTTAAATCAAAGTCTAGCTAATCCACAAATCACATAATCCTTTCAACCTATGAAAATCGTGTAATGTGGACTAGGTGTAAGAGTGTTCAAATTTTCTATCAACCACATAATTAGGGGAATTCACATATAAAACCATTATGCTAAGAGAAGTTCAAGACTTACAACATCATACACTTCGTTTCTCCTCCTCTTATGCTCGTATCATCTTGAATGCATAGCAGCAAGGTTTTCTAAAAGAGTTTTGAAATTTTAGAAAATCGAAAATTTTCTACATAATTGCTCGAAATGTTACAAAACGTTGGATTCATCAACTCGAAATGTTACAAAAAGCTGGATTCATCCAAGTGATCCTACACCCCCCAATCAAATCTTGCATTGTCCTCAATGTAAAAGATGTTCAATGAGCAAAACATGATAGTAATTCTGAAATAAAAGGGAGTGAGGAATGATAGTACCTGAGAGAACAAAAAGTGGAATTCTTCCTCCTTCTAACAAACCTATGAAAAGGAAACGAAAGCAACAAAATCCTAATCCTAACTACTCTATACCTCCATCAGACTAGGAGATCAATCATCCTAATACACAGGATCAGTCAGAGGTATGGACATACCTTCTGAAGGAAACTTTTAAAAAACGACTTTAATCGCTGACCATTCACCTTAAAGATGTTGCCGTTCCTTGGATTTAACAACTCGATGGTCCCATATGGGTAGACAGTTTGCACAATGTAGGGACTGGTCCATCGAGATCTCAATTTTTTTCAGAAATAAATGTAGGCGAGAATTATACAGAAGGACTTTTTGATTAATCGTGAATGTCTTATGAAGAATGTTCTTATCATGGAACACCTTCGTCTTGTCCTTGTAAATTCTTGCATTTTTATAAGCTTCGTTTCGGAGTTCCGCAAGTTCATTCAATTGTAGTTTGCGCAATGAGCTCGCCTTGTCAGAATCAAAATTCATCTTCTTTATTGCCCAATGCGCCCTATGTTCCAACTCCACAGGCAAGTGACAAGCCTTCCCATAGACAAGTCTATAGGGAGACATTCCAATATGGGTCTTAAAAGTGGTATGGTAAGCCCAAAGCGCATCGGTAAGTCGAAGCGACCAATCCTTGCGATCGGGGTTCATTATTTTCTCCAAAATATGTTTAATCTCCCTATTGGATATCTCAGCTTGTCCACTAGTTTGTGGGTGATAGGGAGTGCTCACTTTGTGTGTTACGCCATATTTCTTCATTAAGGTTTCAAATGGGCAATTACAAAAGTGAGACCCTACATCACTTATGATGACTCGAGGTGTTCCAAATCGGGAAAGGATATTCTCTTTTAAGAAACGAATGATTGTTTTATGGTCATTATTCCGGCATGTGATCGCCTCAACCCATTTGGACACATAATCAACGGCAAGCAAGATATATACGTTTCCAAAAGAAGATGGGAATGGACCCATGAAATCGATGCCTCAACAATAAAAAATTTCAATTATTAAGATGGGATTGAGTGGCATCATATTTCTACGGGAGATTCGTCCCAATTTCTGACAAGGCTCACATGTTTTTCAAAACTCATGTGTGTCTTTGAATATAGTGGGCCAATAAACCCACATTGCAGAATTTTGGCTGTGGTTTTCTTAGCCGAAAAGTGGCCACCACATGCCTGTGAATGAGAAAAGGAGATGATGTTTTGTTATTCATCATCTGGCACACATCTCCTTATGATTTGATCGGGACAATACTTGAATAAGTATGGGTCGTCCCATAGGAATTTTCGCACCTCATTGAAGAACCTATCCATATCTTGCTTTTTCCAATGTGTAAGAATCGTACTGTAGCAAGATAGTTAGCAATGTTCGCATACCATGGCGATTGGGAGATTTTAAAAAGTTGTTCATCAGGGAACATGTCATTGATCACGGTCTTTTCAGGGGAATTGGTGAGAACAAGTCGAGAGAGATGGTCAGCCACTACATTTTCTACTCATTTCTTATCACGTATCTCTATGTCAAATTCCTGGAGTAGAATGATCTATCTTAACAACTGTGGTTTAGCATCCTTCTTAGAGAGAAGGTACTTAAGCGCGGCATGGTCAGTGAATATGATGATCTTGGATCCAATCAAGTAGGACTTAAACTTATCCAAGGCAAAAACTACGGCTAAAAGTTCCTTTTCTGTAGTAGTGTAATTTGCTTGGGCTGAGTTTAAGGTTCTACTTGCGTAGTAGATAACACATGGCTTCTTCTCTTTTCTTTGGCCTAGCACGGCCCCAATAGCATAATCGCTTGCATCACACATAATTTCAAAAGGAAGGCTTCAATCAGGTGGTTGCATTATGGGAGCACATGTCAACATACCTTTAAGTGTGGTAAAGGAATTTGACAACTTCATTCCACTCGAATGAATTCTCCTTTTGAAGTAGGTTACATAAAGGATGAGAGAGTGAACTGAAGTCCTTTATGAACGTTCTATAAAATCTTGCGTGTCTTAAAAAGGACCACACATCTCGTATGCTAGCTCTTGGGTGGTGGAAGGTTAGAGATAAGGTCGATTTTCGCTTTGTCCACCTCGATTCTGTTTTGTGAAACGATGTGACCAAGTACAATTCCCTTTTGAACCATGAAGTGACATTTCTCTCAATTCAACACAAGGTTCTTCTCTTCACATTTTTTCAACATAAATTTCAAGTGCACAAGGCACTCATCAAATCTACAACCAAATACTGAGAAATCATCCATGAAGACTTAGAGAATTGTCCCCACCATATCAAAAAAGATACTCATCATACATCGCTGAAAAGTGGCAGGGGCATTGCATAGTCCAAACGGCATCCGTCGATAGGAGAAAGTGCCGAATAGACATGTGAATGTAGTCTTTTCTTGGTCTTCAAGGGCGATCTCTATTTGGTTGTACCCTGAATAGGCATCAAGGAAGCAAAAATGGGAATGACCCTGCCAACCTTTCTAAAATTTGATCAACAAATAGTAGGGGGAAGTGGTCTTTCCTCGTGATAGTATTTAGCTTCCTGTAGTCAATGCACATTCTCTAACCGGTAATGACTCTAGTTGGTACTGAGTTCATTATTGGCATTGGCTACGATGGTGATTCCGGATTTCTTAGGCACCACTTGAGTTGGGCTCACCCATTGACTATTGGATATTGGGTAAATAATACCCACATCCAATAGTTTCACCACTTCGGCCTTAACCACATCCTTCATGTTTGGATTGAGTCGTCTTTGTGGTTGCCTCGATGTCCTCGCATTCTCCTCAAGGTCTATGCCTTTTAGATCCGTAATCGACCACCCAATGACACTCTTATGCTCTATTAGAGTGGCAATTAGCCTACTCTCTTGTTCCTCATCCAAGTGGGAAGAAATCACCACTGGATATGTCTCATCTCGACCTAAATAGACATATTTCAATTCACTTGGTAATGGTTTTAGGTCGAGTGTTGGTGCCTTGATATTGGATGGGAGGGGCTTGTTCTCGTTTACGGGTAAAGGCTCAAATAGGGCCCTCCATCTTTTGTTATCAAGTACTGGTATTATGTCTAACATGGCATCCATCTCTCGTATTGTGACATCATTTATCTCATGAGAGTGGGCCACACATGCCTCCAAAGGGTCAGAATATAATGTTGAGGGGAAAGTATCTTCCACGAATGATTTAATCAAGTTTATCTCGTGGATCTCCTCATCAACTTCCCGTAGTTGTTTGCATAAATCAAATATATTCAGCTCAAGTGTCATATTTCCAAAGGACATTTGTACAAGCCCGTTTCTACAATTGATAATCGCATTGGAAGTAGCTAGAAAAGGGCGGCTAAGTATGACGAGAATTTGAGCACCGGTACCTATCACGGGATGTGTATCCAAAACAATAAAGTCTACTGGGTAGTAGAATTTATCAACTTGGACTAAAACATCCTCAATCACTCCTCTTGGTATACGAATAGATCTATCAGCAAGTTGGAGTGTGGTTTTGGTGGGTTTCAATTCACCTAACCCAAGTTGTTCATAAACCGAGTATGGAATGAGGTTAACACTTGCCCCCAAATCGAGTAAGGCTTGTTTAATCCGGTAGTCTCCTATGATGCATGAGATGGTTGGACTACCCGGATCCTTGTATTTTTGGGGCACCTCTTGTTTGATAATAGCGCTCAAATTCTCAGTCAAAAGTGCTTTGTTGTGAACATTGTGTTTCCTTTTGACTGTGCACAATTCCTTAGAAAGTTGGCATACGATGGTATTTGCTTTATGGCATCCAACAACAGAATGTTGATCTTCACCTGCTTGAAAACCTCCAAAATTTTCAGGTTTTTGTCTAAAGGTTTGAGTGAAATCAACCCTTGGGAAACGGGGCAACTGGCTTGTATTGCTTTTCCGGTTCTTTCTCTTGTGGAGTGTTGTTTAAGCTATTATCCTCTTTGGAATTTTTCGAATCCTTAGGCTTTGGGGCCTTCACCGGATTAAATTTACCAACTATTTTTCCACTTCTCAAAGTGGTGATAGCTTGAACATGCTCCGTATGTTGGGAGGATGAGCTTGCGTCTTGTATCTCAAATTGAGTTCTTGGGTTAGGAAGAGGTTGGGCAGGAAGTGTGCCTTTCTCCCAAACACTGAGGTGAGATTCAACTCTAGCCATTGAAGTTTTCAAGTCATTGATGGCTTGAGTTGAACTTTGATTAAATTTCAATTGCTCTTGCATGAACCCATCTATTTTCAGAGAATTAGTCTTGTTATATTCCTCTTGAACCGATACGAATGCACCCAACATCTCCTCTAGCGTAGCTTTCGGTGTAATGACTAGGGATGTGGACCTAGTAAAGGTTGAGCTTGAGGGATATTGTTTGCATTCGCAGTGGGTCCATTCCTCCAACTGAAGTTGTGATGGTTCTTCCAACTAGAATTAAACGTATTTGAGTTTGGAGCACCAAATTGCCGTTGATAACTGTTTATGGCATTTGATTGTTCTTGTAAGATGTCTTGGACTGCTGAAATTATGGGACAATCTTGTGTTGCATGTTGATTTCCGGCATAAATTCCACAAACAGTTTCAATGTCAATAGAGTTGATCGTCTCTCCTTTCTTTAATTCCATGGCCTCGACTTTTCTTGTGAGGCTAGCCACCCGTGCACTTATGCTATCCTCTTCTGATAGGACATAAATTCCTCATTTTTCCTTTTGTTGGCTAGTCTTGGAATTTGTTGGTTTAGATGTATCCCAAGACTGTGCATTCTCATCCAATTCCTCCAAATAGTCCCATGCTTCCTCGGCTTCCTTATTCATAAACTCCCCATTACACATCATCTCTACGAATTAGCGCATGGTTGAAGTCAGTCCTTCATAGAAAAAGCTTATAACCGGCCAAATTTCATAGCCATGATGTGGGCATGCATTTAATAAGTCCTTGAACCTCTCCCAACATTGGAAGAAGGTCTCATCTTCCTTTTCGGCAAAGTTCATGATAAGGCGCCTCAACATGTTCATTTTGTGAGTAGGGAAGAATTTTTTAATGAACTCCCTATGCATATCAGTCCATACACTAATTGATCTTGGCCTTAATGCATGAAGCCAACCTTTAGCTTTATCTTTAAGAGTAAAAGGAAATAATTTAAGCCTCACCACATCATCAGTTACGTTTGCAAAGTGCATGGTGGGTATTACCTCATCAAATTCCTTAAGGTGCTGATAGGCACTTTCACTGTCTAAGCCATGGAATCTCGGGAGGAGTTAGATTACTCCCGGTTTCAAATCTACATTCCCTGCATTTTGTGGAAAAACTATGCATGAGGGAGTGCTTCGCTCTTGCTGGTTGCAAGTAATCACGTAATGTTCTTGGTCGGAGAACATTCTCAACCACATTCTCTCCCGTTTCGGTTTAATTTTGGCCCAGATTTTGATTGGTCATAGGATTGGGTTGATTTACAGCCATACTTTTAGACAAAATTAGAGAATTTAGATGTCTCCTAGCACGTGGTTCTCTGTCAATTCCTTCAACTATTCCCCCTTCACTAATGAGTCGGTTATTGGAATCCCGAGCCCAATGTGGCATGCAAATCCTAAAAGAATGAAACAAAAAGGAATTCTTTCTTCCTTCCTTTACTTCTCTCTAAGATCAAAGCACAAGGTGTCTTACAATGGCTGAGCCAGAAGCAAGGATAGAGACCGATTTCTCCTGGTCAATAGGGGTTCAGAGAACTCCCCACCCACTCTTTGAATCTTTTGAGAAAAGTGTAAAAAAGGAAGAAAGAGGAGTAGAGGTGAGAAGAGAAATCTCTGAGCACAAGGTAATCCAAAACGGTAGAGCCGACCAATAGGAATCAAGGCAGCACAAGGCCAACCTATCACAGATCCAAAAAGGAATCTTCACCCACTCTACAAGAGATGAATATGATAGGAATGAATAGGAGAAGAAGAAGAAGAGTAAGGTTAGAAAGATAGAACCTGATTTGAGACTAACTTCTTCTTCAACTTCCTAGAAATCCTTACAAGAGAAAAAAATTAAAATAAAACAAACTAAGTTAGTACTAGAATCCTAAAAATCCTAAATAGATACTATTTTTAGAAATTTTGTGAAAAACCGTCAAAGTCCCCGGCAACAGCGCCAAAAACTTGTTCAATTCCCCAAGTGTAGGGTTGTGATGTAGTAATAATCTCGGTAAGACCAAGGTCGATCCACAAGGACTTATGTAGGAATCCACAAAATACTTCTACTAGTTCTACTGAAAAGCTAGCAAACAGATTTGTAGAAGATTGTAATGTTGAATTAAACTGAAGGTAATCAATTAATAAGAAGGCACTAGGGGTTCAAGGATCCACTTGTAGCAATCCTTGATGCTCAATTCGCTATGGTTTCTCACTTTCTCAACTAGAATCGAAATTAAGATCTATCTAGTCGGATGATAGAACAGTTAAACCAAACAATCTGCCATATGTAAGATCAATGTATATGATTCACTCAATGCAAGCTAGGACGAGCATACTCAATTGCATAGGTCAATCCTAATTCCAATAGGCTAAGATCACAGTCATAACCATCATTAAATCCTGTCACAAGACAAAACTAGATCATGATTTGAACTTGATTCAAATCACATACACAGTCTCACATACTTCAGAATTTCCAGAAAAATAGAAATTTGGTGAGAAGCTCCCACATGAAGATCATAAATACAGAGCGTATTCCAATTCCTCAGATCATACAGGTCTAGATTGGTTCACAACAATTAAGAACTCAAGCAATTCTTCCAAACATCCATGAGTCATCATAAGACTAAGAAAAACTACTTAGTACTTGAATTAAACTTCAAACAATTGTTCTTAAACATGAAATCCAACTTAAACCAAATCAAACAAATTGAAACATCTTAGATTCACTACAAGCTTCACCTCTTAGCCCTAGCTAAGAGGTTTAGCTGTTCATGATCCAAGGAAACATGAAACAACTAAATAAAACATAAAACTAGAAAGCAAACTAGGAAGAGTTGTAGAACTCCAAATTCGACTTTCGCCGTCTCCCACCATGCTCATTCCCTTCTAAGATACCCTAGGAACGATCCGTAGGTGTCCTTTTATAGTGGGGAAGCTCCGCAGCGTCGGAATCATTCAGAAGATGCGTAAGAATACGCAGTGCGCAGAGAAATCCGGAACTTGCAGAACACGCATCATTACGCAGACGACCGGTTTGAGCTCCTGGACGACCGGTCGCAAAAGCGTGAAAAACGTCCAGAGAGTTTTGGAAAATTTCGAGCCCACAAATTTAATTCAAGGACCGGTCGTACGACCGGTCTGAGCAGTGGACGACCGGTCGTACGACCGGTCTTGGACAGTCCAGTGAGCTATGGCCGCAGGGCCCCTCTGTTGAGCGATCGGACCGGTGGACGACCGGCCTGTGCTATGGGCGACCAGTCGGATGACCGGTCTTGGGCACATTCTTCTGCTTTCTTTCTTCTTTTCTCTGACTTCTTTCTTTCATCCTTTGACGCTTAGTCCTTTGATCTTCTTTACTTGTAAATGGTATCTTTAAGTCTCCAATTGATGAATCCTCTCTCTCATCCCTACAATCACAAATCCATGCATTAGATTAGTTTATAAATCATGAAAACTTTGCATAATGAGTGATGAATTGGGGTTAGAATATGCACAATTAAGAGCTCAACAAATTTTTAACTTAAAACTAATAATTAGAGTCGCATATAGTAGCATAGTGATAACGAAAGATGGGCATAGATAACTAAACGGAAAAAAAAAACATTTAAAGGAGAATATCCAAAAGACGCATATATCCAAATCCCTCAACTGGGGATATACAACCACAATAAAGGAAAATGTATGAACAATAAACTAAATAAAGAAAAACTCAGCCCCTAGCTCGCATCTAGGCTTTAGGATGCGCCCCAAAAGCCTCGTCTTACTCTTATGACCTATGCGTATGTCAAATGGAAGGCGTGGCCTTCATAGTGAAGACATACCCTCAAGATTAAATGTTCGCTCGCCTCAAGTGTAAGGCAGCGATGTAGTAATAAAACTCGGTAAGACCGAGGTCGATCCACAGGGAAAGAGTAACATCTTTCAAATCACTCCAGCAACTCAGCTTTATATAGGAAATTCAGATTCAATGGTGTTAAAACAAGAAATTTATGAGAAATCAGAGATATAATGTACTAAGGCTTTCAAGGATCCACTTGTAGCAATCCTATGTCAATTCAGTCAATCCAAGTAGAGAACACAATTAGATTTGAAGTCCTATCTCTCATCTAATTGGAAAATAAAGCATTCACACACATTCATCCAATTCAAGTTGAACTTCCAAGTTCAAGTCCATTCCATCAATGTAGAATTCAAATTCATAGCCTGCGGAGTAACAGCCATGCCTATGGACTATGGCCTGCTCAAGGATTACTATAATTCGAATCTAAACAAGCAACCTGTGATAATCTCAGAGAATTAAAAGGAATTCATGTCCGGAGCACACGAACTCAGATAAGACATCTCAAACTACCATCTTTTGAACTGAAACATAAGGAAAATCTAATTTTGAATTGAAAAAATACTTGAATCAAACTGAAATTAACATAGAATTGGCTACAAGCTTCACCTTTCAGCCTTAGCTGAGAGGTTTTAGCCGAGCATAGTCATGCTACAACTAAAAACTCAAAAATAAAGCATAAAACTAGAAAAACCCGAAGATAGATGTTGCAGACGCTCCACAGTCGCCTTCAGCCTCCAAACTCACGTTCCTTATCTTCTCTGATACCTTAGGGAGAGCCCCTAGGTAGCCTTTTATAGCAACAATCCTCCCTTGCGTCGGATTCTGCGAAATCCTATGCCTTGCGCAGCAATTTTCGGAGTCCCGAATTAGAAAGGACTCCTTCTTACGCAGAGCCGACCGGTCGTGACCGGTCGGACTGATTTTCCATGCATTCCAGGGGGTACTGCCGACCGGTCATGACCGGTCGGACAGACCTGTCCACAGTGTCCAGCGTGCATGCCCGACCGGTCATGACCGGTCGGGCTCTTTTTGCCTTGATCCAGTATACATGGCCGACCGGTCACGACCGGTCGGCCTCTCTTCTACTTGTTCCTGTGATGTGGCTGACCGGTCAGACGACCGGTCAGCCTTATTTTTCTTCATCTTTTTCTTCTTCTTTTTCTTGGTCCATCTTAGGACTTCATCCAATGTCTTCAAATATAATCTTTTGGCTCCAATTTGATGAAATCCACTCTTATCTCTACAATCACAAAACACATGTTAGGTGGGCCTTTAAACCATGAAAATCATGCAAACTATGTAGTGTAATGGGCAATGCAATGTATAAATTGGAGGTTCAACACACCCCCCAACCAGCTTTTTGCTAGTCCCGAGCAAAACATGCGTGAAACAGTTTCAAACCTCCAAATCCAACTCTCTTCCAGAAATCATGTTTCTATCCATTCCAAGATGTATAAGTGTAAAATTTGGAAAACTTAGGTGTTAAAAGCTGAACCTTGGACTCTCAAAACATAAAAAGTGTTTACATGAAATCCCCGCTGATTGATTGATAAATAGAAGAACTCGAACAAATTCCACCTAGTGTGCATAGTGAAGGATCATCTCACAAGTTCCTGGAATCATCTTCTTCATAGATTAAGTAGACCAAGGATTTTAAGGCGCACAGAGCAACAGCAAGCCTATGACAGGAATTTGCCTTACCGTCCTTCCGACGGCTTTCACACTACGTCCCATTTCCAGCTTTGGTTACGGTTCGACCATCCCCCGGTTGGTAATAGGTAGCCCTTTTCGGAATTTTCCACCATTTTTCTTTCCTTCCCGATTTCATCCTTTCTTTCCTTTTTCTTTTAAATTAGATAGGATTTTATCCCATGGACAAGGATGGACAAAATACCCCGGCTTGGCTGCTCAACACCTTTAATTCAAAGTCTAGCTAATCTACATATCACATAAACCTGTCACTCATGAAAATCGTGCAATGTGAACTTGGTGTAAAGCTGTTCAAATTTTCTATCAATCACAACAATAGGGGAACTATCATATAAAACCATTATGTTGGAAGAAATTCAAGACTACAACATCACACACTTCGTTTCTCCCTTTTTTTTCTACTTATAGCCTCAAATGTATAGAAACAAAATTTTCTAAAAGAGTTTTGAGATGTTAGAAAATTCGAAAAAATTTTGCCGCATATGAAGCTCGAAATGTTACAATATGCTAGATGAGGGATCTCATCTCACCCCCCAACCAAATCTTGCATTGTCCTCAATGTAAAAAGATAGTCAATAAGCATGAACATGAGAGCAATGGTAAAATATGAGAGAGTGAGAGTAATAGTACCTGAGAGCGCGATCATGGAAGTCTGCAACTCCAACAACTAAATCCTACTAAAACAGTAAAACAAAACTAAACCTACCTATGCTATACCTCCATCAGACTAGGAGATCAATCATCCTGATAGACAGGATCATTCAGGGAGATGGACATGTCCTCTGAATCAAATTTCTCAACAAATGGTTTAAGGCGTTGTCCATTAACTTTGAAACAGTCACCATTTGCTACATTCTCAGTCTCAACAGCCCCATGAGGAAAAACTTCTTTAACAATATATGGGCCGGTCCATCGAGATCGTAATTTTCCCGAAAAAAGATGAAGTCGGGCATTATACAAGAGCACTTTCTGTCCTTCATGGAAAGATTTCCTTAAGATGTGCTTGTCATGAAAGGCCTTCATCTTGCTCTTGTAAATTCTCGAATTCTCATATGCATCATTCCGGATCTCATCAAGCTCATTTAATTGAAGTTTGCGAAGCGAGCTAACCTTGTCTATGTCAAAATTTAGGGCCCGAATTGCCCAATAGGCTTTGTGTTCTATCTCCACAGGCAAGTGGCAAGCTTTCCCATAGACAAGTCTATAAGGGGACATTCTAATGGGTGTCTTGTAGGCAGTACGGTGAGCCCAAAGTGCATCATCTAATCGTAGGGACCAATCCTTGCGATCCGGTCTCACCGTCTTTTCTAAAATCTGCTTGATTTCCCTATTGGAGATTTCAGCTTGTCCACTTATTTGTGGGTGGTATGGGGTACTCACTTTGTGCCTAATACCATATTTCTTCATCAAAGTTTCAAAAGGTCTATTGCAAAAGTGAGAACCACCATCACTAATAATGGCTCGAGGTGTCCCAAATCTAGAAAGTATATTTTCTTTGAGAAACTTGAGAACCGTACGATGATCGTTGGTTCTACATGGGATAGCCTCTATCCATTTAGACATATAGTCTACGGCAAGCAGAATATTGACATGTCCAAAAGATGAGGGGAATGGTCCCATGAAATCGATGCCCCAACAGTCAAAGACTTCAAGATGTTGAATTGGGGTGAGGGGCATCATATTTCGACGGGATAATCCTCCTAACTTCTGGCAGCGCTCGCAAGCTTTGCAAAATTCGTGGGTGTCCTTAAATAACGTGGGCCAATAAAAACCACACTGCAGAATTTTTGTAGTTGTTTTCTTGGCTGAAAAATGACCCCCACATGCTTGATCATGACAAAAGGAGATGACTGAATTGTATTCATCATCGGGGACGCATCTCCTTATAATTTGGTCTGGGCAATATTTAAACAATAGAGGTTCATCCTAGAAAAATCTGTGCACTTCCCTTAGAAATTTACGTTTGTCTTGCGCAGTCCAATGAGTCGGCATCGCACCTGTAGAAAGATAATTGGCTATATCAGCGTACCATGGTGGATGCATAGCAACAAAGAGTTGCTCGTCAGGGAATGAGTCCTCAATAGGTGACTCATCAATGGAATTTGGTAGGACTAGGCGAGATAGATGATTCGCCACCACATTTTCTACCCCCTTCTTATCTTTGATCTCCAGGTCAAATTCTTGAAGGAGTAGGATCCATCTTATTAAACGGGGCTTAGTATCCTTCTTAGAAAGAAGGTATTTCAGTGCCGCATGATCCGTATAAACAATAACTTTGGATCCTATTAAGTATGGCATGAATTTGTCCAAGGCAAAGATGACAGCTAGGAGCTCTTTCTCCGTAGTCGAATAATTAACTTGGGCAGGATTCAAGGTCCTACTTGCGTAGTAGATGACATGGGGCTTTTTATCTTTCTTTTGGCCTAACACCGCCCCAATAGCAAAATCGCTCGCATCGCACATCAACTCAAAAGGCATGGACCAATCTGGTGGTTGCATGATAGGAGCGGTTGTCAACATGTCTTTTAGCTTTGAAAAAGCTAATTGACATTCGGCACTCCACTCAAATTGGTTCTCCTTTTGTAGAAGGTTGCATAAAGGCCTTGAGATGTGACTAAAGTCCTTTATAAACCTTTGATAGAAGCCGGCGTGTCCAAGGAAGGACCGCACATCACGTATGCTTTTGGGTGGTGGTAGATTGGAAATTATGTCAATTTTCGCCCGGTCTACCTCTATTCCATTGGACGAGATGATGTGTCCAAGGACTATTCCTCTTTGTACCATGAAATGGCATTTTTCTCAGTTTAATACAAGTTGTTTTTCCTCACACCTCATCAAGACCAACTTCAAGTGCTCGAGACACTCATCAAATGTACTATCAAAAATAGAGAAATCATCCATGAACACCTCAAGAAACTCACCCACCATGTCTGAGAAAATACTCAACATGCATCGTTGGAATGTGGCGGGTGCATTACATAACCCGAATGGCATCCTTCGGTAAGCGAAGGTACCAAACGGGCATGTAAATGTGGTTTTCTCTTGGTCTTCCGGAGCTATCTCGATTTGGTTGTATCCGGAATAGCCATCTAGGAAGCAATAATAGGGATGGCCTGCCAACCTCTCCAAAATTTGATCCATAAACGGGAGAGGGAAGTGGTCTTTCCTAGTGACCGTGTTGAGCTTCCTATAATCAATGCACATACGCCAACCGGTTGTCACCCTCGTCGGTATAAGTTCGTTGTTGGCGTTCTCAATGATGGTAATACCGGATTTCTTGGGGACAACTTGGGTAGGACTCACCCATTGGCTATCTGAGATGGGGTAGATAATACCCACATCCAATAGCTTTAACACCTCGGCTTTGACAACCTCCATCATGTTTGGATTTAGCCTTCTTTGAGGTTGTCTAGATGTTTTTGCATTTTCCTCAAGGTGTATACGGTGAGTACAAATCGAAGGATCTATCCCTTTGAGATCCGCTATTGTCCAACCTATGGCTTCCCGATGTTCTTTGAGTAGCTCAATCAACTTGAGCTCTTGGTCTTTCTCTAGGTGGGAGGCAATGACAACTGGGAACGTTTCCTCTTGACCCAAATATACGTATTTAAGCTCTGATGGCAGTGGTTTGAGGTCAAGCTTTGGTGGTTTGATGTTAGACGGTAGAGGCCTTGATGTGGTTGGTGGCAATTTTTCAAAGTGGTGCCTCCACCGGCTAGTATCAACTACCGGTCTTTCTATATTTAATGCCTGCACAATCTCATTATTGATGGGATCTTCGGAATCCATGATATGTGCTAAGCATGTCTCCAAGCTTTCTAGTGGTTCAAGTTGGAGGAGTTTTTCTTCTTCAAAAGTTTCGAGCATGTTCACATCGAAGAACTCATCATCATCGACATCCCTATGTCTTTTGCCCAAATGAAGCACATTTGCCTCTAGAGTCATGTTTCCAAAAGATAGTTGCATCACCCCATTCCGGCAATTGATGATTGCGTTTGATGTGGCAAGAAATGGGAGGCCTAATATCACCGGTATTTGGGTGCTAGCATCCAAAACCGGTTGTGTGTCCAAGACTATAAAATCTACCGGGTAGTAGAATTTGTCAACTTGGACTAGAACATCCTCAACTATCCCCCTCGGTACACGGATAGATCTATCTGCGAGTTGCAATGTGGTTTTGGTGGGTTTTAATTCACCAAGGCCCAATTGCTCATATACCGAGTATGGGATCAAGTTCACACTCGCCCCCAAGTCTAACAAGGCACGTTCAATCCGGTAGTCTCCAATGATACATGAGACTGTGGGACTACCGGGATCTTTGAATTTTGGGGGAGTCTTTTGAGTGAGGATGGCACTAACTTGCTCAGTTAAGAAGGCCTTTTGCTGCACATTATATTTGCGTTTTGTTGTGCATAGGTCTTTTAGAAACTTGGCATAAGAGGGAATTTGTTTGATGGCATCAAGCAACGGGATATTGATCTTGACTTGTCTGAAAATCTCTAGAATATCTTGAGAATTTGGGAGAGATTTTGGGGCAACCAATCTCGATGGGAATGGTGCTATGAGCTTGTAAATGCGTTCCGGTTGTTGTGGGGCTAAGTTAGATCTATTTTCATCCTCAGAATTTACCGGATCATTAGGCTCATCGGCCTTCACCGGAATAGTTTTGTCAATTTGTTTACCACTTCTAAGGGTGGTAATGGATTTAGCTTGCTCCATGTTTTGGTTGGAAGGATTAGGGATGCTTACTTCATGTACTTGCTTTGGATTGGGCTGAGGTTGGGCCGGAAAGGTCCCTTCCCTAGCATTCAAGCGTCCCTTAATCTCATCAACCGAGACTTTCAGCTCTTGAAACAATTGCTGATTCGATTCATTTATTTGCGCTTGCCCTTGCATAAATGCTCTCAAGGTATCCTCCAATGAGAATTGAGGTGGGGCCATATTTTGCATGGGTGGCCCTCTTTGGGAGTTGGTAGGATTGCCCGTAGGAGCATTCTTCCAACTGAAATTCGGGTGGTTCTTCCAACTCTCATTGTATGTATTACCTACCGGTCCATTGAAGGGCCGTTGATAACTATATGTGGCATTGGCTGTCTCTTGCAGCACTTCCTTAAATGCAGGAATTGTGGGACAATCTTGCGTAGCGTGTAAGTCGGTGAGACAAATCCCACATGTGGTTTCAACAGCTTCCTTGGACTTGGAAACTCCATTTTTGCTAAGTTCCATGGCCTCAACCTTCCTTGTGAGGTTGGCTATCCTTGCATTTACGTCGTCTTCCTCTTTAAGGACATATATCCCTCCTTTCTCTTGAGTAGGCTTGGGATTCTTGGGTTTATCCGAGGTATCCCAAGATTGGGCGTTTTCAGCCAACATGTCCAAGTAACTCCAAGCATCATCTGGATTTTTGCTCATAAACTCGCCATTGCACATCATTTCCACAAATTGGTGCATATTAGAACTTTATCCATCATTGAAAAAATTTATAACTCGCCAACTCTCATAGCCATGATGTGGGCAAGCAAGCAGGAGTTCCTTAAACCTTTCCCAACATTGAAAGAATGATTCACCCTCTTTAGCTGAGAAATTCATTATGGCCCTTCGAAGAGTGTTTGTTTTATGAGCCGGGAAGAACTTTTTCAAGAATTCCCGGTTCATCTCAACCCATGACCCAATCGAATATGGTCTAAGAGAGTGAAGCCAATCTTTGGCTCTTTCTTTCAAAGTGAAGGAAAAAAGTTTAAGTCTGATTGTATCCCCAGAAACATTGGGATAATGCAAGGTGGCCAACACTTCTTCGAATTCCTGCAAGTGTAAGTATGGGCGGTCAGAGTCTAGCCCATGGAATTTAGGTAAAAGTTGGATTACTCCCGGTTTTATGTCAAGGGTCCCACCGTTAGCTAGTAGAACTATGCAAGAAGGTGTAATTGTACGAGCAGGTTGTAGGTAATCCCGTAGTGATCTCATTGGAGGAACATTATGTACCTCATTCTCTCCTACTCCTTCCTGGTTTGCGTTTGTGGTTGGAGTAGGGGGGGGGGAGGATTCCTTAAGGGTGTTTGATCCATACTCCCCAAACTTTCACAATGCTCTTGATAATTCCGGACTCATCTATGGACTGACAATGGTCCAACTAAACCATCGTCGGATTGGAGACGATTTGAATGGTTACGTTTCCAACGGGACATAAACCACTCAACCAGAAACTGAAACTAATCCTATCCTAGGAAACTGAAATCTGAAAGAAAATTCTGCAGAAGCTAAGTTAGAAGGGTATCACCTGATGCGCTTGAACTAGAGAAAAAAAAAACTCCTACAAAACAGAAAAACTTGTTAGTTCTAAGAAAATCAAAACGCCTAACTATTTCTACTTCTACAGCCACTGAAATTATTTGAAAACCGTTATCTAAACTCCCCGGCAGCGGCGCCAAAAACTTGTTCGCTCGCCTCAAGTGTAAGGCTGCGATGTAGTAATAAAACTCGGTAAGACCGAGGTCGATCCACAGGGAAAGAGTAACAGCTTTCAAATCACTCCAGCAACTCAGCTTTATATAGGAAATTCAGATTCAATGGTGTTAAAACAAGAAATTTATGAGAAATCAGAGATATAATGTACTAAGGCTTTCAAGGATCCACTTGTAGCAATCCTATGTCAATTCAGTCAATCCAAGTAGAGAACACAATTAGATTTGAAGTCCTATCTCTCATCTAATTGGAAAATAAAGCATTCACACACATTCATCCAATTCAAGTTGAACTTCCAAGTTCAAGTCCATTCCATCAATGTAGAATTCAAATTCATAGCCTGCGGAGTAACAGCCATGCCTATGGACTATGGCCTGCTCAAGGATTACTATAATTCGAATCTAAACAAGCAACCTGTGATAATCTCAGAGAATTAAAAGGAATTCATGTCCGGAGCACACGAACTCAGATAAGACATCTCAAACTACCATCTTTTGAACTGAAACATAAGGAAAATCTAATTTTGAATTGAAAAAATACTTGAATCAAACTGAAATTAACATAGAATTGGCTACAAGCTTCACCTTTCAGCCTTAGCTGAGAGGTTTTAGCCGAGCATAGTCATGCTACAACTAAAAACTCAAAAATAAAGCATAAAACTAGAAAAACCAGAAGATAGATGT
The DNA here is from genome assembly GCA_003013855.2 of Liriodendron chinense. Taxonomy (NCBI): domain Eukaryota; kingdom Viridiplantae; phylum Streptophyta; class Magnoliopsida; order Magnoliales; family Magnoliaceae; genus Liriodendron; species Liriodendron chinense. Next base: position 1,064,996 of record ML058525.1, read on the forward strand.
TGCAGACGCTCCACAGTCGCCTTCAGCCTCCAAACTCACGTTCCTTCTCTTCTCTGATACCTTAGGGAGAGCCCCTAGGTAGCCTTTTATAGCAACAATCCTCCCTTGCGTCGGATTCTGCGAAATCCTATGCCTTGCGCAGCAATTTTCGGAGTCCCGAATTAGAAAGGACTCCTTCTTACGCAGAGCCGACCGGTCGTGACCGGTCGGACTGATTTTCCATGCATTCCAGGGGGTACTGCCGACCGGTCATGACCGGTCGGACAGACCTGTCCACAGTGTCCAGCGTGCATGCCCGACCGGTCATGACCGGTCGGGCTCTTTTTGCCTTGATCCAGTATACATGGCCGACCGGTCACGACCGGTCGGCCTCTCTTCTACTTGTTCCTGTGATGTGGCTGACCGGTCGGACGACCGGTCAGCCTTATTTTTCTTCATCTTTTTCTTCTTTTTTTCTTGGTCCATCTTAGGACTTCATCCAATGTCTTCAAATATAATCTTTTGGCTCCAATTTGATGAAATCCACTCTTATCTCTACAATCACAAAACACATGTTAGGTGGGCCTTTAAACCATGAAAATCATGCAAACTATGTAGTGTAATGGGCAATGCAATGTATAAATTGGAGGTTCAACATTAAACACATGCCATTTTAACTATATACAAGTTTATTATAAGCGCACACACTTAAGCACACCATTCCTACGCATATGGTTATTAAGCATGTGATCTCTAAGCATCCAAAGCATTTTATCTTAAACACATATACGTCTTAAGTGATATAGTAGACATGCATAGATTATAACAAGATAACAATTCACAACACATAAGTTATGCATGTTATTTTTTCATGCAAGGAGAATATGGTGATATAATAAGCGATTATAAAATTTAAGTCCTATTTAAGTGTTAGGATGCGAGAAACAGATTCAAGGTTGGGGATGTGTATCTATTTGGGCATGCGACGGCCCGTAGTGGCTAATCAGCCGGTGAAGTACAAAAAAGCATGCCCATACTAACTAGTCACCTTGTAAAATTCAAGAAAAAATGGATGCCCATGGTAAGCTAACCAATCGGTAAAATGCACAAAAGTACTCCTATATTGGTCAAGTATCCGAAAAAATCCTCATGCCTCGGATGATTATCTACAACCATCATTAACCTAATTACAAGTAGGGTTGTACACGACTCGAGTAAGCTTGAAAAACTCACTCGACTCAGCTTGAAAATACTCAACTCAAATCGGATCGAAGTGAGTTTGAGCCGAGTCGAGCCAAATTTTGGGTGCTCGAATGAATTCGAGTTAAGCATCGAGCATGGCCATGCTCGACTTGGCTTGAGTTATGGAGTGGCTCGAAACCGGCTCAATTTGACTCGGCTCGACTTAAATCATGACTCGGAGTATAAATACCGAAAAAAAACCTTAATATTTTCATTTTAAAAAAATAGTTCGAGAGCCCTAACCTTAACCCTCTCCCTCTCTCTCTCTCTCTCTCTCTCTGTGCTCACCCACTCGGCCCCAGCGGACCACCCCCACGGCCCACTCTATCACTCCCTCCTTCCCTCTCTCTCCCTCTCTCTCTCTCTCTCTCAAAAGTCAAGTATTAACTCGACACTGGCCACCCCCTGAGCTGCCCTATGGCTTGCCTGTCCATTTAACGTCAGCCATCCCCTGAGCTGCCCTATTTTCTTGACTCTGGCCACCCCTTGTCTGCCTGCTCGACGCCAGCCACCCCCTAAGCTATCCAGCCTGCCTGTCTGCTCGACGCCAATAATCCCCTTCCCCATTCCATTTTTTACATGAATTTTCAGGCAAAAACTCAAACTCAAACTCAGCTCGAAAGACTCAAACTCGAACTTGGCTCAAAAACTCAGACTTGGTTTAAACTCAAACTCGAATTGAACTCGCTCGGTCTACTGATCAAGCAGGTCCATGCTGGACTCGACCGAGTCGAGTCAAGCACCAAGTAGGGGCTGGGTGGTTGGAGCCAAGCAACGAGCAGGGCAAAGCTTGACTCGACTAGTGTACAACCCTAATTACAAGTAGTCATTATTAACCTAATTATAAGTAAGGGATGCACGTCTAGCTAGCATGTGACGCCCATATTGGCTAACCAATTAGTTAAGTACAAAAAAAAGTTCACCCACAATGGTTAGGCACTCGATAAAATCTACATGCCTTAAATGCGTATCGATGACTGTTATTAACCTAAATCGCTAACAATCAAATTCATAAACAATCCATTTATTACAATCATTAGTATCATCTACATGTATCTAATTTATCAATGATTTGAGGTTGGGAGATGCACACCCAGCTGAAATGTAACGTTCATAGTGGCTAACCAGCTGATAAAATACAATGAAAAGTACGGCCCCACTGGTTAGGCACCCAGTAAAATCTACATGCCTCAAATGTGTCTTAAGTCGACCGCTACTAATCCTAATTACAAGCAACCTAATTTATTATGATTTAATTTACAATGAATCCTTTCAACTAACAGCACATCCAACACAAAAGGGCTCAACCTAAAAAGTGGCTCAAGCCGAGAAATTCCAATAAAAGACAGATAAGGGTTCTTCGCAAGGAAGGCCACGAGGGCACGGATATTAAAGACGGAGTTTGTCAAATCATGAGGTAGGGCCACTAATCCAAAGCATTTTTTCTTCATTTTAAAGGGATGACACTAAACTTTACATAAATAATTTTTAAATGTGATAGTTAACCTATGCGAATAGTTTATAAAAGTGGCGGACAAGACCACACAGACGACGCATAAAGGTGACAATTCAGAATGCTTGAATGGTTCATACAAAAGATAATTCGAATAACACAATCACAATACTACGTGTATCATCATAATACTAAACATATATCCATTATCCTAAGCATATTAACGACCTAGCATATACGGCATGTGACTTAGTATGTTAAAATTGGGAATATGAGCGAATTATACTCATATTTCACATGCAAGCTTAGATTAAAGTAATATCTATCATTTTAAGGTAGCAATACAACACATGTACGAAAACAAACATCGAAATAGAATGTTGGGAAAGCTTGAAGGGTAATTCTTCACCTTATTGAAGCTAGGGTTTCGAGATTTAGGCACACCAATCCCAACATGCTACAATTAGGTAGCTCCTAAAATTAAAAATTTGGGATTTTGGGGAATACCAAACCCTAATATTACAATATAAGGTTAGAACCAGAATTTGTTTAAATTAAACCCAAATTGAAAGTTAACAAGGTGCTTCAACTTACCAAATTGCCCAGGCTAACCTGATTCGGTGACTCAGCCTCGAATTCGAGCCCACATGGATGATCCAACATTGCTACACTAACACAAGGCCCAAGAATGAAGTTGGGTAGTTATTACAGGCCATCCTAACTTCAGAAACTTCACATGCATGCTCCAGGTAGGACGCTTGCAGCATGCATGCACCGATTAAGGCATGCGCAGGCATGCACAGTGCCCCACCCTCCTCCATTCTTGATCTACCTCCCATTTCACATTTCCCTACTCTCTCACTCTCCATGGGCTCCTCCCTCGACTGAAAATAAGAGAAATGGGGTGAAGGAGCTTATATAGCTCCAAATAGAATTTTGGTGGTTGTGAGTGTATTAAAAATTGGGGATTGTTGATTGAATCGGTAGGAACCGACAATTATGTCGGTCGAACTGACAAAATATGGTTTACTCAGGTTTTTTAAGCTACAAAATCGGTCGGACAAACAAGGTTATAAGTCGAACCGACTGAACATGGTTTCATATGCAATTTGGGCTTTTTGCTACTCTAAAGGTCTAAGGTTTGACCACTTAACTCTACTGGTTGTCCTAGAGCTCTAGTGCTAGGTTTAACGTGGTTTTGAACGTTATAGGAATTGAAGAGCCGATCAACGAACTGGGTGGTGGATATATGGATCAAACATTCGTTCGATGTGCTCTGTCATGATTTCTATCTATTTGAACAGTCGAGGATTAACGAACAAGGGATTTGATGATCCAAGTCTTGCGATTGGTTTGATAGGGTGTAGTCTGTTTGGGTGCAGAATATATTAAGTTTAGCTAGGTTTCCAGGGTCAGGGTTCGATAACAACCTCTAAGTTATTCAGGTTTAGCAATATACGAAGTCAGATCAGGGCAAGGGTTTTAAAAATTAGGGTTTCTACTTAAAATTTTAAGTTTTCAAGTTGGAGTACACGTGTGCGCACTCATGTGATTGTGTGACAAATTAGAAGAAGAAAAAATCCCTAGTGGTGCCCACGGACATCCAAATTGGAGGGTTGGGGCGTTACACAATGATGGGTGGTTCTTGGGCTATTCTCATGAGAACCACTAGTTGATGGTTTTAAGACTGATTATGATTGATGTCTGGATTGGATGCTGGGAGTTTTCCTTGTAGGATTAGAGGTTGGTCTTATGATCAGTGTGTGTTATGAGGTGGATTGTGGGTTAGCTCTAGGGCTTTTCCCTATGCTCCTTACAAGATGAAAGGGGGAGATTCTTGACTATAAACTAGGGCTAAGTTTGTTTGGAAGACATGGGGAGGGTAGTCTCCCTAGATGACATTAGCAGTGGGGGTGCCTGATGTGTTAGGACCCACTTGGTGCTATGATAGAGGGTTCTAGAGTATGTTGTTATTGTTAGCAGGGACAACATTAGGGGTTGTGATGGCGATTTTCATTTAATCGATTAGATTATGGACTGCATGTTTTAAGGAGAAATAATGTTTCCGTGGTATGATCCCTACCCTGATGGAATTCACGATACTCATTTTCATTATAATTTGGAGGTAGTGGATTTAGTGGGGACCTAATCTAAAGAGGCATTGGAAACTTCCTTTATATTAAAGTGACTAGAATATTACAGTATGGTTGAGCCAGTGGGGAAAATTTCCTATGCACTTGTGCCATGCTCGTCTACTTGTTTGGTTCGAGTATCGTGGGTTCCATTTGGGCTGTTGCCACTGCTGTTAATTACCTTACTGAGGGGTGACTGATTCCCCTTGTGCTGAAGCAATGAGATCATTGGTTTTCATTGGACAAGGAGCAGTTATCTCTCTATCTTTGGTCTCGTACTTACCTGCCCTTTTGTCAAACTTTATCTTTTGTACAAAGGTGTATTGGTGGGGCCATGGTGAAATTTTTTTTGCCCTTATTTTAGCTTCCACTTGTTCCCCTGGACAGATTAGTTGGGTGAAGTTGGCATATGGGTATGAGATCAGGTATCTCGATATGTTTGGGTTAGCCAAGTGGACAATCATGAAGATTTGCTCATCATTGTCAATCAATGTTTTCATTCTTGCATCCATTAGTTTGCATCATACAACATAGGTGGATAATGACTCATCGTTTCTTTGCCTAAGGGCAGACATGTTTTCCCTTGGAGGAGTTGTATTCAGGTTGTACACAAAGTGATTTATGAACAATTAGGACAATTGTTCCCACTTTCTGATACTGTGATAATCAAGAGATGTGTACCAATTGAGTGCATCGCCTCTTAGTGATTTTAGAATAGTGTTATCAAGGCTCCATCATCCCTTGCTACAGCATCCAGCTCACTGGAGTTTGAATTATTGTGACCGGAGAGTATTAAAAGTGAACATGGTTCCTGTTAGAGGGTTCAAGTTGGAGTTGATTGATTGTTGGATCAGAAAGTTTCATGTGAACGCTAGGTTTTTATACACTATGGATGGATGGGGCAGTCCCTTCCTGGAGAAGACAGGCCATGAGGTCTTCTAACCTATTTAGGTTGTGGTCCAAATCGACTACCAAGAGGTTGGTGACAGATTAGGGGCTTGGTGCTTGGGTGATTTTGGAGGAGATTTTGGAATATCACCTTGAACTGATATGGTCGCCTAGCGTAGGTTTGGATGATGCTTTGATACGTGTGTGTTGACTTTATGAGGTGAGGAACCCGTCCACTATTTTTAGGCGTAATGGTTGCAATGTCCCACTGCTTTCTAATGGTTGGCTCACTACATGCTCCCCTCTCTTTTTTGTGTTTTTTTATATATATATTTTTTAGGTTATATTTTACTCATAGAAAGTGAACATGTGAATATAATGACAGAAAGGGGACCAGTGAACACTGGAATATCAGGATATACAAATGGAAAGATAAATGGACCATTATAGACTTGGTTACATATGTAGAAAGTGAATGGACTAGTGTACATTAGAGCAAAGGAAGTAAATGCTGGAGAGTAAATAAGACCAATATTTATTGGAATGTTAGCGAGTCGATGAGTCAGTAAGGACCAGTCTTTATTGGAATATTAGTTGATAAGTGAAGAAAGTAGATAGGATTAACATTCACTGGATGACATCAAGTCATCATGATAAATATTCCTTAAGGTTGTAGAACTCATGTTTCAAGTTCAACCTTCGGCAAGTGGCTTCTACCCAAGTGGAGTCGTCAGTTCTATGAACGTTTCCCGCGGGCTTAGCCCCCTCCCTACACAGTCTGTCAAGAGTAAAGAGGAGGATGCTTGCACGCATGCCACTTGTTGAAAGTGTGGGATGTTAATAGATTGATCTTGCCACCTCCTTGTTTCATTGGTTGTACAATTCCTTAAAGGAGGCAAAGAAGGAATATATTTCGAAATTTGGAATCGCCACTAGCCGAGCAAGCTTATTGAATCCACAATTTGCTAGAAACCGTGGAATCACTTAGGGGTTGGGAATCATGAAATTTCCCAACTTAAATGACTTCGACGGCTAATCTGCGACTGTGAGATCTAGGTAAGGATCTCAGTGATAGAAGGGGAAGGGGTTAAGCACCCTCTTCTACCCGCTTGTTATTTTGTCTCTACTCCACAGGATTCACAACGTTTTAGGGGAAATTAAGTATGTGGTGGTGTTGTGTAACTTGCCATACTTCACATAGTTCCTTAAAGGGGTTAAGTAGGCAAAATAAGAAGAATCTTAACCTGACTTCGCAGGGTCAAGTGACTCTGGGTAGGCGAACATAGTAAAGAAAAAGAGATGTTAAGGAAAGAAAAGTAAAAGTGCGCATTAGCGATGATAATGTATTAAGAATGTGTAGAATGGAATGCGATTTGAGCTTGACTAAGATGTGAGGGAAAAAAGGAGAGGTTAGACACCCTTTCTATTAAAAAGGAATGGTTAGACACCCTCATTGGCTAAATGGATGTTGTAGGATTAAATTCATAGAAGGAAATTGTCAGCTTGTGGTCGGTTGACAGCGTGACACTTGTCATTTTTTTTTCACCATTTTAGCATCTGAGAGAGGGGATCTAGATATTGCTTAGGTGAAAAGTGGGCTAGGTGACCGTTAGTGTGAGGTGGGTCAAAGGTCTACTTCTCTCTCTTCCTCGCACCCTGCTGCATTTAGAGGTCATTTTCTCCCTTTTGGGTTTGTTTCTTGGCTAAATCTTAGTGTACAAGGTTTGCAATCACTTGATTGGTACAGTTGGAAGTCTTTTCTGTGTGTGTGTTGGGGGGGGGGGGGGGGGGCTCCGTTTTCTTACTTTTTGACTGATTTTAAACGCTTCTTTGGGCGTCCAAGTGTGGTTTTATTTGGATGTCATACGGGCTTTTTTTTTTTTTTTAAATATGTGAATTATCGGCTCTTGTTTTGGTTTCCTATGCTTGAGATTTATTGATCGAGTCCGGTAATTATTTTCCTGACTTTCTGAGGGTACTGCCTTCTAGATTGATTAGTTTTCCAACTATCATTGGGTGGCCTAAGGGTGGTTTTATTGAAGCACAGTCAATGGATCGAGTAGTTTGTCTCAATCTAGGTGGGGTGTCTACATTCACATGGTGTCAGATGGTATGGCCCACTTGAGTTTAAGATATAGCTTTTTTTTTTTTTTTTTTGCATATCCCATAACCTAGAGGGGACCTAACAAATCCATGTTGTGGATGTTTGACATAGATCACATTGGGGCCCACAAAGCTGGACCTCATGGGAAGCTCCCATTAGGTCAACCTCGGAGTATCATTTCCATGTGTGTGTGTGTGGAAAAATGCTCACTTGCACACCTTTTTTAGGTGAGAACTTGTGCGCACCATGTCATGGGTGATGTGAAACTCCTAGGGCCCAAATTTTAGCCTGATTAAAACTCTTGGCCATAGAAAACGAAAATAGTATTCTCCCTTGATTTTCCTCTCCCTTAGCTATGACCCACCAAAGTTTTGGATCATGCTAAAACTTGAGCCCTGGGGTTTCATGGGGTGCCACATCATGTGAATTCGGATTTTGTGCCCATGATAGGCGTGCAAAGGTGCGCAGGTGTATGTGCGCCTGTGTGACACACACATACGCATATAGATACACATATATACATACATGCCCAAGGCTTAGATGCCCCCCTCCCAAATAATTGCTAGGGTTAGGGTTCTCTTAAAGGTGACCATAAGATTTATCTCCTAGAGATGCGAGGATATTCTCACATCCATCTTGCTGCTTCTTCTTCTTCTTCCTATTATTTTGCTTCTTCTCCATAAAAGAACACACCAATTGATAGGCCCCACACAAATCTACTGGTGGATGCCCCATCCATTTTATTTTTTCAGGATTTGGCCCTACTTGAGTTCACCATGGTTATGATATTTGGGTTCTAAGGTAAGCATGAGACAACATACTTCATGAACAGGGTGAATCACGTGAAAGTTTTACTCATGTGGATCTCACACAAGATAGCTAGTGGGCTCTTAAAAAAAAAAACAAAAACACAAGTAATATATCAACAGGTTTGGGTTGAGTCACGTTGCCCTTGGTCTCAACCCTGCCCTAAAAAATATTCAGGTCGTGATTTTCAATCCGAGGGATTTTTGGTTCATGGGACCTTAGAAGTGGGGGCCAATGATTTCGACTATCTGAAACATTAAACCATACTTCAAACACTTGAAACTCGGACTCAACCGGATGTCGATTATCCGAGTTTTTGTATCAGCTAAATTCTTAGTGAGGAAAAATATTATAAGTTCATATAAAGATCCACTAGAACAATTGTAATCTACATCTTGGACCTTTGGTTTTAGATGGGCCCACTATTCATCAATCCAAACCTATTTCGATGGACGTGGACATGGTAGCGGATGGCCCATGCACCTAAAATCCTCCACATTTAAAGATCCTAGCTACAAAAGGTTTGTCCATTTTATTGATTTTGTATGTATGTAATAAGTTACGCTTGGTAATGGCAATTTAGGTTCACTGATAAGTCTTGGGCCTGATTCTAGGCCCATCTAGTAAACAAGTTAGGCCAAAGGGCATTCTAATTTACTTGATCTTCAAATCTGACCATACATAGAGACAGCTGTCAATGGGTGGGTTTACCAGATGGGCACTCAGGGCTAGCTTGCTTTGGCCTGGACTTGAGCTGGAGTATCAAGCTCGTACAAGATTGAGATTAAAGTACACCTGGATCCATAGCTCAAATGGTAGACCAAGTGAAGATAACCTCATTTCAATACTGAAGTCTTGGCATCGATTCCCAAGTGGGGATGGCTAACATTGTAGTGTGATTAAGAGTAGGGGTGGTTGTACTAACAGTTGGGGTGTGTAAAAAAAAAAAAATCAGAGATATACCTACAGGGGCCTATACAGCTATTTGCATTAGAAAGGTTTGCTGGCCACAAAATATGAAAATAATAATTATTTTTTGGGTCTTGTGGCTGAAAACGCCCAGTATTGGAAATGGTTATACATGGGCCTCTAGGTGACAGTTCTCGTCTATTAACCAGGCATTGCTTGTCATTGAACCTGTGGCCTTGGCTTAATTCTAGCCTGGTACATGTAGGGCCTAGCTTGGGTCTATGTTTTTACCTTGCAGGCTGGACTTATATTACCTCAGAAGGTGAGTAGATTTACCTCAAAACTCCATGCTCATAGAATATTAAGTTAGCGTTGCCATGGGTTCGGAGCCTTTACCTCGTTGGAAGACTCTGACACGTTTCAACAAAACCCATAGGGTGAAACTCCGCTGCTAACCACACTAGTGGGTGCGACGTATGACTGAAGGGGTGGGTGTGTACTGCGATTAACTGGGTGGGTGCGTTGCATGACTAACCAAAAAAAAAAAAAAAAACAAGAAAAAAAATTGATCTAGTTGTTGTGTGGGACCCAGCCATGGCGGTTGTATTCCATCACATCCTCTTGAAAATCAAATTGATCTAACCATTAAATGCAGGGGTCACCCTCATTTTAAAACTCTTGTGAGTGGGGCAGGAGTAAGGACTCATTTTTTAATACAGACAATTAAGATCATTTATTAGAAATAGGTCTATTCAAGAATTTGATTCATCTACTTGTTTGGGCCCATCATAGACTACCTATGATTTTAAAGAATTCTTTGTTAGGTAATCCTAACCATCTGATCTATGGGCTGGAAAAAGGACTGGTATAGAAAAATGTCAAATCAATGGTGAATTGGATCATCACGTTAGTGTGATCTTTGTATGGTGGCCCATGAAATGTGTCATGGACGGTTCAAATCGATCAATTGGGACTGTACAAGTGAAGCTATGTATGCAGGAGCACTGTAATTTACAGTTGTCTGTGAGATGACTGGAGCATTTCTCTTGAACCTGATTCTTCTTTCTCAAGAGAAAGCGCTGAGGCATTGATCAGGGGTTTTACTTTTACCTGACCATAGTTAAAATTCAAACTCTCTCTCGCTCTCCTATTTAAACACCCTACCCCTTCTCCTTCCTCTCACACGCCACGGTCTCTCTCTCTCTCTCTCTCTCTCTCTCTCTAATGTCCCCCAAGGCAGCTTTTCTCAGTGGACTGCGAGAAACAGCTAACTGGCGACCTGAAAACCGCTCTCTTTCCAACTACTAACGACCTGTTTCCCTCCAAAAAGACCACCAAACCACCTTAAAAAGCTGCCACCTCAATACATCTGAAACCACCCATCAGTAATCCAAATCCCTCCTGAAACAACTTTCACTCTCCATTTCTCAAACCCACACCTAAAAACACCATTCCATCTTTAAAACCACTTTCCATATTCACCTCTAAAACCTCACCTAAGAACCACCATTTCCTTCCTTCCTTCTCGAAGACACCAAAAAAGTCCATTTCTCTCCCATCAAACCTCACCTGAAAAACCGTTGAATTCTGCTTGAAATCCACATTCTCAAAAACGATGTCTTCTGAAATGAATTCCGCTTCATTCCTTCTCTTCCACCCCAGAATTGCTTCATCCTCATTCTTCCAATTCGAATTCCTCGCCATAGTTCTCCTCCTCACCGTCATCTTCACTTTCTGCTTCTCCCCCGGAGGCCTTGCGTGGGCTCTCATTGCCAAACACCGCTCCCCAACTGCCATCCCAGGCCCCACCGGCCTCCCACTCATTGGCCTCCTCATCCCCTTCTCAGGCCCCATCACCCACCGTGTTCTCGCCAGGCTTGCCCACACCTTCAATGCCATCCCACTCATGGCATTCTCCATTGGGCTCACCCGTTTCGTCATTTCCAGCCACCCGGAAACTGCGAAAGAGATTCTCAACAGTTCAGCATTTGCTGACCGCCCCGTAAAGGAATCCGCCTACGAGCTCCTCTTTCACCGAGCAATGGGATTCGCTCCCTTCGGTGAGTACTGGAGGAATCTGAGGAGAATCTCGGCAACCCATCTGTTCAGCCCAAAGAGGATCGCCGCTTTCGGGGCTTTCCGGAGGGAAATTGGATTGAAGATGGTGGGTGAGATTCAGGAAGCGATGGTGGAGAGAGGAGAGGTTGAGGTGAAAAGGGTGCTGCATTTTGGGTCGCTGAACAATGTGATGAGGACGGTTTTTGGTAGGAGATTTGAATTTGGGCGGGAAAAGGAGGGAAATGAATTGGAGGAGCTGGTTAGTGAAGGGTATGAACTGCTTGGGAAATTCAATTGGAGTGACCATTTTCCATTGGTGGGGTGGTTGGATTTGCAAGGGGTGAGGAGAAGGTGTAGGGGATTGGTTGGTAGGGTGAATGTTTTTGTTGGGAGGATTGTAGAGGAGCATAGGAAGAAGAGGAGGGGTGGCGGTGGGGTTGATAATGGGGAAGGGGATTTTGTGGATGTTTTGCTTGATTTGGAGAAGGATAGGCTTAGTGATTCTGATATGATTGCTGTTCTTTGGGTGAGTCTCTCTCTCTCTCTCTCTCTCTCTCTCTCTCTCTCTCTCTCGGTTTGATCTTGATTCATGGGTTTTTTCTTGTGATGGGTTGTTGAAAGATTGAATGTGTTTAGAGTCTCTTCTCTCTCTCTCTCTCTCTCTCTCTCTCTGGCTTCATGGGTTTTTACTGTTTGTTGTGATGGGTTTTTGAAAGATTTAACGTACTTAGTGAGCTGCTCTCTCTCTCTCTCTCTCTCTCTCTCTCTCTCAAAACACATTTCAATGAGAGATAGGTGCTTTTGCTTGAAGGATTTTGGTGCTTTCTCCTTTCTTATTTCAGAAATATTTCATCCACGTCCAGTCTCCTCGTCTATTTGCTTCTTTTTACTTTTGGTTTTACTGTATTTCGAAGGATTTTTTCGTCCCTCCACTGAGAACCGTTGATTTTGCTTGTAAAGAGATTGCATGGTCCTGGTTCTCAGGATGTTTGTGGTCTTATTAGGTGTCCGTACGTGAGGGTCCCATGGCGGACAAGGGATGGCACCCGTTGATCCATTGGTAGCTTTCTTTTACCAATGATAGGCAGTGATTAATGAACTCTGATGCTTTGTGTATGGACTTTTTACACCTTGTAGAAGGTAAAGTTGTAGAACTCGGTGACTCAACTTGAAACTCGGCTGAGTCAACTCAGGCTTTGAGATTTGAGCTGCATGCATGAGTGGACAACTCGCTTGCATTTTTTTTTTTTTTTCCCTTATGTTTTAGGCTGTTTTTATTAGACCGAATTTCATGAAATACCACAAAGTTCGCACCAAAAATATTATCGTTTAACCGACAAAATCATCTGATGTGGCAAACATGATTCTTAGGTGGTGTATATTGTTGTTTATGGTGTGGCCCACTTGATGATCAGATCTAAGTCGTTTTTTGTTTGACTGATCAAAATGTTGGGGGACATCTTTTGGACGGGTTGGATGCCATACACACACCACGTGAACCCACCATGCTGAATTCCACCACTTTTTAGAAAATAAATAAATAAATGAAGCTGTTTTGGTCATTTTTAGGAAGTCCCAAAATTCTCACTGGGTGGGGCCTTCTTGCACCCCAGCATTTCCAGACCGTCCAGCAGTTGTCCCTGCCATGGATGTGTGATGTTTCACAGTAGACTTTACTTGGATGATCCTAGCCATCCAATAAGTGGACGTCAAAGAAAGCAAAAATGGTTAATTGAAGTAATTGGTGTTAGGATTGTCTCATTGATGGGACTTTTTAAAACACGAGCCACCTGTCTTTGGGCCCACTTGATGGACAGCCTCTAACTCACCTCTCCAAAAAATCCGTTTGTGGGGTTTGCTTCCTTTTCCTCAGTTCATATCACGGATGGGAGGTGGCCCATCTCCCCCTCTTTGATGCACACGTACATTCCTGGACGACATCCAAACCATTCGATGGGTGGCATACAATGCGATCAATGAGTCAAGGTCCATTTATTTGATGCTTGGACAGTCCAATCAAAGACATGATACAAGATCTGGGCCAATGATTAGGCAGGGACAACTGTGAACATGCGTTGACCCATAAATGAGGCCAATCCAGTCAGTGGGGCATGTTAACACAGTACCCCACGTTATATGTGGCCTGGATTTCCCAGATGTGTGTCAAATCTAGAGCTGTACGCGAGTCAAGCAAGCTGGGTTGCCTCGCTCGACTCATTGGAATCAGCTCGGTTTGGTTCAGTTCGGATGCTAGGTTTGAACAAGTCGAGCCTTTTTTTTTTTCTTTTTTTTTTCCAGCTAGAAGAATTTTTAGCCGAGCTCAAGCTGACTCTGGTTTAATTCTACTCAATTAAAAGCTCAGTTTGTGTTCACTCATTTCAAGTTTGGTCAAAGCAGCGCATGTGCCATGATTTGCCTCCAAGCATCGTTTCTTTTTCTGTTCTACTTTAAAAACTTCCAATCAAAATATCAAGTGCATTTCTCATTTCATGATCATCTTCAATACATCTCCAGTTAACATGGTTTTAGGACTCGGACGAGTATGATGCCTGACTCGTCCGAGTCGACTCGGGCTCGGTCGGACCTGATCCGGTTTGAATGGTTTGATGAAACGGGTCACACCCAACTCAGGCGAGTCGGTTCAATTTAGCCTCAACTCAGGCAAGCCATGGTTCAACTCAGGGCTGAAAGACTCGGTTCAAGCCACCAGAGTATTTAATTTTAAACCATTCCATTTGCAGATAATCTGATTTCTACATGTTTTCTACGTTGTTTCAGGAAATGATCTTCCGAGGCACCGACACAGTAGCAATCCTCCTGGAGTGGATCCTGGCAAGGATGGTCTTGCACCCAGATATCCAATCCAAGGCCCAGTCTGAAATAGATGCCGTCGTCAGTAAGTCCCGACCCATATCAGATTCCGACATACCCAACCTCCCCTACCTTCAATCCATAGTGAAGGAATCTCTCCGAATGCACCCCCCAGGCCCACTCCTCTCATGGGCCCGCCTCGCAATCCATGACGTCCACATTGGCAACAACTTCATACCAGCCGGGACCACTGCGATGGTGAACATGTGGGCGATAACCCACAACAAGAGCATCTGGCAGAGCCCGGAGGAATTCATACCCGAGCGGTTCATCGAAGAGGATGTGAGTGTTCTGGGGTCTGATCTGCGGTTGGCGCCTTTCGGGTCTGGACGGAGGGTGTGTCCTGGTAAGGCAATGGGCATGGCTACTGTCCATCTGTGGTTGGCCCAGCTGCTTCAGAGCTTCAAGTGGGTCCCCTCAGAAAATGGTGTGGATTTGTCTGAGTGCCTCAAACTGTCCCTTGAGATGAAGAATCCTCTTGTCTGTAGGGCTGTTCCTAGGCATTGAAAGATGACCGTTGGAGGGCAAATTTGGAAATTTGGAGAATATGGTTTTCTATCTCCATGCTTTTGTACCCAGCATGGGTAGGTAGGCAGGCATAAATATGAACATGGCTTTCTTGTGGTCTTCGGTTTTATCATGGGTTTTACTTAGATGTTGGATTGGCTTAAGCGTTTTAGGTATTATGGGAGTGTTATATCATAAGATAGATGAAAGACATATAACTGCTGTTTTGTAAGAAGGGGGTGGCATATATGCTGATAGGTTCCATGGAAGCATATGATGACTGGTGTATTGTATACAGGCTTTTACACATGAATGGTAATAGATATTTACTATAAGTGGGTTGTTATTTATTTTCATGGTTTTTTGTTCTTTCATCAGCCTTCCCTCATCTAGACCTACTTTTGTTTTTCAATTTTGGAGATACCTCCCTTATACTATCCTCCATTAGAAGGGTTAAGGAATCAGTACCAAGTTACCAAAATACCCTTTTTTTAGTTGACATATAAATGCCCACGCATTAGAGGTTAGAATGATGCTTTGGAGCTCTTTTCCATCTCTACATAGGGCCCAAGTGAACGGTTGCTGATGTAAGCTTATTTAATAATATTAATTTAAAACTATGGATAAGGGTAAAATAGTCATTTGCTCAACATGCTGATGGTTGATTCCTCTTTGGGGGGGGGGGGGGGGGGGGGGGGGGGGGGGGTGCTTGGTAGCATGTATTTTGCATGCGTTTGAACGATATTATAATTATATTGGAATCAAATGATTTGAAATCTTTAGTTGTGTTTGGCTAATTGAAATTCAATGATTTTAGATAAATAAAAAAGTGATTTGATGTTGGAAATCTAGTCAGCGGAAGGACCGAAGAAAGATCAAATAATCACCACAGAGCCACACAAGCAATCAATGCAAAACAAACGAATTTTTACGTGGAAAACCCTTGCGGGAAAAAAACCATGGCACAAAGCGACACCTCCACTATGAATCTCAGATTATTACAAAGCCAATCTACCCACAAGTAGGTCCCAAAGATGAACAAAACTCTCTCAAACCTCGCAATCCTCTTCCCTAAGCCCTAATCTCAAACTAGGACTCCTTGGTATTGATTAGGATACCTCTAAATCGGGTTAGGAGGAGTTGATATAGACCTCCGACCTAAAATAGAAACATACCACGTGAAACCGCGTAAGAAAAATAGTTTTTCGCACGTCAGTCAACCAGTCGGCTGACCGATCGACGACCCACAAAAAACGTCCAGCGAGATTTGCCCCCCAAAAAAAGTTGCTACCTCATAATACTACCAGTCAGAACCCCCTACAGACCGGTCGACCAACTAGTCTGAGACCACCAGAAAATTGCCTAGAGCCCGCTGTGCCATTCTGTCCACTGACCGACCGGTCGGTGGACACAAAATTTGCACAGTTTTAAGGCTTCTCCAACAAACCCCACGGAGGCATCAAAACATCAAACCATCTTCTCTTCTCTTCATAAATCAGATCCTTATCAATCATAGTGTCATCACTTCTCATGCATCACTGTGTCTTCATTAAACCTTTGCAAGCCTAGAGAAGTTGCGCAGAACTTGAACTTCTCTGTTGGGACCACCTTGGTCAGCATATCCGCCGAATTCATGCTAGTGTGAATCTTGTCCAGAGTTCATCTCCTTCCTCAAGCACCCGTCGAATAAAATGGTGACGCATATTAATGTGTTTAGTACGAGAGTGATAAACAGAATTTTTAGCCAAATTGATAGCACTAGAGCTGTCACAATTAACCGGCACGACTTCCTGTTGAAGCCCCAATTGATTTATCATTCCTTTCAACCAAACTGCCTCCTTGAAAGCTTCTGTCACCGCCATATACTCAGTTTCAATAGTGGAAAGAGTCATTATAGACTGAAGCTTAGACATCCAACTAATCGCTCTACCCGCTAACACAAACGAGTACCCTGAAGTCGATCTCCTACTATCCATACTACATGCGTAATCAGAATCGATGTAACCAACCAACTTGTCATTAGACTTTTCAAACGTCAAGACATAGTCCTGCGTACCCCAAATGTATTGAAGTAGCTATTTCATAGCTTCTTAATGTTGTTTGCCCGGGTTAGACATGAATCGGCTAACAACACCTATAGCCTATGAAATATCTGGTTTATATAGACTATGGCATACATTAAACTGCCTACAGCACTTGAATAGGGCACATGAGACATAACATACTTTTCTTCATCTATTTTGGGACAATGTTCAAAAGAAAGCTTGAAGTGAGCTGCGTAGGGAACCCTAACCGGTTTGGACTTGTCCATCTCATATTTTTTCAACACCTTCTCAAAGTATTTTTCCTGAGATAACCACAAACTGCTCATCTTCCTATCTCTATGAATA
Organism: Liriodendron chinense; assembly: GCA_003013855.2. Taxonomy (NCBI): domain Eukaryota; kingdom Viridiplantae; phylum Streptophyta; class Magnoliopsida; order Magnoliales; family Magnoliaceae; genus Liriodendron; species Liriodendron chinense. The sequence continues at coordinate 1,082,336 of ML058525.1, forward strand.
TCTATGCTAAGAATCCTCTTTACAGCCCCCAGATCCTTCATCTCGAATGTCCCTGAAAGTTAAGTCTTCAACACATCGATGGCAGACATGCTATAACTAGAAATAAACATGTCATCGACGTACAACACCAGTATGAGAAACTTTTCATTATTCGGTGTCTTGAAATAGACACAATGATCGTACTCGCTCCTGGAAAAGCTCTGACTTATCATGAATGAATCAAATTTCTTGTACCACTGCCTAAGCGACTGTTTAAGACCGTACAACGGTCTCTTCAACCTGCAAACCTTGTTCTTGGCCCCTTGCACTATATAACCTTCTAGTTGCACCATGTAAATCTACTCTTCTAATTTCCCATACAGGAAGGCAGTCTTTACATCCATTTGTTCCAATTCGAGGTCGTATTGGACAACTAGCGCCAACACGAACCTGATAGATACTTACTTTACAACTAGCACAAAAATATCACTGAAGTCCACGCCTCACGCTGAGCATACCCTTTTGCTACCAACCTTGCCTTGTATCTATCATGTTTCTTCTGAAAAATTCACTTGCACCCAATCATTTTTCGACCCACTGGAAGCTCCATAAGCTCCCAATTCTCATACTTGAACAGGGAGTCCATCTCGTCTTGCATTATCATCTTCCACTTTTTAGCATCTACATCCTATAGTGCCTCCTCAAAGTTAGACGGATCCCCCTCATCTGTAATGAGAACGAATGCAATGTTCGAGTCATCCCTATACCTTGCCGGTAACCCGTGATCCCTAGGTGGATTTTATCACACAGGTGGCTGCTCCACCTGATCCTGTACCTCTGTCTGCGTCTAAGTGTTGGCCCATGTCTCATCTCTGTCATCTTGTGTGTATCAGTAATTTCTGATTTTTCTGATTTCTTTTGTAGCATCCTTTCGGAACAAAGAACCCTAATCAAATTTGACATCACGGCTAAGGGTGATCTTCTGTGTGACAGGATCATATATACAATAACCCTTTACACCATCACCATAGCCCACAAAGATCCCTTTCCTGACCCTATGATCTAGCTTATCTCTCTCAACTGACGGTACATAAGAGTAAGCATCATAACTAAAGACCCGCAGACTTGAGTAGTCTAGCGTACGACCACTCCACACTTCCTCGAAAATTTTACATTTAATTGTCATAGAGGAGACCGATTTATCAAGTAACAATCCGTGTTAACGGCCTCAGTCCACAGCTCTTTGCCCAACCCAACATTATTAATCATGAATCGGGCTCTCTCCAAGAGAGTCTAATTCATCCGCTCTGTTATACCATTCTACTCTGGCGTGTGGTGTAGTGTGTTGTGCCTCACGCTCCTCTCCTCCTTACAATATGTGTTAAATTCCTTGGAAGTGAACTTACCTCCATTGTCGGTTCTCAAAATTTTCAGTTTCTACCCTGACTAATTCTCCACCATTGTCTTCCAATACTTGAAGGTCATGAAGACATCGGATTTATTTTTCAAAAAATAAACCCAAACCTTCCTGCTATAGTCATCGATAAACGACACGAACCACGATGACCCCCCAACAGAAATAACGGGCGACGGCCCTTATACATCGAAAATGACATATTCAAGCACCCTTTTACATACATGTTTCCCCTCTTTAAAAGACAATCTAGATTTTTTCCTATACATGCGGTATTCACATATACTAAAGTCTCCAGATTTAAAGTAAGGAATCAAAGATTGTTCAGAGAGTACATTCATGCCTTACTCGCTCATGTGGCCTAAGGGTGCATGCCACATACGTGCAGACGTAGAATCCACTACAATCGCTGCAGCTCCACCTACTGAAGTGCTCCCAATCAGCCTGTAAATATTTTCATGCCTCTGTCCCTTCATAATTACAAGGGCCCCCTTCGAAACTTTGCAAAATCGGTCAAAATCGGTGAACTTGCACCCCAATGCCTCGAGTGCATCAAGGGAAATCAAATTCTTCCTCAACCTAGGAAGGTGCCTCACTTCCGTCAAGGTCTGTTCGATCTCATCGAACATCTTGATGCGCACAGTACTAATTCCCATAACCTTGCAGGCGTAGTCATCACCTAGAAATACCGAGCCTCCCTCATACTCCATGTAGGAAGTAAAGACGCTCTTATCAGGGCACATATGGTACAAAGCCCCAGAGTCCATGATGCACTCATCGCTGAGAGATCAAATCTTTGACACCGTCAAGACCTCGCACACATCACTACCACCTTCTTTAGATTCAACAGTATTGGCTTCCCTAGAGGAGTCTCCGGACTTCTCCTTCTTATACTTAGGACTCTTGCAGTCCTTCTTCATGTGCCCAACTTGACCACATCCCCAACACTTGAATTTCATTTTGCCTTTGCCCTTCGACTTGGATCGAAAACGCGACGATCCTTCACCCCGCTCCGAATTTCTTCCCCTCATAATCAGTACATCTGAGGAAGAATTAGCATCACCACTCTTCTGTCTCATCGCCTTCGACTGAAGGGCTTAGACTACAGTCTCAACACTAATAGTGTCCCTACCAGCACACAACGAGTCCCTAAGAGACTCATATGAACTAGGAAGTGAGTTCAGCAGGATCAAGGCTAGATACTCGTCCTTCATCTATTCACCAAAATTAAGCAACTTGCAAATCAACTTGTTGAATGTGCTAATGTGGTCCTCCACATCTGTCCCCTCTGCTATCTTCAAAGTGAAGAGTTCCATCATTAGATATATGCGATTTTCTAGAGACTTCTTTGCGTACATGTTCTCTAGCCTAGTCCATGTGTCTACAACGTTCTTCTCCTTCATGACGTTATAGAGGACGTCATCAACAAGTCACAATTATATTGAGGCCATAGCCTTCTCATCTATCTTGGTCCACTCATCATCTTCCATGTCAGAAGGTCGCTTTCCAAGGGCGTTCACGACCCCTTGCTGAGTTAGGATGGCCCTCATCTTCACCTTCCACAACTCAAAGTTATTTTTACCCGAAAACAGCGCAACGTCGAACTTCGTACTTGAAGCCATGATATTGTCTCAAAAACTTCTTCTTCAACCTTTCAACAATAGCTTTGATACCACTTGTTGGAAATCTGGTCAGAGGAAGCACCGAAGAAAATCAAACAATCACCACACAGCCACACAAGCAATTAATGCAAGACAAACAAATTTTTACGTGGAAAACCCTTGCGAAAAAAAAACCACGGCACAAAGCGACACCTCCACTACGAATCTTAGAATATTACAAATCTAGTCTACCCACAAGTAGATCCCAAAGATGAACAAAACTCTCAAACCTCACAATCCTCTTCCCCAAGCCCTAATCTCCAACTAGGACTCCTTGGTATTGATTAGGATGCCTCTAAATCGGGTTAAGAGGAGTTTACATAGACCTCCAACCCAAAATAGAAACATACTACTCAAAATCGCGTAAGAAAAACAGTTTTCCGCAAGTTGGTCGACCGGTCAACAACCCACAAAAAACATCCAACGAGATTTGCCCCAAAAAAACAGTTGCTGGCTCATAATACGACCGGTCGGGCAACCAGTCGGAGCCCCCTACAGACCGGTCGGCCGACCAATCTGAGACCCTAGAAAATTGTTCAGAGCCTGCTGTGCCATTCTGTCCACTGACCGACCAGTCGGTGGACACAAAATTTGCACAATTTTAAGGCCTCTCCAACATTTGAAATCTTTAGTTATGTTTGGCTAATTGAAATTCAATGATTTTAGATAATAATAAAAAAACAAGAACAATTTAAAATCTTCAGTTGTGTTCGGATGATTGAAATTCAATGATTTTAGATAAATAAGTATTCGATAGTATATTCATAAGAATATGAATTTGATTTAGTAAATCATTTTTAATATTCTATAATAATATACATATATGACATTTTAGATAATCATTATAATAAGTCAATTAAAATATATTACTTTAGCTAAAATGAAGTACTTATGAATCATAAGTGGGTAAAAAAAGTTAAGTTTACTAATTTTATAATTGAATTAAAACTCTATACACATTTGACATAATGTACCTCAAATCAAACTGTTTAAGCAATTAGCTCCATTAAAATCTGCATGATCTAAAGAAATAAAAAAGTAACGGTTCCAAGTATCCATGATTTGTAAAGTTCTCAGGGTAGCCCTAGGGATGACCAGCCATTGAACAAAAACGTCACTGCACACAATCCAATGGTCCAATTTGTGGTGTACAAATGATCAATAGAAAAAATAGGAAGCTTGGAAATAATCGGCACTAAATGTTGCGAAGTCCATCAATCATATTAGATTAGGATCATCCATTGAGTGCACTCAACTTATGATAACAAATTAATGGTGTGACATAACTAAAGAACAATCTGGATCATTAAAGGCTGCGATGTATACCTAAATTGTGTATGCCCCACTTAGGTCAAATATCCCTCGAATCAAAAACACCAATTCTAATTCTAAGACAAATATTCGGATTAGAAAAAATTCAAAGGTTAGAAAAAACTTGAAGATTGGGAAAAATTATGACCTATGGAGGAAGATGAGATGGACGAGCCGCACCCGAAGGTCTTGAAGTAAGTATCAAAGATCTTCCTCCACTCCTCATCGACCTTAATTTGGAGCTTCATGACGTTGCTGCAAATAAGAGCCCCCACAAGGCCTATCAAATCGTCAAATCGTTCTTAATAAAGGATTTAACATTCTTGAGGCTATTGTAATGGTCTCCCACTCACTTTTGGTAGAGGCAGGCGAGAGCAGAAGGGCATGGATGGCTTGGATTTTAATTCCCTAATCCAAAAGATGAAGGGCTGAGGGAGAGAAAGTTGCTAAGACAAGAAGATGGAGAGAGTTGTTATGAGATATAGACAGAGGGAAAGTGCATGTTGTCATTTAATGGGATAGAGTTTCAACGGTCAATTTTTTTTTTTAACGTAAGGATTCGATGTGAATCTGGTTCGAATCCTCATATTTTTGTTGGGATTTCAAAAGTGGTATTTTTTAGGAATCCAAATCATTACCTCAAATACACCTTGCTAAATGCACTCACTTCTCTCATTTTTCCTTAATTCACACAAAATACATATTGTGAAAAAAAACCCTAAAATAGAGGGAGGTATTTGCAAAATGAAAAGTAAACACGAGATAAATGTAAATAACCAAATTTTACGTGTGTGTGTGTGTGTGTGTGTGTGTGTGTGTGTGTGATTTGGTTAACGATTGTGCGTACCATTAGATGTTCACGAATTTTGTTTTTTGGGCATCTTATTTGTATAACAAGTGAAAATCACATAAAGCTCTCATAGTGCTCACTTTATACTTTAATTAGGCGTGATAATTTAACTACAATAGTAGGGTAATGATTGCTTTTTAAAATTCAATATTTCATTTACTAATCGAATACAGTAAAATGTCTCCTAATATAAAAAGTCATCAATTTTCTTTTTGTTTCTTTTCTTTTCTCACTATCCAAATGAGCGCTTACATTAAAGCGCTTACATTAAAATGGTTAAAAGGGCTTATCATTCTATTCGTTGTCTTAACCATTAATAATCATTGTACGATCGATCCACATATCCTTGAAGTAAACATTTATCTTAGCTAGATCTAATAATATGGATCTTTGCAGTCAACATCTATTTATTTACAAACATATGATCTTTACAATCAGTGTGATAACTAGCCCAAATCTTTACAATTTTTCTAATCTATGGTCTCGATCACTTAGCCTAGATTTAATTTCTCTAGCCAACATTAGCAACATTTAAGATATGATCTTTATAATGAACCGAATCTTTCGTCCTTTATTGTCATCTCATAACCTATAAACTCAAGACAATTATAACCTAGATTTAATCTTTATAGACATTTTTTTTTTCATTCCTTTATATGTTGTGAAAGTAAATTCATTGTTGGTCATTTTCTTTATCATCACCAACCTATACACATCTATTAGCTCTCATCTATTAACCCTTTCTCTATATTTCTTAGAAAACTCCTCAATACCTATCTCTTTGACATGTTTGTTTTCACACTTCAAAATTCGAAACCTAAGTAGAACGACCATGATTTTAAGTTCTAAGATGTAAACTAATTTTTTCGCTCTTATTTATCACATTGACACTCCATACATCACATAACCAAATCGAATAACTATTTAATCATTCAAACTATAATATCCAAAATAAAATTTATAAATTCAAATCTTACTCATCTACTATTATTAACTCTCATTCATAAATTTCCATTTTAATTTGTTACAATTGTCTAAAAAATAACTAAGGATTAAATTTTAATAAAAATAGCCTTTTAAGTACTCTTACACGACTCTTCTCTCATCCTCTATACCTATAAGAGTTATAAATTTTGTGTGAGTTAGAGGTTAGTGAGATCATATTCACCACAAGTTTAAAATTGATTTGATAATAGTAAGAAACCACAATTCAATATATAATAAGAGTGATACCATGATACATGAATTGTTTCATTGTATAACATGAATGATGTGATGATGCATAAATCAGCCAAGACATATAGTTAAGGAAATTCCTACTAAATAATCTCATCAATAATGCAATGCTCATCCTTTACACAAGGTCAAGGAAACTCTACTCAATAATCCCACCAATGCAAATTATCATTGGTATGAAGACAGGGGAAACCCATTCGATAATCCCACCAATATAAATTATCCTTGCTAAGGGAACCCCCGCTCAATAATCCTACCAATGCAAATCATCTTTGTCATGAGGATAAGAGCACCCCCGATTGATAATCTCACCAATGCAAATCACCTTGGCCATGAAAACAAGGGAACCCTCGCTCAATAATTTCATCAATGCAAATCATCCCTGCTATGTAGATAAGAGAATCTTCGCTCTATAATCTCACCAATGCAAATCATCATTGTCATATAGACAAAGGAACCTCCGCTAAATAATTTCATTAAAACAAATCATTCTTACCATATAGATAAGAAAATTTCTACTCGATAATCTCACCGATGCAAATAAATTAAATTAAATATATTCTATAATAAGGTAGATAATTCAATCTTCAAACAATTCATAATTTTAATATAATTCAGACAATTCAAGTAATTAAGTTTCAAGCACTCACAATCATAATACATGCAAACTTAATTAAGATTTTCAATAAGAATCAACAATGCAATGTAGGATACGTATGTTAGAATACATTCATAATTTAAAAACTAAGTTGTAATATCTGTGATTTTTTATGATTTATTATTTAATTTAAAAATCTGGATTAGAATTTATAAAATTAAAATAATAATAATTTAATGTGTGTAAGTTGATAACATGTTTGATGTACGTTTCTCATGGAATAATTGGATAGAAAAGTGGAATTATAAACCATATTCCATGTACATAAACTTTAGTAATTCATTTTAAATTATTTATATTATCTGTGGAATTGATCTGAGCCATAGATTGATAGATTAAATCATGTAGAATCCAATAATATAGTCTGATCTACCCAAATCCGATCATAGATCTTTCTATCATGGCCATTCATCCTCATTTTAATCACCATGGCCCATTAAGCTGATCAAACCGAGTTTGGTTCCGTTGGAATTATAGAGTATCCTTAGAAGAACCGTTATGATCGTTGAAATTCTCATCGGACTTCAATCAAGCCATTAAAACTTGTCCTAGCACCAAACCAGTGGTGAAAGTGAACCCCCGTGATTTATTTCAATTGGTGTGTCAGTTAGCTGTGGGATTTTCTCCACACCTTTATTATAGCATTTTAGCCGTCCATGTGAAATTTCATCACTGGATGATCTTCCGAGACCGTTTAATCAAAGAATTACTGTGTAGGGCCATGTGGACCACCAATCAAGGTGAAATCACTCATGGACGACCTTTTTCATATACTTAGGTGACCTATTGGATTAGATTCCTTCATAAGGTCCTAGATATGTCCATGTAGACCGAGAAGTACATAAGTTACATTCGCTGCGACGTGCCAATTCAAAATCTAAATTTTAGGATAAATTGGTTACCGAATTTGGTACAGAGAGATTTCTATATTCGTTGTGGACCGTCTATCTTTATATATAGACCTCGGTGTGTGCCTAGATTTTGGGTATTTTAGGTTTTCTAAGATGGGCCACGTCCCCATGTTTTCAGAATCTTGAACCGAGGTGTATTTACCATCCATCACATTTTTTATCAATTATTCTTAAACCGGTAAGAGATTCATCGACCCAATGGTCCATTATTCAATCCATGGACATTCTAACCAATGGTGCGGACCACTTCACACAACACTCAATGGTCATGATTTAGTCGCACCTCAAAGTGGTCAAGCTTATCCTTAGAAACTAACCACTTTAAGTTATGGTGTTTACAACCATTTAGACCATCATTTGTGTCCTTATTAGATCGTGGGTGTGGACACTACCAAATTCTCCCAAATTCATACCACTTTGTCAGTTTTTCGAGGCCAATGTTATAATGGTCTCAGATTTGTGAAAGGTGGGCCCGATTTTAAGATGTTACACATCCATTCTAGAGCGTTCATTTAGGCTAACTCTTACATAGATCATAATGTGTCCATCCATCAACCCTTCGACCCGAGAGTTTACCCACTACTTGTTGTGTTAATCCTCTATATGATGGACGTCTTAGATCCAAGAAGGGATCACTAGGTGGACCATCAAAATATTACTTCTATTTTCACCACAAATATTTATGTTATAAGCTAATGTACTTTATTTAAACTCTCGTAAGAGAGTCCTATTCTACTACTTTTACAATTACGACCGAATCGTAGCCATCCCATCACCATTCATTATCAATAGTTTCAAATCCCTACCATCCATTATCACCATCCATCATCACCATCCATCATTATCATCATCATCATATGACCGTTGATTGGGAGGAAGGAGGTAGTATTTTGTAGTGGGCCGAAGATTGGTTTTCTTTGTTATTCTCATCTTTAAAATCTCGGATCGGATTGACAATTGGTGAGTCTACGGAAATACTCACTCCACATCATAGTTTGAATTTGCGCATTTGTGTTTTGTTTAGTAGATTAATTATGTTACTTTGATTAAATCTATCCCATTCATCATGTATTATAGTTTACGTTTGCTTGTGGGCCCAGATTTAAAAGGAATCTGATATTTAAGTGGGCTAGGGTGGGAGAAATAGACCCAACCATTAAAAAGGGAATAAAACCATTATCTTTTCGATCTATGCAAAAATCAAATTTATTGGGTGGACTAAAGGCCCGAATAATTCAATGGATGGATTGGATCTCAACCTAGTGGGCCCCACCTTGTGTGGATATATATATAAAAAAAATAAAATAAAACAATGGGCTGCTGGACTAGTCAGCACCCCAAGGACGCTGCTAGTCCAGTAGCGTCATGACTGCTGACGCAAGGGGCGGACGAGCAGCAGTTGAGGGTCCACATGTGGACCCCACCTTAATGTATTTTTTATATCTGCTCTGACCATATTTTACTTCATCATGTGTTTTGATAGCCCGTCAAATTTCAGCTTAATCCGAGACCCGAGCGGACCACACCAACTTCTACAAATTGGACTATCTTGCTGAATTTTCTGCAATTGTGCAGAAAATTCCGAATTCATCTCTCATAAACAGCGGGTAATTCGTGGGCCCCACCTTAAGCTTTCTGTCAAATCTATACCACTCATTTGTTACATTACTATGTTAGGAGGCTGGAAATTAAATTTCAGAGGGTTTCGATAACCGAGTGGGCCACACCGTCTCAAATAGTGGACGATGTAATACAATATAAATCTGAAGATGAGCAGATTTTAAAGTGGGGACAACAGGCACTTATGGGCCCCACATGTGAACTTTTGGATAAATCCACCTCGTCCACACTGTTTGTTGGGTTGTGTGGGATTCACCATAAAAATATGGGCCAGAACGGGGTTTCAGGTGGCCCACACCATTTGAAATAATGGGCTTGACACCTTGAAAAATAACAGAATCTTAATCTGATTGGACTCCAACTTTTGGGTCCCATTGAGGAATATTTTGCCCAATCTAAGCTGTCTAATGCTTAGACCAGCAAGTCTTAAAACTGTAAAATAAATTTGGTACACATCAGACCTCCCAAACAGTCAAATTAACGAAATTGTGGGGACAACACTTGTCTATTTTCTTTGAATGTATGGTTATAGTTTAAAGTTCTTAAACCCCTCAAAATGCTTTGTTTCATAATGTGGATGCATTCTTGCCATCTTGATATATATGCACTTGATTTGTTTCTTAAATAATTATGTTGTATGATTCATTAAATTGTGTTAACATGCAGTAAATTCTCATTATCACATGTTTATGTTTATATGATCACATATGATGGACCCATGCATAGAGTAGTTTATGGTGAGGTTAAGTCCACGGAATTAAATCAGAGTAGGGGTATGTAAATGGTTCTTAACCATGACTATCCAAGTACGGTTAAGCATGGTCGGTGTATATGGGTGTGGTTAAGTGTGGTTAAGTGTGGTTAAGTTTGAGTGGGATGGATATGGGTGTGGTTATGGGACACCTATGTATGGATACATCATTGGATGAACTGGAATATGGGAAACCATCAAGTGTGGTATGTTTTCCCGTCGAGAATGCGTCCCGTGTTGGGATCAGATCGTACCCGTGTCAGGATCGGGGCAATTGTTTTCTCATTGAGAATGCGACCCGTGTCAGGATCGGGCGTACCGTGTCAGGATCGGAGCAATTGCGTCTCGTCAGGAATGCGCCCCGTGTCAGGATCGGAATGTACCTCACATGTTTGGTTGTGATTGGTTATGATACTATTTTTCAGGCGTAGCCTCGTATGGCTGATTTACTTGTGTGAAACCTAACTAAAGACCTTGTATTAAAGGCCACGTATATGGTTGATTTATGCGTGCTGCATGGGAATTCATGATGGGATGTGTGTTTAGTGTTAATGAATGTGTCATTGTGGGGTGGAAAAATGTGAGCATGGCATTCTACAATTTATAAACTGAATAGTATGTTTTGATTCTTTTTATCTGTTTACTTGAATGCATGATTCATATTATGGAGTGGAGTAAGTACTCCTACTCACTGGGCATTGTTTTGCTCACCCTTCTTAGGGAACTGTAGGTTCAAGAGGTGACATGGAATCTTTCGAGGACAAGGCACAAGTTGAGGACATAGTGAAAATTCAGGAGGAGGAGAACGCCAACTCTAATGAAGACGTTTTTATTTATTTTTAGATATTTTATTTAGTTTTAAGTTAATTGAATCGTAGATGAGTATATCAGTGTCATGTTTGTGAATTATGAACATTTATAATTTATTTTATGATGTAAGTTGGAATAAGAGTATGGATATGGTTTAGTAAAAAAATAATAAGAAAAAAAATGCTTTAAAAAAAATTGCTACTATTATTTGTATTCCTGTAATTATTACCTTAGTAGCGCTCGAAAATTTGTGCCCGGGCGGTATATTCAGGCGTTGAATTTTGGGGCGTTACAGAATAAGGTATAAATGCATGAGATAACTCTAGAAAATATCATATCATAGATGGAGATTCAAAGGAAGTAACAAAAAGACTATCATCGATGAAATACAATGCAATGAATGGCTTACCTTAAAAAAAGTAACAATCAAAATCAAGGAGAGGGTCTCTAAGTAAAACAAAAGAAGAAAGGAAGAGGTTAGTCCTAAGTAAAGAGGGATATACACGAAATGAAAAGGTTAGACACGAAGCGAAGGGCTAGACCTGAAACAATAAAAGATTAATACAAGTAACACATGAGTAATCAATTTAAGATTAAGGTAGATTCCTTATCAAAAATCACGAGACATATAATAAAATAATACAAGAAAGCATTATAGCAAACTTAAATCGAAAAGAGAGAATCGATTAAGAGGGAATCACTCACTAATTTGAAATTGTCAACTTGAACTTAACTCAACTTAGTGTAATTGATACAACTCTGTGAGTCAACTCAACAAGTCAGTGACTCTCTCATTTTTTTCTTTATCTTTCTCTTTCGCTCATTCTTTCTCTTTTTTTATAATGCATGTCTAGATGCTAGACTTATATCGACTCAACGAATTGATTCAATTCAGCATCTCTCTCGATTTCTGTCTTCATCATCATGTGTTCTTTTACTATCGTAAGAGGGGATTTTATAACTCTCTCAGGCCATTACAGTTCCAAAAGCCTAAATTGAAGGACTTGTGAGAGACATAAATGTCCGATTTCACGATTGGTTAACGTCATTGTTGGATTTTTGTTTCACAGTGATGAATTAAATTCGATAATGGTTTGATATCTAATGATTTACATAGATCATGTGGCTCGCACAACTTATTGTTTAGATTTTAAATCTTAAACTACTCAAGATTTATCAGTAGTGTTTCTTGAGAAAATCATGATTACATTAATGGTGAATTCGTACTCAATACATCTTTTTTCACTCAGCTTCTTCTGAATAGTCTAAATTGATGCTAGGAAGCTTGTGGTCATAGCTTTTTAAAACTTCAGGGTCATATAATTGGTGGTTTTGTTCATGCATGGAAAGTTTCAGTTGCTACACACTTGTTTCTGAGAAAAATGAAGAAAACTGACGTCGATTCTGGTTTCATGTGCTTTAACTAAAATTATAGGATCACTCGAATAGTGCTTGAACGGTCTGAATTCTTTTATCTCTGCCTTTTAGAGTTCTATTTCGTAACAGCCAACGTGAAGACAGCAACTATCACGGACACTTATTTTGGTTCTTCTGATTGGGTTTCAACACTAATCTGAGTGATGATATAATGGACAACTGAGATTCTCTCCTTTGGACATTTTAATTCATTGGTAAGGCTTCTCATAGATTCATTGGAGAATCAATCTCTGAATGTAAAAAGAACAGAATAAAGATTTTTAGCATTGTCACTTCTGAAGAAAAAACTAGCTAGTTCTAGTTTTGGTTCATAAACACATGCTACGTATCTAAAGCCTAATTTACACATGGAAACGTCCAGGGTTAGGTATAACTCGATTAGAAATCATGGTGTTTAATGGTTTATCCAATGAGCGACTTAAATTGTTGAAAGACAACTTTAATCCATTATTATATATTACATGGTTATAACTAGTTGAATTTTGAAAACAAGGTTGGATCACAAATCAAGATGTCTATGGGATTCTTTGGGGTGTCAAAATGTACATATATGGTTAATCTCCAAAATGGACAGTCGGTTTGTGATCTATCGGGTGGAAGTGCACGATATAGGATGCACATGCCAATATCAAATATTGTTTTAATATAGGAGTCGTAGAATTTGTAGGATTCTTCTTGGAGCATCTAAGAGCTCTAAAACTTGGTCTACGCATGACTTAATGTGATAATTCAACCAATAGATTTGTTGGGGTTCTCTCGAAGATTACAATAATGATCACTATCTGATTTTCAAATGGGTCATTTAGCTGATATGATAAGAATTTTAATGGACGGTTGATCTTGTGAATCTAATGTCGGGATTAAAAATATACATTTCAATTGAGTTAAATAAGCATTGGTTAAGTTTTCATCACGGTCAAGCTCTCACAAGTAAATTTTATTTATAATTGCATAAGGTAGGAATAAGTTGTTGTAAATAACTCTAAGTAATTAACAATATGTTTATGGCCATTAGAATTGAATTTTAATAATGTAAAAATATTATCTTTAAGATAAAAGGTTTAAAATTGTGGATGATCGGATATAAATTACTTATAAGGATTCTTTGTCTATTTCATAATGATGTAATAGTCTAGATTAAAATTGAATAGTTATGTAGTGTAATCTATTCATAAAGAGTTTTTTCATTGGTTAAATTGATGTATGATTAAGTGTGTTATATATAAGCTCGAGATGTATAAAAGTATGTATATGTATACAAACACAGGAGCAAGGCCCTTAGATATTGATTACGTCAATAGGTTAAGCTTATACACAGGTGATGAATAAAATGAAAAGATCAAGATCTCGAGTGGATGTGTGTATGAATGGATATGATGATCTTGTGGTCACTTTATTATGATCTGATGGTATAAAAAGCAAGATGAGCGATCGGATAGCTTAACCCAGTAACAAATAGTTATTTTAACGCTCGTTTTGATGAATGATTGAATATAGTTAAGATATACGAGGGTTTGATGATTATTACGGGATATAAGTGTGTATAAATGTGTTCACGTAGAACATTTATCTATCTTTATTTATAAATTCAATAACAAAAAAATTATTCCCTAAGAATACATACTAAAGTATACACGTGGATGGATACTTGTGTAACTATTCAAGCACAAAAAGATTTAAGTTATTACATTTATTCTCCATGTTGTTAGATTTGTTATCTTCAACAATTGATGACGACAAGGAAGATAGAGGTAACTTGTAATGGGTTTTCCAACAGGTGCAACTAATGATTTAATTATCAATAATATAAGCCAATACTATAAATATCATGTGTTTCCAATACGAAATAATGGTGAGTTAAAAAACACTTCCCTATATTGACTAATATATCAAATGATATCATAATGTATTAATAATATATCGATAATGCGATATTTTCAATCTTTTGCCGTATAAAAATTTCCAATATTATCAATACATGCAATATATATTAATAATATTGATAGCACCAGCCCCTCTTATAAAAAAGAGAAATTAGTAAAAATAAAGAATAATAAACATTTTCTTCATTTTTTTAATGGATTACATTACTAAAAAGATTTTAACTAGTCATTTTTAATTTTTGGGAGAGGAAATAGAATTTGAGTATGGAAATCGAAATTAAAGAGCAAAGATGTTCAAAACTTAATTGATAAGTTTTTATTAATTTTTGTTACAACTTCATTGGCCAGTGTAAGATCTATGGGATCATAACCAATGGGCAAAAAAATAATCTATGAAAGAAATAAAGTCTTTTCTGTTTTAATTTTTTTTAAATAGAGTAATTTATGTTTTAGTTTTGTTTGAGATAAGAGTATTTTTTGTTTTAGTTTTGTAAGTTATCATCTTTACGATGAATGTTATATAGTAGAATTTTACAAATAAAATGTAATCCATTTCTAAAATGCAAGGAATATCCATTGGCATCTTTTTAGAAGTTTGGAGTTTGGGGCTCTTACTCATATAAAGATTCAAAGGTACAGATCTCCCGTTGATGAGATTTATTATTCTTTTAATTTAGTTTAATCCTCTTATAATGATCAGTATTATTACATTTTATATCATAGTACTATCTTGGGCTTTGTTAGTTGATGGTGCAGACCCATGAAAGGAGGAAAAAAATTACATCTAAATTATTAAATAAATTTGCAGGAATTGTTAATGATGATGAAGAATATACAAGCTTCTATTTGAAAACTAGAAGATAAATTAATAGCACGATGAGTTAGCGAGTAAGTAACCATATATGAACCTACTACACCACATTTACTAGCCACATCCAAACATGTTTCATCAACCAGAGCCAACTCCAGAAATCCTTTTAATGTTAATAATAGAGTAATGACTCAAATGCGCACTCTAAGTTTAGATTTTCTACAATTTAACAATAGCAACCTAATACCCTGGCTTAATCAGATTGGACAATTTATGTGTTTTCATCAAATTATTTAAGACCAATGGACCTTAATAGCTTCATTTCACCTTGAAGATGAAGCTTTACTCTGGTATCATTGGCTAGAGCAAAAAAGGGGATATGTTTTTATTAAGTTCCTAACATACAAACACGGCGGAATATAATACAATACAATTTGATTATATGACCTATCTCAAAAATCTCCATTTGCAATAACATCAAATTTCTATAATATAATAATATATAACAATGGAGATCATACATGTACGTGATGAAGAAGATGTCAAAGATGTATATCTTCTAAACACAAAATCTCTCTCTAATCTATTCTAGCATCGAAGAATCAAAATAACCCAATATTTAATCCTCTAGTAGGTGCCGAGATAGACATATACCATCCACAAAAATGGACCACAAGTGAGGATAGTAAAAGAGGGTGGAGTGGATCTTTGCTCTCTCTCAAAGTTTCTCTCTTTTTCTTCACGCTCACACGCCTCATGAGGTGGGGACGTCTAGGGCTAACTCTACTTTCCTCTAGGATAGGACCATATGAATAAGGAAGGGTTAGGGTTTCAACAGTACATCCAATATGGTGCTCTGCCACACTACAGACTTCAGTGTAACCTACTGTGAAGGAAGCCTATCAATCCACCTCATCTATGCATATATTCATTATTCAATCCCTCCACTGCCACGACATATCCACTGATGATCATATATTATACTAATCAGAAATGGACTATCAGATCTAGGCCATTAAATTATTATCAAGCATGTGATCAAAGTAATTTTAACAGTTAAAACAAAACTTCAATGTTTACAAAACTTATTAAAACATCTAAAGTGTTGAGCCTAATGAAAAAATCCACTTGATAAGTCCCTAAACTATCCTGATGAAAGCTATAAACATGTTCCTAGGCAAACCAGTAAATCCCTTGTTAGCATGTACAAGAATCAACAACTCTTTATGGAAATACCCAGCCACGTCCACTTTATTAGCCCACGCATGGACCCGTAGGAAAAGTCAAAGCCAAGTAGTCAAGATCGTGACCCTTACACGTCCTTAGGTTTAAGGATTAAATCATCTTCCATGCATCATCAAGTTCTGATCTTACGATCACAGTCTAAGCTAATAAGCCTCTAGACTATTGACTTGATCTCAATCCACTAATGTAAGTGAGCGAAGGTCTGAACCTGGTTCATTTGTTCATGTCACACTCGTACTTTTATGCAGGGTAAGGGTAAGATATAAATTGATACCAAGTCAGCTCCCAATGGTGAAAATTGTCCCCCGACCCAAGTTATTCCCCTCACACAAGATGATCACACATGTCATGAACTGGTATCCACAAGTGTGTCCCACGTATTTATGATGGTCATGGTCTAGTCTAATAGGATACTGTGATCCATGGACCACAACTCTCATAAGTCAATGATTGCCATGTCCAATCTCGAGTTCCGATTGACTACTAGTGGAATTAATCTTCAACAAACCCAATAAACATAAGATGAGAGCAACACTAAATATGTCTAAGGCATATCGCATGTCCATTCTAGGACCCATGGTAACCATGATCAATGATTGAGATCTACTCAATCACATCCATGTGGCTAATGGATTATGACACAAATAGTTTTCCAAGGCATTAACTCCAACCGTCTCTTAGCTTATATTTCTAAAGGGCTGGTATCACAATTCATACTCTATAAGTTTGAAAGCTACTCAAACAAACTCAAGAGCTTGAAATAGATAAGTTTTCTTCATGAGTATCAGGTGGAGTTAAAATACTTATCAAGTAGGATCACTAGTATTCTAATCAACCATTTAGAATTTTTCATTGAATGACTGAAAGATGAAATTCAGTGGGAAGTTATTAGTGCAAAGCTGGTCACTTTTAGTTCAAGCAATCTCATTCATTGCATTAAATAATGAGAAATATACATTGATGCGAAGAAATGCTTGACCACTTATGAACTGAGGGACATCTTTTATTGCAACTGTTACCCACACTCAATCAATAAAACCAGCAGGCTCTACATCTAAACGTTTATTTTTAGTTGAAATGAAAGAGAAACTCATTAGGGGTCTATAGTGCAATTATAATGAGTGTTTCGAGCCCACAAATATTTACAAGGTAGAGCAA
Organism: Liriodendron chinense; assembly: GCA_003013855.2. Lineage (NCBI taxonomy): Eukaryota > Viridiplantae > Streptophyta > Magnoliopsida > Magnoliales > Magnoliaceae > Liriodendron > Liriodendron chinense. Next base: position 1,100,071 of record ML058525.1, read on the forward strand.
TAGCTTTTTTGTATTAAGGCAGGTGACATTCCTCTAAAAGACCTTGATATGGAGACTATTGAGCACATAGAAGTACCCATACATCTACCAACACTACAACCACCTCAACATAATCCAAAAAATATTCTTCTATGTGCCTAAGGGGACATCATTGCGATAAACCATATAAGTGCAAGCAATTATCAAGAGAACCCATTGTGTTATTGATTGACTCAGGCAATGCGCATACTTTCTTAAGGTTTATTTAGCTTTCTAATTAGAACAAAAAATAGTTGTAATGGATAATGATTATTTACTCTTGTAATTGTGTGGCGACATCACTTACATTTAATTGTAATGATAATTTTATTAAATTGTTTCTTTAACCCACAAAATACTATAAAAATGGTAGTTTTATAACATGAAAAAGTAATGATTACAATTGACTTTACCTACTTCTATTATAATTGTATTTAACTCTCGATTTTCGAGCTATAACTCTTGTTTAAATAAATACTTAAAAATGATAATGATAGCTCATTTACTTTGCATTTCATATGAAACTGAAAAACCAAATAGGCCCTTAAATGTGCATCGGTGCGTCGGATGGGATTCCCGTCCAATAAGAACTATAGATTATTATCGCAAATGTGGAGCAGCTTACTATTGAGGGTATGTGTCGTCACTTTTCTTTTCAAATTCAACAACATATTTCTACTTATTAGATTTTGATAGTTTCAACATGGTTTTAGGGGTACAGTGGTTGCGCGACCTTAAACCTATTCTTTAAGACTTTGCTAATTTTTAGATGCACTTCTAATGTAAGGGAAGAATATGACTATAACCAACATCTCTCAACTTTCCCCTCGGGTGGTTAAGATTATATAAGGTAACAAAAGTTCCTATAGTGGTACATCATATTCCTTACTCTTCATATGCCAATCTAAAGTTAACAAAGATGAAGTAATCGACAATCTAGATCTCCATCTACTCACTAAATTTTGTTGGTATTTTTGGATAACCTCAAGGCTTACCGCCTCTTTGCAGAAGTAACTATAGCATCAGCTTGATACTGGGAAGCCACCCAATAATACATGACGGTATCAATACCATCATTTTCAAAATGAGGAAGAACAATTAATAAAGGAAATGCGGATTTTTAGTAATATTCGATTTAGTGATAGTCCTTATTGTCAATTCTTTTGGTACAGAAAAGAATAATTCATGGCATATGTGCATTGACAATCAAGCATTTAACAACATCACAATTAGGGATCGACTTCAGCTTTAAAAATTGATGAGTTACTCGATGAATTGTATGGCACAATTTATTTTTCTAAACTTGATTTTAGAATAGGCTACCATCATATTCGAGTCAAGAAATTAATGTCTATAAGATGGCGTTCAAGACTCATGATGGACATTACAAATTTGTTGTCAAGCCTTTCGATCTAACAAATTCATCTACAACATTCCAAGGATTGATGAATGATATTTTAAAGTGTTATATCAGTTTATTATTATCTTTTACGATGACATTCTGGTTTATAGCAAGACTTAGGTTGCATTTTTAGAACATTTATGTGTAGTATCATCATCATCAAGAACAACCAATTTTATTTGAAGTGTTCTAAATGCAGTTTTGGTCATTCTCAAGTTAAATATTTGAGGCATATTATTTTAGTGGAGAAAGTTTATTTTAACCTAAAAAAGATTAAGAGCATGGTTAAATGGCCATGACCCATAACGATGAAGGCCCTTCATGATTTTTTTAGGCCTTACGAGATACTACTCTAAGTTCATTCATGACTATGACAAAATCAGTGGTTCATTAATGGTATTACTATAAAAAGACAATTTTTTATGGGGGGAAAGTGACAACCATTACATTTAAATCACTCAAAAAAGCCATGGTCAACACACATTGTTAATGTCTTAGTTTTTTTGTCACTAACGTGAGTTAGGGTGTCTTAAGTGGGTTGAGCCTTCATAAGAAGACTTGAAGACTTAAAGCATCAAGGCCAAAGACACAAGTAAATCGTGAGGTGCCTTAGAAAACCTAGCCTTAAACCCTTATTCTAAAACAAGTTAGTTTCTAGATGACTTAGACTTAATAGGTAAAACCCTTAATAATCTTCCTTAGCTTTAGGAGCCTTAATTGAATATAATAAGTTAGAGTTAAAAGAGGTGCAAAGTGTTGTAAGTTAGTTCTAAACAGAAGCAAAATGGCAAGTTTAGTAGACGTCAATTGTTCGACCTCGATCGGCTGAGGATGGATAAAACAATCCATTGCTAAATCAGGTCAATCGATCAAATTTTAATCAATCGATGACTCAAATCGGTCGACCGATGACTTTCAAAAACTAATTGTTGTGCCAGGCTCGATTGATCGATCGATTTATCAGTCATTAGAGATCAATTGGAGATTTTTCTATAAATACTTGAAATCTGAATCTTTGTAACTATGATGGTTTTGAGCGAGTTAGAATCTCTAATGTATCTCAATACTTCCTAAACTTTTTAGGATCTCACTCAAAAGGATTCATGCTCTCTTCCTTATGATTATTTACACTAATGAGCATTCTAAGCTCTAATTAGGGAAGAACATGAGTCCTTACATTTTCTAAATGATAGAATTAATTTCATAGGTAAATCATTTGTCTAAATCATCTCTAGAAATGCCCATGTAGTTGAATCCCTAGTTAGAACAAACTATCAATTAGTTGTAGTGATTCAACCACCATACTCTCATTACCTTGGTCACCTCAAAAGAGCATCAAATGCAAGGTAGCCGATCAAGAGAGCTGAAGCATTCAACATCAAAGATCGGGAGAGCAATGAGGAGATCATTCAAACATGAGAGAGCTTAAAGAAGTAACTCGAAGAAGGCGCATAAAAAATGGCTCAATACAACAAGTAAGTTGTCAATTGTAAGAGTCCAAGTTATAATCATTTCTTGTGTAAAATTGAGTGTAGATTTTATAACCCAAACTCGATTAGGTTCGTATTTGGGACCTTGATCTTGTGTAATGTCTAAATCAAAGTTTCCAATGGGAGCCACTGAACATAGGTGTGTACATGTTAATCTCCGTAGACAGCCTCCGACGAGAGTAAATACAGGGCCTTTGATTAGGTCCGCTAGTAGTTGTTGGTTAGCCGATAGAAAATCAAGTCTCCAAGGAAGTTGGTTCTTATGTAGGATCGGGATTTTTTATGAACCTATGAAAAACCAATTGTAAAGGTTAGAGGTGAACCTGATTTAAAACCTCTGAGATAGTGAATACATGTACACTCAAGGAGGGTGCATCCGTCGAGAGTGGAGTAGATAAGTAGTCAAACCACTATATATGCTTGTGTTTGTGATTATTATTTGAGCACATTTTTATTCATGCATTGTTAGTTTAATTGGTGAATTATATGAATGCTTGAATGGATTGAATGTTAGGCAGTTGATTAATTATTTACACACAAGTTATATTTCACATCTCTTATAGATTAATTGCTTAAATGTTTAATCTTTTGTAGTCTATGTAATTAGACCCACTTGACTTGGAAGCCTAAGTGTTATTTATCTTAATTAGTTTAATTAAGACAAGAATTTTAAAGTGATCCTATTCACTCCCAGTTTAAGACAAGTTTTTTCTTCTCACACATAGTCAAGACTCATTTCAAGTGATTGAGGCACTTATCGAATGTATGACCAAAAATAAAAAAATAATCCATGAATACCTCGAAAAATTCACCTACCATATTCGAGAAAATACTCAACATGCATCGTTAGAATGTGGTGGGTGCATTACATAGACCAAATGGCATCCTTCGATATACAAAGGTGTCGAACGGGCATGTAAAGGTGGTCTTTTCTAAGTCTTCCAGGGCTATCTCAATTTGATTATAACTAGAATAGCCATCTAGGAAGCAATAATAGGATTGACCCACTAACCTCTCCAAAATTTGATCCATGAATGGGAGAGAGAAGTGGTATTTCCTAGTGACCATGTTTAGCTTCCGATAATCTATGCACATACGCCAACTGGTGGTCACTCTAGTCAGTATAAGCTCGTTGTTGGCGTTCTCTACAATGGTAATATCAGACTTCTTAGGAACAACTTGGGTAGAACTCACCCATTGACTATCCAAGATGGGGTATATGATACCCACATCTAGTAGATTTAACACCTCGCCCTTGACAACCTCCAACATGTTTAGATTTAACCTCCTTTGAGGTTGTCTAGTCGTTTTTGCATTCTCTTCAAGGTGTATACGGTGAGTACAAACCGAAGAGTCTATTCCCTTGAGGTCCGTTATTGTCCACCCTATGACTCCCCTATATTATTTGAGTAGCTCAATCAAGTTGAGCTCTTGGTCTTTTCTTAGGTGAGAGGCTATGACAATCGAGAATGTTTCCTCTTAACCCAAATATTCATATTTAAGCTCGAATGGTAATGGTTTAAGGTCAAATTCGATGGTTTGATATTAGACGGTAAAGACTTTAATGTGGTTGGTGGCAATTTTTCAAAAGTGTGCCAACATATCTCCAAATTTTTTAGTGGTTCAAGTTGGAGGAGATCCTCTTCTTCAAAGGATTCGAGCATGTTTACCTCAAAGAGCTCATCATCCTCCTCATTCCTTTTTTTGCACATATGGAACACATTCACCTCCAATATCATGTTTCCAAAGGACAATTTCATCACCTCATTCTGGCAATTTATAATTACGTTTGATGTAGCTGTTGGGGCTCAAATTCGCACCCATGATAAAATAATGTACGACGGTCCATCTATGACAATTCGGATCAATTCCGAGATCGAAAAACACCCGAAAAATACGATCGGACGCCAGCGTAGCCCTAACTTGCGCAGTCATGACCAAAACTTATAAATGACATTTTGGAGCGGAACTCGACATGCATATTACCGTCAAATGATCCCGAATGCTCGGAAAACCTTAACCAGCAAGTTTGAATGCCAAACAGCGCGTATTATTACTTGCGTGCGCCAAATTGTGTTTTGCCCTATTTAGAGCCGACTAAAAGGACCCGAAAGCCTATAAACGCTATTTCAGAAGGGAACTGGACATACGTATTACCGCTAAATGATCCAAAATGCCCAAAAATCCTTAACTCCCGAATTTGAATGCCATACGATACATACTATTACCTATGCATCGTGAAGTATGTTCTGCCCTTGTCGGGAGTTGATCGAAAAGGTCTGAAGCCTACAAATGCCATTTTGTAGTGGAACTAGACATGCGTATTGCATCCAAATGATATGAAATGCCCAGAAACCCTCAATTACCAAGTTTAAAAGTTATGTTGCAAATATCTTTACCTACGCGCACTTAAATGCATTTTGCCCCTATTTAAAGCTGACCGAGAGGATCCAAATTGAGAAGGAACTACCAAAATTCACAGCAGTCAATCACCCGTACCCTGAATCGTTCATTTCATAACCCGATGAGAGGCTTAAAGTGCTTTGGCATCAGTGACTTAACCTATTAGAACTAGGATTGACCTATGCAATTGAGTGTGCTCAAGTCCTAACTTAAATTGAGGGAATTATGTATATGAATCATACATAAGACAGATTGTTTGTTATAACCTGCTCTATCTTCTGGTAAATAGGATTTGATTTTGGATTCTAGTTGGATAATTGAAAAACCTATACGAATTATACATCAAAGATAGCTATAAGTGGATCCTTGATGCTCTAATTCTCCTTATTATCACATTTTTCTATTTCATGTTTAAAAACTGATTTCATGAACCCTTTTAGATTCTAGTTGTTAGAGTAATTAGAATTTTTTACCTATTTTCCTGTGGATCGACCTCGGTCTTACCGAGATTATTATTACATCGCAACCCCACACTAGGGGAAGCGAACACACATGCGCCCACCACTCTCTCCTTTCCTCTTTCTCCTCACTCCATCTGTCACATGCGCCTAGGGGGGGGGGGGGGGGGGTTTCTCCAAGACACTAAGTGACATGCGCCCATGGGGGCAAGCGCATGTGCCCTACCACTTACGCCCACCTCTCTCACTTTTCCTTTCTCCTCACACTCTCTCTCTGCATGTGCCCACCTCAAGGCACATGCGCCCACTCATTCCCCCACAGTCGCCCGGACAGTCTTACCAGACCCCGGGACTATGTGATATGGCCCGCCTTTGATGTGATGCGTCTCTCCATCGTACTATCACTCCTAGACACACATCGCCGAGCTCTATCCACCTCCCGGATCGGATCTTCCAACGGTCGATGTTAAGTGGAATAAATCAGTAATTTGATCAAAATGACCAACACTTAGCCAAATTCACATATGAAAAACCGCTTTGAAAGAGTATAAATCGATCGAAAGTAGGCAAAACTAAGCGAAATTGGATCGACACCAAGAAGGAGACTTAGCTTCTCCATGACATGAAGTACCGTAATAATGCACCATGATGACATTATTTACTCTCCTAATAATCAAATACATTAATTAAGCAGTAAACAGGCTCAGTACTTAGTCATTTTCAGCCCTGAAAAGTGCCCTATTGGCTTGAAGATCGATTGACGCCAATTAAAATTAGGCGCAATCTCACTGTCGCCAAGCCAAATTTAACATCCTCCTATTGTAAGGAAACTAAATCAAGCACTTGTGGACACTAATTCCCACCATTTATCGATTATTGGCATAAACAGGCATATATCAGCCCCAATACTTAGCCATCGAGCACCAGAAATGTGCAATCTAACTCATCAAACTTAAACTTCTTAAAGAAATGTGGCTCGACGCAGCTCATCCAAGTGATCCAATCTCTCGAAGCATTGATCATTAACCATACTGTGGTCAAATTAAGGACATGCATAAAGCAGATTAACCAAATCAAGTGCATAATTCACCCGGTGCACTAAACATCAAGTATAAGTGCAATCTTCTCTCAAGCATGCGATCAAGTATACTTACTTTGTGCTCCTGGCATCTGTTATATGAAATTTATTCATCCCGGATCGAGATATGAAACTAAATCAAAGGGACTATGGTTATCATAAAAAACCATAACCAAAGAGTTTCAAAACATCTGAAATACTTCATTATGAACTACTATCGCTAAAACCTGTTGATGTACTTCCCATCTAAAGCGGGGCTCATCAATTGAGTAGCTAAGGTAATCGCGGTGTGTCTTCCTGAAAGTCACCCGTCTACAGCGACGGTCAATGATACTGTGTTGTACCACCCGACAGTTATAATGTGTCTTCAAGTGGTTACCCGTCCACGGAGACGATCAATGACACTATATCGTACCATTTGGTAGCTATGATGTGTCTTCTTGAAAGTCACCCATCCACGGAGACGGTCAATGACGCTGTGTTGTACCATTTAATAGCCATGATGTATCCTAAAAGTCACCCGTCCACGGAGATAGTCAATGACACAGTGTTATATCATATCGTAATATGCCTTCCGGTGGTCACCCGTTTGCAGTAACGGATACTGACACTATGTTGAGCATGGCAACCATGGCGTGTCTTCCGGTGGTTACCCGTCCTCAATGAGGATTACTAACACTGTGTTGCACTACATGAGAATCGTGGCATGTCTTCTTGCGGTCACCCGTCCTCGCCGACGGTCATTGGCTCTATGATACATACTCGGTTAAAATCCCGATTGCTCCTCAACTAGGAAGGCCCGAAAGAACATGGGAGAAGTATTTAACTTGTCTAAATGATGGCTCAGTTCATAAAAAATCTAAAATTTAGTCTCTACAACCATGAACTCAAGACCATAGTCCCTGATGATTTAAATTACCTGCTCGATCTATCCGGGCTTCCTCCCGACTATTTTATCTATTGTATAACTATATTCATAGTGGAATCTTGTCGCTTCATGCCGTGGTTTTCTCCCGTAAGGGTTTCCACGTAAAAATCTGTGTTATTTGTGGTGTGCTTTATTTACATATTGTGCTCTTTTAGTGCTTTATTTAATTTATCCATGACGCATGCTTACATTTACTTTTGCCTTTTAATTAAGGGTGATCATCCATTGATGTAATTAAAGGTTCGTGACCAGTTCGTAGCCTGAAATGTAAAAATCTCAGAATCTCTAGAATAAAACTTGCCTTGCGATGCTTTCTCGTATGTACTTGGTGAATGCTTATAATTGTTTATGAATGTCTCTATTACTCAAAACCCTAGAACAATAAAACACAAGAAAACTGTACTTGCACATTTTCTAGTTTTAATAAACTGGCAACTCTGCTGGGGATCGAACATACCAGAATCTCTGGTTGTCTCTGAGTAAAGAAACATTTTAAGATAAATCATTTGCAGACACGAATGTATGCATAAGAAAGTTACCGCAAGGAGAAATGTTCGGCGCCTTCACGAGTGCCAAACTGGCGACTCTTAATGAGAACGTTCTTGCCTTCATCTTTAAGGTAAAAGAATTTGAAATCAGTTTATCGAAAGTTTTCCTAAACTATGTCTAAAAGGTATTTCTGAAATACTTCAAAAGAAAACATAACATGAATTTCTCATAGAATGCATTTAATTTATCATATGCACTTCGTTTCTTGTCAAACTGCATCGCGATCGGTAAGGTCACTTATTCTTTTCCTTTTAAAGTCACAGGATGTCCTAATGCTTGTGTGGCTGTGCAGAAAATCCTAAAGAAAGAACCTTAACAAAAGAACTAACCCCCAAAATAGGAGAAATGGTAACAACTATGATTTTCCTAGCAAAAGGGGATTTTAATTTCCCCATCTTGCAGCATCAAAGTCAACGACTACTGAATTCGGCCGGCAGATTGTGCAAAGGCGCAAACAGCCAAAGAAGACTGAGAGTTTAAAAAGTAAATATGTTCATAAGGAAGTGAGCACTGCAAGATCATACTTCGGTATTGGAAAGCAACGACAGATCAGCTGTATCGACAAAATGACAGCACAGAGAATGCAAGGGTTCATCCTATCCGTTAAAGAATTTTCAGCGTTGCTAAAAGTAGTCAAGCCAACTAAGGAGCTGCTAGAATCCATTCTTCCGAAGATCACCACAGAATCAGTAGAAGTGACCATCAACGAGGTAACTACGATTGGACTAAGGCCACAACTGGTGCAAGTCACCATGATTCAGGTCACCGAAGAAGAGCAACCAGCTGATCGAGATATCGAGCTGCCTCCAATCCAAAAGCAGATAGATGAAATAGCGCAGGTCCAAGAGGACACGAATAGGGAAATGAGGGAAATGAAAGAAGCTTTACTGACTTTAGTTTCCCAGGGAGCAACTAGAGGTACAGCCATCCCCATTAAACGGTTACTGGAAGTATCGCAGGGGGTAACGAAAGAGCCAATAGCCGCAAAACCACAAGTCTGACCGAGGAACGTCGCATTCGAACGTGTACCAGCACCTTCGATGCATGTCATAAGAGAGGAATTATCCCAAACAGTCTTGAACCTAATGCGTCGAGAGAAAGAGAATGAGAAGAGAGGAAAATACATCTATCGGGTACCTTATCCATTCAAATTTGATGAAATCCTATTCCCTAATAACTTTAAGTGCCCTGACTTTCCACAATTCGGTGGCAAAGGGTCACCCGAGGAGCATATGACCCAATTCATGACGATGCTAAGGAACTGGTCCGCAGTACCTCAATACTGACTCAAATTGTTTGGGTTGGCATTGACCGAAAAGGCATTTCAATGATACATGTCGTTACCTACTAGGTCTGTCAAGACCTTGGATCAAATGCAGGAACTGTTCATTTCCAAGTTTTTCTTTACTGAGCTAGAGGTATCGTTGACAAACTTAGCCATGGTTCATCAGGAGGATCAGCTAAGAAGTTCATCGACAGGTGGGGCACTATAGCAAGCACAATGTTGAGAGTTACCCAACGAGATCAAGCAAGTCAAGATGTGCATGTAGGCCATGGACCCAATGATTTCTTTTGATTTATCCGAGCACAATTTCTCAACATTTCGGGACCTAGCGACAAAAGCCCATATGGTAGAAGGAGTTGCGCTGAGAGCGCAGTTCAAAGCTGAAAGACCAAGATGGGAGATTGGAAAGACGACCACTTCAAATTACATCGAGAAAAGAAAGGCCTCGAAAGATCGAAAACACCCGCATCTGGAACATAAGATCAAAGGCAAGCCAGCAGAAACTCAGGCCAAAGACGAAGGGTTGCAAAATCGAGAAAGATGACGATCGTCGGAAGGGGCAGAGTAAACGGGCGGTATTCGTTTGACCTGAAAGATCTCGTTCCGATAATGGAGTGAGTGGTCGAAGAAGGGGAGCCACAATTGCCAGAATCGATCCGACCAGATGAAGTAAGGCAAGTGGATGCCCCCAATTATTGTAAGTATCATAGGATCCTAGGACATGAGATAGAAGAATGCCTCTTCTTGAAAAGAAAAGTACAGAGACTAATCAATCAGGGTACTTTAAGCTAAAGACAGAAGAGACCAATCGGGGTATGTCAGTTGTAGTGTCGATAACACCCACAATACCATCGATTCACGATGAAAGACTGGTACAAGTCACGATGGTACAGGCCATTGAAGAAAGAGAGCTGGCAGGACAAGACGTCGAACTGTTAACGACCCAAGAGCAAATCAATGAATTGGTCCAAGCCCACAGGGAGTTATCCAGGCAGAAGGGAGAAGTTCAGGAGGCTTTAGCCACCTTGATCTCACATAATGCAGCCCTTGGTATCGCTCCGCCTGTCAAACAGTTAGAAGGAGAATCACCAAGGGCAGTGCAGGAACCAGTTACAGTGAGACAGCAGGCCTATCCTGAACAAACGAATTTGCGTATGTTGGATTTAAACTCCATGATCCTATACGAGCTGCTAAGAAACATCTCTTTCACCCTTCGTAACCTGGTTGCGGAGGTTCGCATGGAAGAGCAGTTTGTTTCGAAGACACAATCCCAACCAAAAGAGTCGAAACATAAAACAAGAAAGAGAACATGGGTCGACACAAGAAAGAACCCCAGGGGGCCGAAAGCAATTGAATTCAGGACATGAGGCAGAAATCAATGTAATGAAGACACAAGACAACGGCAAAGAGCCTCAAAGGTCGCAGCACATAACAATTAGTGAGTGAGACAAAAAGAATGGACTATATACATTTGACGTTGAGGAACTTGTCCCAATTATGGAGCAATTGATCGAAAAAGAAGAATTGCGGCTCCCAGAACCTATTCAGCCAACTAAAGTGGGGCACGTGAACGACCTCAACTACTGCGAATATCATAGATGCATAGGCCACAAAACCGAGCAATGCTTCATCCTTAAGGGAAAGGTACAAAGGATGATAAATCAAGTCATCGTCAGTCTGAAGATTAAAGAGTTTGAGAGAACCTCAGCTAGTACGGTTCCAATAGATATCACCTAAGCAAAACATTCGCTTGAAGACTCCGTTTCTTGAACTTGAATAGTCATGACCGCCTATGAGCAATTTTGATGAGTTATAAAGTAGACAAGGGTGTACTTATTTTCATTCATGCATCTATTTCATATATACACCACATTTTCTACTCATTCACACACCCACTCATATCGCACTGATACACATATGAATATAAAATGTTCGTATAACTTCTCTTGATGATAGGTAGCATGGTCAAAGGATGCCAAAAATATCGACTCTACAAATCACTAGCTAACTCACTACGTTCCTACCAAATCAGTCAGATCAAAAGAGAACATTTTGTAAGAAGCCTGCACGAAGCACAACATTCTCATATTATGACGTCTTCATCACAAGCTCTCTTATTACTATCCTGGTATTGTGGAATCCCTCTGCTTAATAGGAGAGCAATTCAAAGTTGATGGTCTCTTATACGTATGGTTCTGTGTGAAGATGACAGGGACATTCTATTATTATTAATCCCTTATACATACGCACATGGGATTATGTGAAGATGATCAGAACATCTCACTATGTATTCGGTTTTCGCATTTTATCATGAATCCCCTCATCATTATTGTGATATTCTTCTATGCTATATGAGGATAAGTCAAGGCTGGGAATCTCCGATATGTATATATGGCCTTATATTCTATTATGTATCACTTCACCTTGGGAATATTGACGGCTTTCTCTTATAAATAATTCCGCAACAAGAATATGCGATTAAAGATTATGATCAGACGGGTATTCTATATGGATTTCTAAAGTACAGGACATCTTACATTAGAAGGAGGCAGTCTCGCAAAATAATGAGCCAAATACACTGGGGACAAGCCCCAATATATGATGAGAAACTCAAGTTTATAGAAGAAGATGACTGGGGGCAAGCCCTAATATATGAGGAGAAGCTCAAGTTTATAGAAGAAGATGACTAGGGGCAAGCCCCAATATATGAGGAGAAGCTCAAGTTTATAGAAGAAGACAACTGGGGGCAAGCCCCAATATATGATGAGAAACTCAAGTCTACAGGAAGAAATGACTACGGGTAGGCCAGAAAGGACGACAGATAAACCTGATAGCAAGTGACTAGACGAAAATTTTGAGTTTATGACACGAACATCTTTTGAAAGCGATAATCTAAGGGTATGCAGGTTAAGTAAAAGGGAAGTATTATTTTTACGCATTTTTCATTTACGTTTTAATTAATATGCTTAGCTCACATTAAATTCATACATAACGCATCATCTTATCCATGCTAGTCTTAAATACACAACACCAAGCGGTAGTTTAGCAAAAGAATCATTTTCATTTCTTTGAATCATAAAGCACACAATTGTCAGTTCCAATGTTGATTACATTAGATGCGAATATCAGTTGAGCATTTAAAATAAATTTCTAACATTGCTTTTGTCTAACAATAACTGTAAAGAGCAAAAGAACAAAATTACAGCTTTCCCAAGCACCCTGCTACGAACTGCATCACATCTTTCCTTGTTGCTTCCATGGTAGCCTTTGTCTCTGCTAATACCAGTGCAGGATCCGGGATGTCACGAAGTTCAGTTTCTAAATCTGCCATTTGCTTGCGTGCCACCTCTCCTTCACTCTCGAGCTGTGCGACCTCAATACGGTTCTGATTAACGACAAGGTTGAGATGAGCAACCATAAGATCTATGATCGCTTCTTCTGTTTGTAGCCGCATGATCTTAGATTTGACATCAGCAAGACGATTAATACACCCCAAATGTTGAGCCTCATTATCCTCCAAATTCATTCTAGCACCCACTGTCGAGTGTTCTTGCTGCTATACGACAGGCTGCAAAGAAGACAGCACTTGCCGTTTGTCGGCCATAGGGCCAAGTTCAATCTGTTTAGCCATAGCAATCTGCACAACAGAATCCTCAAAAGAAGAAATGCAGCACACTATTTTGGATACATCAGGCCTGATTACCCCTGCACAAGCTTCCAATGGTTTCACTCCAGCTCCCAGTGTATGCCACTAGCACGGCTCAGCCAACACCTTTGAGATACTGGATAGTAGACCTCTCAATATGCTTTGCCCGAAACAATGTAAACGATCGAAATAAGGAATGTTGAATGCTCCGTGAGCAATAGTATCAAAACTGACAATAACTGCGATAAAAGAAACAGAGCGAGTATGCAATGAAATGATAAGTACAGAAAAAGAATACACCAAGAAGTAATGAAAGAGCTATACCAAAAGATGAGTCGACGACAGGTTCTGAGGAATCCGCAGTTTATATCGTTGCATCAACGAATGACTTAGTGATCTCGGTCAATAGCGTCGAAGTCACATCCAAAAGTTCAGTAGTATCGCTATCAGTATCGATCACTTTAGTTGCTGCCGGCGACTCCATTATATCCTCAACACTAGAAGCACCAGGGGCCACAAACATAGTTGTGTCATTCACCGACATAGTGGTCCCTTGTAGATTATCCTCTCCAATCTACCCGACCTACTCCCCCACGTCGACATGGTCTGATGTTTCATTCGCCGGTCTGGTCATCGTCGGGTCCTCTTGACTAATTAATCGATTGTCATCATTATCACCTTCAACCACTAGAAGACGTGTGAACCCCGCTTCTTGTGACTAATTCACCAAAGGTACTCCGAAAGTATGCCAGTCGTCTAATGTCGTACCCTCCTTACGATGGTCAATTGACACACTCAGAGAAGTTTTATGCCTAGTAATTGATAACAGATATGCTTCAGCCTGCTCTCTAAAATAACCCAATCCATCAGTGAGGATCTCTGTCAGCCTTAGAGGAGGAATGTAGATTGGATCATCAACAGAGCTGTTGTTCTGAATCAGAGCATATTGATGCACCCACTATCTCATCCAGCCATAAGGACCTCCAGTCTTTCGATAAAGGCCAAGAAGCATGAACCTCGCGCCCATTCACGTCATTAGAAGTTGATGCCATATCCACTCTCAGTGATTAGGACCCTTTCCGTACGCCCGCTCTACTTTGGCTACATCTGGTAACGTTATCGGAACACCCTGATCATATCCGAATTGCCTAGCAAACCGGCTAGGGTAATAAGGCTCCTGCTAGAACTCTATTCCTTCGCGCAATGGAAGTGAAGCAGTGCAAATAGACACCAAGAACTCCCTATCAAGATTATTCACAGAACGCTCATCGTCAATAGCTTCTCGATCTTCTTCGACATTAGAAATAGGAAAGTGGTAGAAGCAAATCACCACCCAGCTGTCGATTTTGGAAGCTATCCAATCAGATGACTGTGCTATAATCTCTAGTTTTCTATAACGATAAAGAGGCGCGTGATCTGTGTGGAGATACTGAAAGAGATCCATTCCATATGTCCGTAGGAAATATATGTCCAACCACCTGTAGAAGAAATGCCATGGGCAATAAGCCACATTCATCCCTCGCCCGGGTTAATCTTTGTTACTGACAATATTGCCAAAAGCCCTATATAGACTGCATAACACCGGCGGTGCTAAAGAATATCGGCGACCATTTGTAAGAGCTCTTGCCACGACAAAACAAGAAACCCTGATCCCATCATCACCCTTGGAGCTAGGCAACAAAACTGCTGACAACCAATATGCCAAGAAACCCACCAGTTCATAAGTCGGCGTAAGCTCATTCGGATTGCAAAACTTATGTTCGAAAAGTTCCCTCATTAAGGCTTGGTCTTCTGGTAAGATCTCATATTCTTTATAATCAATGCTTCAGAAGGAAGAAGTGTCCCATGTCAGAAGAAAAGAAGCTAAGAGCATGCAAAACGTAAAGTAAAAAGAAGGTATCAGAAGAAATATTACTTCATCCTCTGGCTGAAGTAGATTAATCAGTCGTCGTAATGAATCTTTATAATATTGTCAAATTGTGACAACTCAGCGAATAGCTCTAGACAAACCTCCGAATGATAAGCATCTCGAGGACTTTTAAACCGAGATGAAGACAACTCTTCATTAGTTGGGATGTATTCTTAATAATATTCTCCTATTATGTACAAACCAGCCATCATCCGGAGATCCCATAAAGTTATGCTCATCTCCCCATATGGAAAATGGAATGAATTAGTAATAAAAGACGAGTAGTTCAAGAAGCTTTGAAGGATTGTTGGATCTCGGAAGAAATACCCAGAGGTTGCATCTATAGCCTGATACAGGCCGACTTGCTTCAAAACCCTCTTGTGACAGATCAAAATCTCTTTTTCCCACAGCTCATAACCAACTCGCTCGTTCAGATAGCCTCACATATGGAAACTTCTCGTTGCCCACATCATTGTCTTGTCCATATGCCGAAACCTTTGCTGAATTGTCTCAAAATAATGGGCTGAATAAAGAGTGTGAGGATCACAAGTTGGCGCAAGAAAACCATTTCTCTTAGGAGACCTACCCACTTCTCTCTCCCATCGTCAACCAGTAAGGTAGTCAATAACTGCTTAGGAGTAGATGTCCACCTTTCAACCCTGTAGAACTGAAAAGGACCTTGAACGTTGGATGGCTCGATGCTCGGGAGGGGCTTGTACTTTATAAGAGATCTTTCATGTGTAATGACTCGGTCGTTATCGGGGTTTACAATGAAGAAACCGCACGTCACGACGATCTTGTTTCTATCACAGCCAATCTTCATCTGGTCATTCTTTAAATCGACGAGCTGTGTCAATTGTTCCACCTGGCCGACTTCCTCAGCCAGTTTCTTACCTCGATTCCATCTCCTCTGCTTCTTCTGACCTTCTTGATTACCTTCGGGATGTTGGACAAGCAGAAAGGACCTGCCTCGACGACATTCGAAGCACCAGTAAGCTAACAATACCAAGTGGACCATTTCTATTCAGTCCCTTACGTCGGAGGCTCAAATGCGGTTCTATCCACATAAATACATAGTAATACTTCATAGGGGAGCTGCTTAATATGATCGAAGAAATTCTTCACTTCAGGTTCGATTGTCGCAAAGAAGCACGAACGACACTCTGTTGAAGATGGATCGACGGTGTAGACACCCCACCTTCGGCTACACTGTTGGTAGAGATAGCTGGTTGAACGGAGGACCATACCCCCAAATCCCAAGTCCAAACTCAGCCAAACTCACCCTTGTAAGTCCCATTCCATAGCCCAGTTCAAGCCTGAACCCAGTCAACCCAGTCCTAAACACCACCCTGAAAAACCCCCCATAAAAAAGGCCAGTCAAAAAATCCCAAAAAAGTCAAACTCACTGAGTCAACTCGCTGAGTCAACCCGTCGAGTCAACCCCGTCGAGTCAACCCGTCGAGTCAAAACACCGAGTCAACCCGTCGAGTCCACCCGTCGAGTCAAACCACCGAGTCGACCCGCTGAGTCAACTCACTGAGTCGACCAGCGAGTCCAACAGCAGCCCCGAGGGAGCGACCGTACTCGCTGGAAACCGAGGAGCGGCCGTACGGGCGGCCCATGGCAGGCCGCCCGGAAAAAATTACGAGAGTGCCCCTCTCTGCTGCTATAAATACCCCCCTCCCCTTCTCATTTCAACAAGCCCTTCAAGTCCAGCCAGTCCGGGTGTGGTCCGAGTCCTCATCCACCCCTTAGCCCATTTTTCCACCAAGGAGAGCCAGAGTGAGGAGAGTCTAGCCCTGGTCCAGCCCAGCCTGACCACTGGTCCAAGCCTCCCAAGCCATCCAAGTCTTGATCCAGCCACTCGAAGCCAACCCTTGCGATACCTCCGTCCATCCAGCTACTCCTTTCCAGCATCATCTCATTCGCATCTAGCATGAGTGCAACATTTACTTTTCTTCCAACCCCCCTGCTTCACTACAAGCACCTTGATTATTCAAGCACACCGCATATGTCTTAAATTAAGCACCTGTCAGTTCGAGCGTATGCTCTGGGCTTGCCCGTTGTTGGAACCTGCCCATCAGAAACTCTTACTGTTCAGACCTGCATTCACGTACATATCACTATAAGCACTTTGAATATTCAAGCACACAGCATGCATCATCTCGCATAAAGCACCTGTCAGTTCGAGCGTACGCTCTGGGCTTGCCCGTTGTTGGAACCTGCCCATCAGAAACTCTTACTGTTCAGACCCGCATTCATGCATCATGTCATCCATGAGAATATACGAGGATTAAACTAGACTTTCAAGTATTCGATCGATTCTGTGAAGTAGAGACCGTACTTCGGTACGGGCAGTGTGTGGGGTGCTTAACCTCTTCCCACCCTGTAACCGTGATCCCTTACCTTGAATCTCTGACCGCAGATCAATAGGAGTCATTTTAGAGGAAGGAATCTTCGGATCCCCTTCTCTAACGTTTCTACGGGGTCTAGCCGACTGTAGATTCGAAGTAATTGGCTAGTGGCGACTCTGGTCTTATATAAACTCACTTAAACACATCCAGCTTAACACGACAACCAAACGAAGCCCTCGAGAACGAGGCAAGCCAGTGGCACAAACGGCGATTTCGCATGCACTTCTTCTTCTTCTTCTTCTTCTTCCGAAAGGAAAGGGAGAACGACATCGTGTGGGAGCGCGGAAAAATCGGCGAGGGTCCACAGAATGGCGACTCCACTGGGGATTAGCTAGTCCCACTAGTCGTGATCCGACTTGAAAACAGAATCCTTCCCGTATTTGAAAGTCACTAATCCTCATACAATCTCATCTGCATAGCATTCTACCCAAAATAAGAAAAAAAATAGAAAATCCCAAAACAAAAAAAATAGAAAATCCCAAAACCCAAAAAGAGTAGAGTATAGTCCTCACCATTGCGCCTCCTCGGGCTCAACGTACGCGGAGACAACTTCCCTTCCGCAGCATAATCTGCACTCGGGCTCAACAAGCCATGTCTGACCACGAAGAAGAAACTCATCTCCTTCCTGCTCTTGAGATGACCGAAGCGCAATCTTCAGCGCAACAGCCCATTGATAATACGCCAATCATACAAGAATTGGCACAAGGAATGAGAGCAATGCAAGAAATGCTCTTGCAATTCATGCAAGCACAAGCCACCGCAGCAGCCAACAATCAAGTTGGCCCAGTTCAGCAGTCTCAGCAACCATGCCAGGTCCTCCCGGCCTCCAGTTCAAATCAAGCACAACCATCGAAGTCTGCCCAAGACTACCGACAGCAGCCATCTCAGCCCTTCGCTATGGGGCATCCTTCTCAATATCTTCCTGCGACGACAAGGCCATCTCAGAGCACTTCCGTTGCAGGAACATCCAGTCAGCTTCCAGTCAATCTTGCAAACAACAATCTCAGTAGATCTCAGCATGTCCCCGCCGATGGGACACCTTTTCAATTCCAGCACATCCCCGCCGATGGGATTTCAATTCAATTTCCAGCAACAGGGACAGCACTGGTGAATGCCCACAACGGGGGTCAGTGTCAAGCCCACATCAATCAGCGGACAGTGGCGAATACCCAACAAGGGGGTCACTTCCCAGCATCTCAGCCTCCTGCAAACAGGAGCACTTTTCAATTCCAGCACATCCCCACCGATGGGATTCCATTTAATTTCCAGCAATCTTCAATTCAGCAAAATCCAGTTAATTTTCAGCAATCTTCAATTCAGCAAAATCCAGTCAATTTCCAGCAAGTTCCAGTTCAACCTTCAGTACAATCTCCAGTTCAGTTACAATCCTTTCAAGCACAAGTTCATCAGAATCCAGTTCAGTCATCAAATTAATTTCAGCAACCCGCGGTTGCTTTTCAGCAAGCCCATAGGGTCGAAGACATCGACCACTATGCCGAAGAAGAACGTGCCTTACTCCAGGAGGCACCAGTCGCTCGAACAGATCACTCAGGACTGGACGAGTTGCGGGAGTAGTTCCAGATCTTGCAAAATCAGCTTCAGCGACAACAAGGAATCGACTTACCTTCGACCAAGTTCAGAGACTTGTGTCCTTTCCCAGATGCTCAAGTACCTCAAAACTTTGAGGTTTCGAAATTCAAGAGATACGATGGCAGCGGTTGTCCCACAGCACATCTCAAGGCTTTCTGCGGGGAGCTGAGTACAATCGCAGGAAATGAAGGGGCCCTTATTCGTCTGTTCCAAAAATCTCTGAAGGGCGATGCCCTAGATTGGTACACTTCATTGGACTGCCACCGCATCAGAACATGGGAACAGCTTTCCCAGGCTTTCGTCGACAGATTCGCATACAATCTCAACATGGCACCCAGAAGAGCCGACCTCGCAGCTCTCAGGTAAAGGAGTGATGAAACACTATCAGCTTATGTGGGACGTTGGCGAGCTATGGCAGCTCGAATGCGAACGCCTATCGACGATGAAGAACAAATCTCCATGATTGTTCATTCAACATATCCAGGCATATCCGGGTATCTCATCTCGCATCCATATGCTAACTTCTCGCAGCTAATCCGTGCTGGAGAGCAAGTCGAAGCAGGAATCCGTGCCGGGACGATTTCCCCATGGCCTCATCAAGCCACTCCAGTCAAGAGGAACAGAGTGGAAGGAAGACCTATCGGGCACGGGAATGGAAACCGCAGTGGTTCTCCTCCCCGCCCAACAGAGGTAAACAACATCAACACCACTGCTCAAGGAAATCAACATGCTCCCCCACAGGGACGTCAACAATACCAGCAGAATCAAGTTCAGCATCAGCCTCAGCGGTATCAGCCACAACCGAATCCTCAGCCACAACCACCTCGACAACAACAGCAGTTCAGGGAAAATGGCCAATACTCATACCAGAACAGGCAGAATTACAGGGAGTTCAGGAAGTTCACTCCACTCAGTCAACCACTTAGTCAAATCATGACTACGCTGGTACAAAAGCAGTTACTCACTCTGATGACACTTAGGCCTCCGCCTCATCCTCTGCCTCCAAACTACCAAGAAAATGAGTACAGTGCCTACCATCAAGGACATGGCCACGCCACTGATCGATGCTATACTTTGAAAAATGCTATACAAGACCTAATTGATGACCGCAAGATCGTCATCTCGGTCCCTGGAACTTTTCCAGCAGCTTCCACCAACATCCTTCAGAATCCTCTGCCTCAACATCCGACGGACCCCAGTTCGTCTCGTGGCCCTGCAGTCAATAGTATAGAAGAAGGGGACCATCTCGATCGCTTCTTCTCCCCCATCCAATCCATTCACGCCTATACTTATGAGCCAACAAATTCTCCTCCAGTCTTGCAAGGGGCAAGTCCCTTTCTTCCTTCAATCTCCGAGCCAGTAGTGCTTGAAGGAGCACCTCCATATGATATACCAGTTGTTCAAGGGGCACCTTACAACCATTCAAGCTGGGAACCAGTCATCCTGGAAGGAGCACAATCATACATTGAGCCCACATACGAACCTGTCATCTTGCAAGGGGCAACTCCAGAACAATCCAATCCGCAATGGAAGGATTACACTCATCAGCAGCAAGAGCCCGTTGTCTTGGAAGGAGCTCTTCCAGTCAAGCCTGTCATATTGCAAGGGGCAAGTCCCGGAGGCGTATCAATCACGCTACGGCAGCTCGGACGAACAGAGAAAGCTCCTGCCATATCAAGAGGACCAGTATTCATTCCATGGGAGCCTCCCGCCCCAGGAACAGTCAAGCCAGGACCACGACCTTATGTGGTCTATAAAGACAAGCCTCGATATTACCCCTTCAGCACAGGCAACAATGTAGTCCTCAAGGCAAAAGCTCCATACGAGGAAGATCTGGTACCCACAACAGCACCGTTGCAAGAGCCGGTGGTCTTGGAAGGCAAAAGGGAGGAAAACTACAAAGAGGTTCCATGGCACTATCCAGAATGTGCGGAAGTGGGGAACATGAATCCCAATGGGCGTTGCATCCGAAGAGATAATCAGAACAGAGGAGATACCAAAGGCGCTCTCTCAGGCCTCGGCAACAAAAATGAAGCCGCATACGATGTGGCGACTCAGCTCAAGTCAATCCCTGCACAAATCTCAGTATGGGAGCTACTCTGCACATCTCGCATACACCGAGAAATGTTTGCCAAAATCTTGAACGATGCTCATGTCTCCTCCGATACGGCACCAGAAATGATAGCTTTGATGATTGGACAACTCCTAGCTCCGCGCGCCATCACCTTCACAGATAATGAGTTGCCACCAGAAGGGCGCGATCATGGGCGATCCCTCAACATAGCCTTACGATACAAAGACCTCTGTGTTCCGCTGGTCCTTATCGATAATGGCTCAAGCTTAAATGTCTGCCCACTCAAGACTGCAGAACGTCTGGGAATCAGTCCTTCTTCATTCCGACCCAGCACCATATGCGTCAGAGCATTCGACAACACCCGCCGATCAGTGGAAGGGGAGGTCGACATAAAGGTACAGATAGGTCCGGAAGTCTCCACCATCACATTTCAAATCTTGGATATATCAGCCTCTTTCAACATGTTGCTCGGACGACCGTGGCTGCACAAGGTTGGAGCTGTGCCATCAACCCTGCATCAACGAGTGAAGTACATCTGTGGAAATCAAGTGATCTCTATCCACGCAGAGAAGGAGCTCATCATTCCCTCCAATGCTGCTACCACTAAACCAGACATCTCGGTCATCTATATCCAGCACTCTGAAGAAGACATCCCGTTTCACAGTTTCGAATTCGAGACTGTGAACTCTATCGCTAATCCAGAACCAATAAGGGTGGACCGTGTCTTTTCACCGGCAGAGTGTCTGAGCCTCAAATACCAAATGAAGAATCACTTCAAGTCCAGAAAGGTACCGCTGATATATAACCAACGCAAATGGGGACTCGGATACAGGTCAACCTTCATGAACAAAAGGAGGAAGAAATTTCAGTGCTCACCCATCCAATTCGTCAAGCCAGGAGAACCTTGCAAAGATCCAGGAGGGAATCAACCGACTGCACTACACAAAGGCCTCCCGATGAGCCTAGTTTGGGCGACGTGGCCCCCCATTCGATGGGATCAGATTCTCGAACCATCTAAGCCTCCAGAAGAAGAAGAAAAGGATGAAGACGAAAAAGGAAGTCAAATACAGCAGCTTCAGGACCAGGTTACTCTGACACCTGCTCCCAACCAAGGGCACAACTTGCCCACTTCTCTCAACCAGGGGCACAACCTGCCCACTCCAATCAGCCAGGGGCACGACTTGCCCATCTCAACATCAATCAGCAAGGGGCACGACTTGCCCATCCCTGCAGAACCAACTTGATCAATCATCAGCCAAGGGCAGAAGCAGCCCACCCATTGGACCAAGAAAGGGAAGTGGCCAGCCCTAGATTGGTCTGATGTCCAGGTTCCAAACTTGTGTCTCACTGTGGAACCAGACGAACTGCAATGCGAGGTAAGTGATCCGGGAGGGACTGAGTGCGACTCAGATCTCGAACCCGACCAGCAAGAAGTCATGGTCATTGGGCCAGACCATAATTCTTCGCCCAAATCATCAACCCCCACCTCTTCAGGGGAGGAAGTGTGGGGTCCTGAATGGTCATCTGTTCCCCTCACTTTTGAATCAGCCAAAGAGCCATCTGAGGGCTCTGGCTTAAAAAAAAACGCATGTTTAAGCAGCGACCGGAACTTTGGAACAAGTTGGGATCAATCATGGTCTGCAATGCCCGCTTGTTCAAAGTCCCGTGAATTTCAAAAATCTAAAAAAATCAAAAACTTTCAAAAGCCAAAAACATCTAGTATTTCCATTTCAGAAAAATCTCAAAAACCAAAAAATATTTCTTTCCCTGCATTCAATAGTGTGCCAAGTTCGTCTAAAGAGTCGCATGAGTTTAAAGTCGAATCATATGATTTCGACATCGAATTAGACTTCGAGCTCATGGGTCTGGACGAAGCTCGGAATGAGGAAGATGATGATCCGGCTCCTGAACTAGAGGAACTCCTCAAAAAGTTCGAATCTAAAGCCAATGTTGTAGCCGATGATTTCGAGATAGTAAACTTGGGGACACCTGAGATCCCTAGGGAAGTACGCATTGGAAAATCGTTGCCACCTGAGATGAAACAGAAAATGATAGAGTTCCTAGCTCCAAGATTGTCCAACTTCGCGTTCTCATATGAAGACATGCCGGGGCTCGATGAAGAGCTCGTTGTACACCATCTGCCAACCAAGGCAGATATGAAGCCAGTGAAGCAGAAACTCCGAAGAATGAAGCCAGAATGGGCTCTGAAAGTCCGAGATGAAGTCATCAAGCAATACAATGCGGGATTCTTGGTAGTCTCCAACTACCCTGAATGGCTCGCTAACATCGTACCAGTACCGAAGAAAGGATGGCAAGGTTCGAATGTGCATCGACTTCCGAGATCTCAACAAAGCTAGTCCTAAAGATGACTTCCCTTTGCCACATATCGACACTCTGGTCGACAACACTGCTAGATACAAGACCTTCTCATTCATGGACGGGTTCTCAGGTTACAATCAGATCAAGATGGCTGTCGAAGATCGTGAGAAGACATCGTTCATCACTCCCTGGGGAACCTTCTGTTACAGGGTAATGCCGTTCGGTCTGAAGAACGCAGGAGCAACATATCAACGAGCAATGACAGCACTATTCCACGACATGATGAACAAGGAGCTCGAAGTATATGTGGACGACATGATCGTCAAATCTCGCACAATTGAAGGACACTTTGAAGATCTGAAGAAGTTATTCAACAGATTAGAAAACTACAAGCTCCGTCTCAACCCTCAGAAATGTGTCTTCGGTGCAATGGGAGGTAAGCTCCTTGGCTTTATGGTGAGCGAGGATGGCATCAGGGTCGACGAGACCAAAACCAGAGCAATCATCGAGATGCCCCCTCCTAGAACAGAGAAAGAAATTCGTGACTTCCTCGGCAGAATTCAATACATCAGTCGCTTCATCGCACAGCTCACACCTATCTGTGAGCCCATATTCAAGCTCCTTCGGAAGAACGTCCCAAAAGAATGGAATGATGATTGCCAAGTCGCTTTCGACCGCATCAAGAAATATCTCATGAATCCTCCAGTCCTAGTGCCACCCACTCTTGGACGACCACTATTGATATACATCTCAGTAGCAGCAGAAGCCATTGGCTGTGTGCTCGGCCAACACGACGAGACCGGGAAGAAGGAACAAGCAATATACTATTTGAGTCGAAAGTTCACCGACTATGAGACCAGGTATTCCCCGATCGAGAAGACTTGCCTCGCCCTAGTCTGGGCAACTCAGCGACTCCGTCAATACATGATTGCATTCCCTATTCTCCTCCTCGCTCACATGGATCCGCTCAAGTACCTGTTCGAGAAACCGGCACTCACTGGGAGAATAGCTAAATGGCAGCTACTCTTGTCTGAGTTCGACATCACCTATATCACTCAGAAGGCAATCAAGGGACAGGCCCTCGCCGATCATCTTGCCGCCCACTCCCTCCTGGACTATCAGCCGCTCAAGACGTTCTTTCCCGATGAAGATCTCTTGCTCATTGAAGAGGAAGAAAAGAAGAAAAAAGATGAGTGGACGTTATTCTTCGACGGCGCAGCAAATTCTAAAGGGAGCGGTATTGGAGCAATCCTCTACTCTCCAGATGATGTCCCTATTCCTATCTCAAGGCGCATAGCATTCGAGTGCACCAACAACATGGCAGAGTATGAAGCATGCATCGCTGGCTTAAGGGAAGCCATAATCTTGGGGGTCAAGAAGCTACGAGTGTTTGGAGACTCACAGCTTATCATCAATCAGACCAATGGCGAATGGAAGACCAAAGACGAGAAGTTGATACCATATCATATGTATCTTGACAATCTGATCGAAGAATTCAAGGAAATCACCTTCTCATACATGCCCAGAGCCAAGAACCAGTTTGCAGATGCTCTCGCCACGCTCGCATCAATGCTCGAGATCCCAAAAGGAGCTTCAGAATGTGAGCGCACAGTCGAAATTCAAGAAGAACCTGCTTTTTGCCTACAAATAGAAGAAGCCGAAGCTGTCCCTGACAAACCCTGGTATGCCGACATCAAGCAATATCTCGAAACCCAGGAGTATCCAGAATCAGCAACAGCAACAGATCGCCGAACCATCCAACATTTGGCCGGCCAGTTCACCATCAGTGGCGAAGTTCTCTACAAGCGATCCTATAATCACATCCTCCTCCGATGCGTCGATGAAACAGGAGCTGCAAAGATCATGAAAGAAATACACGAAGGAATCTGTGGCCCTCACATGAATGGGTACATGATGGCAAAGAAGATTCTACGACTCGGCTACTATTGGCTCACCATGGAGACAGACTGTTGCCAGCACGTCAGAAAATGCTTCAAGTGTCAGGAGCATGCGAATCAAATCCATGCCCCATCATCAGAGTTATACAACCTGACCACCCCCTGGCCCTTCTCCATGTGGGGGCTCGACATCATCGGCAAGATCAGTCCCAAAGCATCAAATGGTCATGAGTACATACTTGTGGCAGTCGACTACTTCACCAAGTGGGTAGAGGCAGCTTCCTATACCACGATTGCAGCAGCTCAGGTGATCAAATTCATGAAGAACAACATCATATGCCGGTATGGACTCCCTAATGCTATCATCAAAGATAATGGGACCCCGTTTGTCAACAAGAAGATGGATGACTTCCTCAGAAAATTCAAGATCCAACGTCATCGATCAAGCCCCTACCGTCCCCAGATGAATGGTGGGGTAGAAGCCGCAAACAAGACAATCGTCAGGATACTTGAGAAGATGGTCGTGACCTATCGAGATTGGTCAGATATGCTCCCATATGCACTTTGGGCCTATCGAACGTCTTTACGGTCTGCTACGGGCGTTACTCCTTTTGAGCTTACTTATGGAATGGAAGCAGTTCTACCAGTCGAGGTGGAAATACCATCACTACGGGTATTACTAGAAAGCGGAATTGAAGAAGGAGAATGGCAACGGGCCAGATTCGATCAGTTGCAGCTAGCAGATGAGAAGTGCATGCGTGCGCTAAGTCATTCACAGTGTTATCAGAAAAGGATCGCTCGGGCTTACAACAAGAGAGTCCGAAAAAGGAGCTTCAAGGTAGGCGATATGGTCATGAAGAAGATTCTACCGTCGCACCTTCTAGATCCCAGAGGAAAGTTCAAACCCTCGTGGGACGGGCCGCTGATCATCAGAGAAGTACTTCCCGGAGGCGCCCTCAGACTCACCAGCATGAGAGGGGTGGATCTTCCTGAGCCAACCAACGCCGACAACGTGAAGATCTTTCACGGGTAAGCCATTCTGACCTTATCTAGAGTTACTTTAATAGAGCTGAAGTCAAGAGGTCGAAGCTAAGACCTCTGAGAAATCATTCCGTCCACCAACAAGTGTTTCAAATAAGGGGATTCAAAAAGAGAAACATAAAAAAAGAAAAGAGGGATTCAAAAGGAAAAGACAAAAAAAAAAGAGAGAATACAGAAGAAAAAGAAAAAAAAAGAAAAGAGAAAGAAAAAGGGAAGCCAAAGCAAGGCACTCAAGAAAAAAAATCAATCCAAGAAACACAGTCATCCATCCATTCATCTCAGAGGGGTCTTTAGCAAAGACCGACAGCTCTATTATCGTAACTCAGGATAAGGGCTGAAAGACTGCCATCGGCCGGCAACGACGGATTCCCGACCTCTAGCCGCCGCAGTTATCCAGAGATCCAGAAAGAAAAGAAAAGAAAAACAAAAAAAAAAAAAAAAATGTGTGCCTAAACAAAGAGGGCGGGGTGAAAACCCGAAAGGGCGCTCTGAGTAAAAACAGTGGGCATACAGCGGACTTGGTGAAAACTCGAAAGGGCACTGAGGGTAAAAACAGCATAGCTGCCAAGGGGCAGGCAAGATCAAACACCCGGGACGTGGTGAAAACCCGAAAGGGCGCCACGGGCAAAAATGACGGGAAAAGGCCGGCTGTAGTGAAAACTCGAAAGAGCGCTGCAGGCAAAAATGGCTCAAATGAAAAAAAAATAATAAATAAATAAATAAATAAAAGTGCAGGTACCAAGAAATCAGACAGTCCAGATCGGTTCAAGCAGTGAAAGTGCAAGAACAAAAAGAAGCGCAGTCGGGAGCAAAGAGCTCTACAAACTCTGACAATCTCAGGAAGTGAGAGTTTCCATTGCCTACATCTCTAGGGAACCAAAGGATCAAGCAAGTCAAATCTCGAGACATCGGTCAAATCATTGACCGAGCCCCAGTTCTGATTCCTATATCCCGACACAAAGTCCAGAAACACTCACAAGACAACTAATGGCACAATAGATTTTCAAACAGTTTTCTCTTTTCAATTAAATGCATTATATTTCTCTTACACATATCATCTTTTTCAAAAAATATAAAAAAATGCATCATCATCAATCATATATGCAAAAATCAGTGTACAGGTGGCCAACATAATCAATCTCTGCCCTCCTCCTCGGCCACATCAGGTGAGTCCTCTGACTCATAAAAAGATAGCCTCTCTCTCAACCTGCTCACTTCCATACGCAGGTAATGCGCCTCATCGCGCTCAAGGGTACGGGTCGCTGCCTCCTCGTCAGACAACCTCTGATCGGTAGCCAATCTCCTCGACATCATCTCACAATGATACCGAAGCGCAGAAATCTCAGACAGCAAATGACCATGAGTGGCCAAAAGGAAGCCAGGATCGATAAACGGGCGCTCCTCAAAAGGTTCATATGAACCAGATGAAGAGCCAGCATCTCCAAGAATATCCTGCTCATCCTCATCAGCAGTCTGGTGCCAACAAGGGATACGTCGATACCTGCTCAGCAACCCAGTACTGATATGGGGCGGTCACCATCGGAAAAGTCTGTAGCTCAAAACCCAGCAAATCAGCAGTCAAGTAACTCGCCCAAGAACAATCAATCCGGGTCCTAAAGTCAGAGGATCTGGATGGAAGTGCTCGACGCCCGATACCCGTGAAAGCGAAAAGAGGAACATCCTGCTCATATCCAAACTGCCGCAGGAACCAGACAGGGTGATAAGAGAAGTAAGATCGAAAGCCTACGAACATCAGAGGAAGGCGGTGTGCATCGCAAAGCACTGGAGGAAGTGAAAGCCAAGATGACTCCCAACGAACGTTCCAGTCACGCAGATCAGCGAACATCCTGCGATACAAGGGCTCGCTCATCCTAGCCGTATGCGGAAGGAACTCCATGATATAACGCATGATGTCAGAGCTAGGGATGCCAGGAAGAGGTACAGGAACGGTCAGAGAAAGACGCTCCCATAGCCAGACCTGATCACAGAAAACGAAAGAAGTTCAGCTAGAGCAAAACAATTCCTAGCAAAGCAAGAAGAAAAATGGTGCAGAAAAGAGACCTGAAGAAAGGCACAACAGCCGCGAAGAACACGAGTGCGACCCAGGGCGCAGTCAGTCAGCCCATCGAACAGCTCGACCAAGATGAGAGAAATGATCCCCTGCCGACGGACAGCTCGGCTCATCACCTCAAAAAGCAGAGGAGTCTGGGATCTACGCCCTCCCGAGAACAGCACCTCAGCAATCAAGCAGAACATCAGTGCGTTCCGAGCAAAGGTAGAACCGGCCGTACTCTGAGGACCCGAAAAAAGATCATACAGCAAGTCCAAAGAGAACACTACGGCATCCTGGCCACCAGCTGCAGGACGAACAAGATAAGGAATCCCGAACCAGTTCTGCGGTGTGGCAGTCTTCGGCGACGTCTTCGGCGAGAAATATTGAGTGTAATCCCAGGGCAGGCCTGTCAAGCGAAGGCCCCATCTCCATATCGTTAAACGCAAACAAGTTCAACGAGGGGACCCAGTCAATCAAGGCAACTCCAAGCATCCTCCAATCAATATCAACTCTGGCCAGATGAATCAGACTGCCAAAGCCATAAGACTCCAAATCTCAAATCTCATAAACTGACAAGCTGTCAAGCCAAGCAAGCAGTCGTGGCGAGCAAGAAGGACGAGGAAGCAGCTGACAAGTCCTCACTGGTACCCCATCCAGAACAAAAGGCCCAGAAATCAATAATGACTCATCGAGGATCGGAAGGTCAACGGGCGAAGGAGAAGGAAAGGCTGGAACCTCTGCAGACTCGACAGCCCCTGACCTGCCCTCAGTGACGGCTATGTCTGATATGGTCGCATCGCTGTCTGAAACTGTCATAATCTCAGCCGCGTGAGAAGACTCGCCCACCTCATGAACAGAGTGCGCAAAAGGCCGATGATCAAGATGATATTCTCCAGCAAAAGGGCCATCGGTGAAGATCACACCGCACATCGTGGAATCCTGACCAATCCGACCGTCAAAGAAAGTATCTGAACCAGCCAGAAGGGTCCCAGCAACCCCAATCGAAGAATCAACGGTCAGATCTGGACCTGCGGCCCCCTCCAATAGGAAATCATGAATCCAAACATCATCCTGGCCGATCAAAGGGATCATCGAGGCATCTACACCGTCCATCATCAAGGGTACATCATCAATGATCACATCAAGTCCACCCAAGCAAGTATACCGCTCATCCTGGTCCTCATCAAAAGCATCCAGACCGTCGAAGGTACCATTTGAGCCATCCATACCATCCAAGCATGAGATCAACCCATCTATGTCCCTCACCATCCCATCATCACCATCCATCACATCATCCATGGGGCCCACACTCAAGGGGTGCATAAGCCTCACCTATGTCCCATCCCATCATCCCATCCATACCATCCATTCCTCCCATAATGAGGGGCCCATTCAAATCTGAAAATCCAGCCATCCCACCATTAATGGAGCTATTCAAAGCTCCATCAACTACCATCCCAAGCCTCTCATCAATGCTTCCATTCAATACACCATCTACACCCTCCCTTAAAGGAATCCCTCCATCATTAAAGCCCTCACCAAGTGTTGGAGTGTGGGACCCACCATGGACAGCCCCCACAGCCCATAAATCCCCACCATCCATTGCCCAAGAAAGGACAAAATGGGAAGAGGACAAGATAAAAAGAAAAGACAAGGGGAAGAGAAGATTCATGGCTGAATCGAAAAAACAGGCACAGAGAATGTGGGGGACAGGAAAAAGGAACAGCAGAGGATGTCCGAACCAGGGCCAGCCCAGGCCGCTCAAGAGGCGAGCCTTGGGCGGCCTGCCCTGGGCCGCCCGTACGGACGCAGATTTCCTCTCTCCGCGGGATTGGCTCCAGGGTTCTTGGTAGGTGAGGCTGACAGTCCACGTCAGCAGATGGCGCTCCGTGGGCCGCCCAAGGCTCCGGTCCAATCCAAATTTCAACTGAAGATGGTCAAGATCATACAAAAGGTGCCCCACCGGTCCAATCATGAAGCAATGCGGCCAGAACAGGGCTGATCAAGCCAAAGAGAAGGAAAGGTCAAGCCAAAGAGAAGGAAAGGAAAGGTGATCAAGTGGGGGCCACAAGCAATCCAAGCCGTTCAAAGACCAGATCATCATAATCTAAACCATTGAAGGACCTACATGAGCCACCAAACAACAAGATCAAAGGGCTGATCATCAAAAGAAGGGCCAGAATCCAAGATCTAACCATCAAGTGGGCCCACAAAGCCAAATCAAGCAATCTGAACCGTTCAAGCCATCATCCATGCAGTTAAGAAGCCTCATCTTCCACAAATCATTAAGGAACAAGTCAAAGGTCAAAGCTTCCAGACATCATCAAAGAATCTTGAGACAAATCAAAGATTATATATTCATTCAAAAGAGCTTGATACAAAAGAAGATAAAAGCAAAAATACAAGGCCATACAAAGCAGAGCACCCAAGCAGGCTACAAGTCGCCAACATAATCATCATCGTCCCTCCTCGTGTCCCGCTCCCTACGATAAAGATCCATCAAAGGAGCAGTCACCGAACCTCCAGCATACCTGCGACGGCCACCTGGAACATAAAGCGAAGGAAGCAGAGGCCCCTGGCCGAACAGCAGATACCACTCATCATAATCACGATCCGGGATCGTGAAGCGAAATCCGGGCTGGCCCACGAGAGCCTCAACTCTCTCATCAACCGGCATCCGAGCAGCTGGAGGAGGTGCAGAACAAGGGACCCGAGCCACCCCAGTAACTTGCCGAAGCAACCTCTCCCCCAAGTACCACTGGAAAGACTCAGCGTCAGAAAGCATGATACGAAGACATGAAGCATCGTATGCCTCCACACGCTGGGGGGTGTAATAGAGAGGGAAACTGGCATACGGCATCCGAGCGAGCTGCAGCAAACATAGTCACCACGATCAGTTACAGTACGGCACGAGGGCAAAGACAAGCAAGATACTTACGTCCTCGACAGTCAGCCCGTCTATGTCAGCACGCCAATTGTCCCCGGGAACTCGGGAATTCCGCTGACGGTTTTGTTGGTGCCAGTACATGTGGCGATACTGAGAGGGCTCAATGTCATCTCGCATCCTCGGCGCAAGATGCGGAAAATGGTCATAAAAGCAGGTCTGAGCAAAAGCACATCTAATGATCAAAGAGAGAAAGAAGGCAAATGACTCCAAGGAAGATGAAAGAAGAGGTACCTCAACGACAGGCCAGAAGCCTGTGAAGGACCGGCTATGCCGATAGGTCTTGTCCAGACCTTGAAAGAGACGGGTCAGGATAGCCCCATTCCAGTTATAGGGGTGATGAAGATCCTTGACTAAACGAAGAAATTTGGGATCAACTCTCTCATTCGCATGGCAAAAAAGAAAGGATCCAAAAGCATAAGTGATCATGGCCCGCGCCTTGTGGAGGGCCTCTCGCTCGGTGGTAGGGACGACGGAAGCAAAATTGTTGTAAAACCATCGCATCTTCACTTGATGGCCTTGGAATTCACCCTCAGGAGGGACGTCACCGACAAGCCGTAGCCAATCAGTAAAAGAGAGGGGAGCTAGAGAGCTAACTTGAGGGACAATTGCCCCATGAAACCGGAAACCTATCTGCATGTAAATATCCAAAGGGGTTATTCCCTACTCCCCACAAGGGAGCTGAAAGGTGTGGGTCTCATCCCGCCACCTCTCACAAAGGGCCGCAAGCATCATGCGGTTAGCGTCGTTATTATGGAAGCGTAGGTTGAGGAGGCCAGCAAAAGGAGTACCATCTAATACTCGCTCAAGCAAGGGCTGTGGCTCCTTCATCCAATTGTCCCAGCGATCCCTGGTACCTCGACCCTTGATAGCAGGAAGAGGTTGATGCTCCATAGCTAGGGAACACATGTGGTCCCCTCGGCGGACAATGAAAGCAGGATCATCCTCGTCAACCACTCGGTGACCTCTGGTGCCATCCGCCATTGAATCCTACAAGCTTGGCAAGGTAAGTCCCTATCCCTTACCCATTAAAATCCAAATTATCATCCAGAAGACCCATGGAATTGGACTCATATCCAAATGCAAATCTAAAGTCCAACTCCATGTGTCACTTAGGATGTGTGTTGAGCCCATTGGAAAAAGTAAGGCCCACCTTAAAGAAGGTTGCATGGCATGCCTTAGGCGAGAAAAGTCTATCATCCAAGAACACATTTTGGACAACACATGCACTCAAGTGCCATGAGATCAACAAAGGATGAGAATCCTACTTCACATGAGAAGTTCCTCTTCAAAGTCCACATGTGGCCAAGGATGGACCCACTTTTATGCCAAGGTCATGATTCTCACTTAGGATGTCTCCATCTTTTTACACATATGCATGGACAAGTGGGGGATAGAAAGGAAACAGGCCCCCAAGAGCAACCCAAATGCCTCATCTCAATGGATTGGAGAGAGCACATAGCCCACTTTGGAGAATATGAGAACCCATTCATGGGTTAACCATGGGCAACCTTATGTGCCTCATCTTGATGAAAGTTTTGACCATGAGAATACAACAAGGAGGTCTACCCACAAACATATGAATCAAAGAAGCTAAGGGTAGAAAGTTGATGCACATAGCCCACATGAAGAATCAAAGTTGAAAATGCCCATGAAAAGGCAAGTTTGGGCAACTTATGTGCACCAACTTGTTCACCAAAACGGGAGACCATTTGAGCACAAAAGAGCATGGCTTGATGAGTCACCCAACCATCATGAAAATGGATAAGAATGGTACACATAGCCCACTTGAAGATCAAAATCCAAAATGTCTCAAGGCATGGGACAAAAATGGGTAACTTATGGGTATCATTCTTTCCCACAAATGGAAAGAAAAATCACTCATACTTGAGAATGATGGTGGATGACCCACCAAGTCCCCAAAGAAAAGATCAAGGAGCCATGATTGTATGGATAGCTCACTTGAGAATCATCCATTTGAGGTTGATAACATCTAAGGGAAACTCTTGAGAACCACATTCCTACCACAAGGAAAACCATTTGAACTTAGTGAGATTGTGGGAACAACTCACTCATGAGACTTGTAGATAGTCAAGTAACTCAAGTCCTCCATCCATCAAGAGAGAAAGCATGAAAAGAAAAACCCCACATGAACAAAGTGTAGTGGGGCACACATGGTTCAAAGAAGTACCCAAGTTTCAATGAAGGCCCAAAATCCCATCCACATGAAAAACTTCAAGGAGCCCACTACACTTTGTACAAGGATGTACATCATAATCAAGAAATAGTGGAAGACTTGGGCTACTTGTCCATATAAGCCCAACTAGGAAAACTAGCCCATTTGAGATCCAAATGTAAAAGAGGCTAGTCACCTTGGTCCATACACATGTAAAGAAAGATGGGGTCACCCAAAGTGAGCCCCATGAGCCCAAAACTTGAGATGAGCCCTACCATGCCCATGGGCCCAAGTCTTTGAAAGAAGATGAAAAAGAAAGGAGAGTTCCAAGGGAAATGACAAGAGAAAGAAAGTAAGAGGGAGCCCAAAATGAAGCATTGGGCCCATCAAATACACCAAGGGCCATGACTTCACTTTGAGCCCATTTGATACACATGAAAAGAGGCCCAACTCCCATGAAAAAGATAGAGTATTTTGCCATGCACACTTGATGACATGGCAAAAATCACTCTTTACATGCACATGAAGGGAGTGTGAAAAAAAAATGAAGTGGAGAGCTTGCAATGTCCTTCTCCATGCACCACCTTTGAAAGAGTCTTGAGATTTAGAAAATGGCCAAAACACTTGGGCCCACCTTCACTTCTTTTGAAATATCTACATGAAGAAAAGAAAGGAACCATGAGAAACAATGAAGAAGGAAAAAGACAAGAAAGAAAAAGGAAGTAGTCCATACCTTTACCACTCACCAAAGAAAGACCACCTTGCTGTCCCAAGAATTCTCTAAGGCCCACCACTTGAAAAGAGCAAAGGACCACCAAGGAAGAGAGAGAAAACTTTGAAGAAAGAGGGAGTATGAGAGAAAGAAGAAAGAGATTGCACGTTTGAGGGGGGGAGGGTACCCCATGTTATATAGAAAAGGGGAGGGCACCCTTTTACCCAGCCCCCTGAAGAGACCAGGAGGCAGAGACCGTCCGGGCGGCCCATGGGAGGCCGTCCTAGTCCCTACCTACTTGAAAAGACCTCTCTTCCCCTCTCCTTGGGAAGAACTCCTCCTTCGGAAGGGTGGTTGCAAGTGAATCTTGTACCTCCATGTAAGAATGAAGTGATGGAAGAGAATGGTGAGAAAAAAAGAGGAAATCTCACCAAAATCTCATCTCATGAGAAATGGGTGAGAAATTGGGTGGATGATGTGGAAAAGTTCCATGGGATTTTCAAGAAAAAGAAAGAAAAAGATTGACTTGATCAAACAATATCTCAACCATCCAAAAGCTATGACCTGATGATCCGAACCATTCCAAAGAGAATTCCCGTAGTCTCCAATCTGGATTGCTGCTCTTTTGTACATAGTTTTGGGTCCGAAGACCTTAAACTACGTCGGGATCAAGATCCCGAGGGACCTTTTAATAAAAACCGGCATCAGCCTGGATTGAATCAAGATCCGCTAACACCGGACATTTTTCCAAAAAATAAAAAAAAAATATATATATATATATACTACCAGCCCCTCTTTTAAAATTTTGGTCTGAAGACCTTAAACTACGTCAGGATCAAAATCCCGAGGGATTTTCAATAAAAGCCGACATCGGTTTGGATCGAATCAAGACCTAACGATCTCGGACATTTTCAGAAAAACAAAAAAATATATCTGCCTCTTTTAAAGTTTTTGGTCCGAAGACCTTAAACTACGTCGGGATCGACATCCCGAGAGATTTTCAATAAAAACCGGCATCAGTCTGGATTGTCCATCCGCTAACACCAGACATTTTTCCAAAAACAAAAAAACATGTTTGCCCCTCTTTTGTACAGTTTCACGGTCCGAAGACCTTAAACTACACTGGGATTAGTTTCTCGGGGGACCTTTCTCGCTTTCAACAAAAACCGGCATCGATCCCAGCCATTCGAGCCAGGATCTGATGACCCGGATCATTTCCAAAATACCAAAAAAAAAATTTCTAAGCTTTCCATAAAAACCAGTGTCAATCTCGATTACTCGAGTTAAAGTCTGGAACTTTTTCAAAATAAAAAAAAAATATATATATATATATATACAATATAAAATAAAAAAGTTTTCACCACCAGTTTCAACCCACCAATTTATCCCCAGCGGTCCGAAGACCTAAAACTATACTGGGATTAACTTCTCGGGGGCTTTCTTTCCTAACCTGTTCCAGACATGGCTGACACTTGATCGTACGGGTGTCTGGAATCTTTTAAACAGGTAAGGGCTGAGGCGGGCAGAACTCCGCAATCCTGTTCGTGTTGAACGCACCGTGATAGACAACCTTGATTTGGAAGTCGCTGTTGAATCTGACGGATGTTCCCTGTTCCTAAAACTCATGAAGGGGATTAAGGCTGTTGGGAGGTGGAGCGCACCCTCACGGAATTGTGAGCAACGTAAGACCCCAAACTGGATTGACTAAGGAAAATGTGAGGATGTGGCTCATCTTGTGGCCGAAGGAGTCCGTCGGACGATACGTGGTCTATGTGCATTGCACATGAGGAACAGGCAACTTTGTGGGTGTGTTGACTGAAAACCCTCAAAATCCCCTCATCCGAAGATGTAAAACTACGGCACTTAACTGTGTGAGACTCGTCTTGCTCGCTGACGTAAAATGGATCGGGTGCCTTACCAGCAGTAGAAGCTGGAAGTAGATGAAAATTCCACACTTTTCCCTGCATTTCAGAAAAATCACCAAAATACAAAAACATTGCAAAATATTTTCAAAAATCACAAAAGTATTTCTTTACTTTCAAATCAAAATATTGTCAAAAATCACAAAAATATTTCCCTTGCTTTCAATCGAAATATTGTCAAAAAATCACAAAAATATTTCTCTTGCTTTCATCAAAAATATTTCGAAAATCACAAAAAATATTTCCTGTATTTTCAATAACCGATCTCTATCCTGACCACTCAGTTGAAGACTCGGACCACATATTTACAAAAAAATCACAAAAATTAGCCCCCAGCACTACACTTCAGGAGTCTTGAACTCCACTCTCTTCACAGTATGGGATGACGGATCCAATCGCCAGCAAATTGGAATCTTGACCAAAACGGGCAACCAAACACCATCTCAATCACATGTATACCCAGAAGAACATCTTGAAGTCAAATGATATCCTCGTACATTCTCATTAGCAAAGAAACAGCATCTTGGGACGATGGACCTGATCGATCACGGGTCGGGATCTTGACCAACCTGCTGACCAAACATCCGTATCAAAAAGAAAAATCCCCAGGAGAGCACAACCCTGCAAGCAATAAGCTTAAAATTCTCTGCATCTCCCACAAAAGCAAAATCATCAAACTGAAAAAGAATGAGCTAAAGCCATGCATTCATCATGCACCTCTATGCATCAGCATCCATCGCATCAATCATCATGTTTACTTGCTTTCAAAATAAAAGTCGGTTAGCCAAAGACCCCACAGGCATCCCTAGTGGAGGCGCGTGCAAACCAGATTTTCATTTCAAAAAAAATAAAAAAATATTCCTATTTGCAAATAAAAACCCCACGGAGTATCACTCCCCAGAGTGGGTATCTTTTCAAAAATCCAAAAAATATTTTCCCAGTAGAGCGTTCTGCCCCCAAAACACCAGGAGATCTTCCATATCTCTGGGTAGGAGCCGACGCAAAAATCAAATAAGATCCGATGTCTCGCGGTTTCCCCGGAGATCACGGATCCAATGCACTCAAAGTACGGTCGAACTGAACTCCAGTGTCAGTGCGGTCGTACCACATGCCAAGATACGAAAAGATGAAAAGCCAAAAGGCTCGGTCACAGAAACCATTTGAACAGGTGGAAACGATGAATTGTAACCCAAGTATCAAAATCAACAGATTGGGTGGAAAGAGTTCACCCGCACATACCTAGGCGTGGATGCCTGAAGTACCTTGACTGAGTCCAAGTCGGCGTAGTAGAATCCCGTAAGACTATCTGACGCAGGGCGTCTAACCACTTTGACAGTCAAGCGAAACAAGTACTCCTGGAGTGATCTGGGAAAACATCAAACATCACACAATCAGCCTCAGGGTCAGCATCCTCGTAAGACTGTCGGCGCAGAGGCTCTGCTGTACCTTTCCGATGTTAGTACCGATCGGGAATTGAAGGGTTGCGATTGGGTAGCCAGGTTGCAGCAAACTGCAGGGACAATCACAACGTTTTCTCCAAACTCTCGCGGTATGTGCGAGTTATCAATTTCCAGACAATCAATTGACTCAGATACAAAGGACAACAAAGACTCCAGACCACAATCAAGGAAAGAATGAATTGCAAACTAAGCATCGAAACCGGTAGATCGGGTGAAAAAAAGCCCACCCGCACATACCTAGGCGTGGATGCCTGAAGTACCTTGACTGAGTCCAAGTCGGCGTAGTAGAATCCCGTAAGACTATCGGACGCAGGGCGTCTAACCACTTTGACAGTCAAGCGAAACAAGTACTCCTGGAGTGATCTGGGAAAACATCAAACATCACACAATCAGTCTCAGGGTCAGCATCCTCGTAAGACTGTCGACGCAGAGGCTCTGCTGTATCTTTCCGATGTTAGTACCGATCGGGAATGGAAGGGTTGCGATTGGGTACCCAGGTTGCAGCAAACTGCAGGGACAATCGCAACGTTTTCTCCAAACTTCCGCGGTATGTGCGAGTGATCGATTTCCAGACGATCAACTGGCATAGATGCAAAGGCAAGCAAAGATTTCAGAACATGATCTATGAATGACCGGGTCAGAAGTGGGGTGTCCACTCGCTTTGGCATTCGGTTGCACGCAACCTCTGCCAAAGAGACACCCCACCTTCGACTACACTGTTGGTAGAGATAGCTGGTTGAACGGAGGACCATACCCCCAAATCCCAAGTCCAAACTCAGCCAAACTCACCCTTGTAAGCCCCATTCCATAGCCCAGTTCAAGCCTGAACCCAGTCAACCCAGTCCTAAACACCACCCTGAAAAACCCCCCATAAAAAAGGCCAGTCAAAAAATCCTAAAAAAGTCAAACTCACTGAGTCAACTCGCTGAGTTAACCCGCTGAGTCAACCCGTCGAGTCAACCCGTCGAGTCAAAACACCGAGTCAACCCGTCGAGTCAACCCGTCGAGTCAAACCACCGAGTCGACCCGCTGAGTCAACTCACTGAGTCGACCAGCGAGTCCAACAGCAGCCCCGAGGGAGCGACCGTACTCGCTGGAAACCGAGGAGCGGCCGTACAGGCGGCCCATGGCAGGCCGCCCAGAAAAAATTACGAGAGTGCCCCTCTCTGCTGCTATAAATACCCCCCTCCCCTTCTCATTTCAACAAGCCCTTCAAGTCCAGCCAGTCCGGGTGCGGTCTGAGTCCTCATCCACCCCTTAGCCCCTTTTTCCACCAAGGAGAGCCAGAGTGAGGAGAGTCTAGCCCTGGTCCAGCCCAGCCTGACCACTGGTCCAAGCCTCCCAAGCCATCCAAGTCTTGATCCAGCCACTCGAAGCCAACTCTTGCGATACCTCCGTCCATCCAGCTACTCCTTTCCATCATCATCTCATTCGCATCTAGCATGAGTGCAACATTTACTTTTCTTCCAACCCCCCTGCTTCACTACAAGCACCTTGATTATTCAAGCACACCGCATATGTCTTAAATTAAGCACCTGTCAGTTCGAGCGTATGCTCTGGGCTTGCCCGTTGTTGGAACCTGCCCATCAGAAACTCTTACTGTTTAGACCTGCATTCACGTACATATCACTATAAGCACTTTGAATATTCAAGCACACAGCATGCATCATCTCGCATAAAGCACCTGTCAGTTCGAGCATACGCTCTGGGCTTGCCCGTTGTTAGAACCTGCCCATCAGAAACTCTTACTGTTCAGACCCGCATTCATGCATCATGTCATCCATGAGAATATACGAGGATTAAACTAGACTTTCAAGTATTCGATCGATTCTGTGAAGTAGAGACCGTACTTCGGTACGGGCAGTGTGTGGGGTGCTTAACCTCTTCTCACCCTGTAACCGTGATCCCTTACCTTGAATCTCTGACCGCAGATCAATAGGAGTCATTTTAGAGGAAGGAATCTTCGGATCCCCTTCTCTAACGTTTCTACGGGGTCTAGCCGACTGTAGATTCGAAGTAATTGGCTAGTGGCGACTCTGGTCTTATATAAACTCACTTAAACACATCCAGCTTAACACGACAACCAAACGAAGCCCTCGAGAACGAGGCAAGCCAGTGGCACAAACGGCGATTTCGCATGCACGCACTTCTTCTTCTTCTTCTTCCGAAAGGAAAGGGAGAACGACGTCGTGTGGGAGCGCGGAAAAATCGGCGAGGGTCCACAGACGGTATCTTCAGTCACCCTCTTCTTCCCGCATTGCGCAGATGAAGGACTAGAAATTTGCAACCCGGAAGCTTCACTAGAAGATCTTGCTGCTGTCACCATGATTCACTACAACACTAAAATGAAAGAACATCAGATGGAAGTCCAGCGCATGCAACAGGCAACACAATAAGGTATGCATCACAAGAAATAAAATCGTATCATCTAAATACAATCTCACACACAAACAAATCACACAGATAAACACATGTGCAAAATCATGACCCATAGGAGCATGGGAGCAGTGGAATTTAAGCGCGCATCTGATGAACAAGCGCACACATGTCATAGCACAACAAAAATAATAACAATCCCACATATACGTTTAAAGTGTGTACGAATTCACGCTAATCCCAAGTCATACGTATGCTTCAGCTCGGAAGTACACATCATAGAGCCATTTAAATAAGCGGTTACAGGCCGTAAAAGACCAAGATGAGCAGCATGTTATGGACTTAAAACGCTAAGTTCCATTCGCGTTCAGGCACTAAGTATGATGGCCGTAACAGTGTCCAAATTGGTCTAGAATGGAGCTGGTTGTATATGCTCTTCGCCATGAAGGAAAGAAGCATAAAAATCTTAAAATTTGGCTAAGTATGGAGGCACATGCGCCTAAGGTGTAGGTGTCAGGAGCATGTACTCTCCCACATGCGCCCATCCCACAATTTTTGAAGAAAAAAGAGTTTCAAAAGAGACTCTAGCGCATGCAACACTTCACATGTGCCCAGGCATCATGCGCCCATTCTCCATGCGCTAACTCCACCAAGGGGAGTCCAACATGTGCCTATCACCTATCTAGAGGGGCAACATGGGCCCATATCAAAGGCCATATGCGCCTGGCTCTTGGAGTTCCACATGCGCCTAAAATGATTCCACATGTTCCCACCACCATTTGGGAGGGCAACATGCGCTCGGGGCCTAGGGCACATGCGCCCAGCTTTAGTTGGAGGGCCACATGCACCTACCCCAAGGCAACATGCGCCCATACCTCCATGGGGAGCTCTCACATTAGAAACTTTCACTTTTCTTAACTCAGAAATGTTTAAATGACTCAGTGAGTCCCATATTTATACTTGAGCCTGGGAACCGGTGCACTGCACTTGCGTGACGTAAGCATCCAGCGCAGCACACTAGGGGGCACTTGTTGGGGCTCAAATTCGCACCCATGATAAAACAATGTACGACGGTCAATCTACGACAATTTGGATCAATTCCTAGATCGAAAAACACCTTGAAAAATGCGATCAGATGCCAGCACAGCCCTAACCTGCGCAGTCATGACGAAAACCTATAAATGACATTTTGGAGTGGAACTAGACATGCGTATTGTCGCTAAATGATCCAGAATTCTCAGAAAACCTTAACCAGCAGGTTTGAATGTCACGCGGCCCGTATTATTACTTGCGCGCGCCAATTTGCGTTTTACCCTGTTTAGAGTCGACTGAAAGGACTCGAAAGCCTATGAATGCTATTTCAGAAGGGAACTAGACATGCATAATACCGCTAAATAATCCAAAATGCCTAAAAATCCTTAACTCCCGAATTCGAATGTCATACGATACATACTTTTACATGTGCATCGTGAAGTACGTTCTGCCCCTGTCGGGAGCTGACCGAAAAGGTCTGAAGCCTACAAATGCCATTTTGGAGTGGAATTGGACATGCGTATTGTAGCCAAATGATCTTAAATGCATGAAAACCCTTAACTACTATGTTCGAAAGTCACGCGACGCATATCTTTACCTACGCGCATAGAAATACATTTTGCCCCAGTTTGGGGCTGACCGGGAGGGTCCAAATTGGTAAGGAACTACCAAAATTCACAGCAGTCGATCACCCGTACCCCGACTCATTCATTTCATAACCTGATGAGAGGCTTAAAGTGCTTTGGCGTCAGTGACTTCGGTCTCCGAAAAGGTACCTGTCCTTTGGACACTCAAAGCCTGAAGTTTGAAAAACATTCTAAGTATGGGCACATGCGTACATCACAAGGGGGACATGCGTATGCCATAAGGAGACATGCACCCATGCCCCTACCACATGCACATGAAAGCTCATCTCTCCCTCTTTCAAAATTCCAAAACTAAAAAATGACTAAGTATGGGTATATGCGCCCACTACAAGGGGCACATGCGCCCACACCCTCTCAACATGTGCATGATCCCCATCTCCTAAATACATGCGCTCATGAATTTTATTTTTCTTGGACTCGGGACCCGATTAACTGCTATAAGTAGCACACTCACCTACTGAGAGAGGAACTTCTTCTTCATTCGAGAGGACTGCCAGAGCGCCGCAAGAGGTAGAATCCTCGCCAGAATCCCTCGCTGGAGAGAGTGACATGCGCCCATTACCCTTACCAGAATCCCTCGCCGGAAAGGGTTACAAGCGCTCGTCTCTTCGAAACCCGAAAAACTTGAAAAATGGCTAAGGGGTGGGATTTCTCCCTAAGACACAGAGACATGTGCCCATGGGGGGGGGGGGGGGGGGGGGGGGATTTCTGCCACATGCGTCCACCTCTCTCTCTCCTTTCCTCTTTCTCGTCACTCCATCTGTTACATGCGCCTGGGGGGGGGGGGGGGGGGGGGGGGGGCATTTCTTCAAGACACTAAGTGACATGTGCCCATGGGGGTAGGCCCATGTACCCTACCACATGTGCCCACTCATTCCCCCATAATCGCCTGGACGGTCTTACCAAACCCGGGGACTCTGTGATGTGGCCCGCCTTCGATGTGATGCATCTCTCCATCATACTATCACTCCTAGACAGACATCGCCGAGATCTATCAATCTCCCGGATCGGATCTTCCAACGGTCGATGTTAAGTGGACCAAATCAGCAATTCGATCAAAATGACCAACACTTAGCCAAATTCACAAGTTTGAAAAACCCCTTTGAAAGAGTATAAATCGATCGAAAGCGGGTAAAACTAAGAAGAATTGGACCGACACCAAGAAGGACACTTAGCTTCTCTATGACATGAAGTACCGTAATGATGCACCGTGATGACATTATTCACTCTCCTAATCATCAAATACGCTAATTAAGAAGTAAACATGCTCAGTACTTAGTCATTTTCAGCCCTGAAAAGTGCCCTATTGGCTTGAAGATTGACTGACGTCAAGTAAAATTAGGCGCAATCTCACTGACGCCAAGCCAGATTTAACATCCTCCTATCGTAAGGCAACTAAATCAAGCACTTGTGGGGCACTAATCCTCATCATTTAACGATTATTGGCATAAACAGGCATATATCAGCCCCAATACTTAGCCATTTTCGAGCACCAGAAATGTGTAATCCAAATCATCGAACTTAAACTTCTCATAGAAATGTGGCTCGACACAGCTCATCCAAGTGATCCAATCTCTGGAAGCATCTATCATTAACCATAATGTGGTCGAATTAAGGATATGCATAAAGCAGATTAACCAAACCAAGTGCATAATTCACCCAATGCACTAAACATCAAGCATAAGTGCAATCTTCTCTCGAGCACGCGATTAAGTATACTTACTTTGTGCTCCTAGTATCCGTTATATGAAATTTATTCATCCCAGATCGAGATATGAAACTAAATCAAAATGACTATGGTTATCATCGAAAATTATAACCAAAGAGTTCCAAAACATCTGAAATACTTCATTGTGAACTACTATCGCTAAAACCTGTTGATGTACGTCCCATCTAAAGCGAGGCCCATTAGTTGAGTAGCTAAGGTAATCGCGGTGTGTCTTCCTGAAAGTCACCCGTCCACAGCGACAGTCAATGATACTATGTTGTACCACCCAACAGCCATAATGTGTCTTCAAGTGGTCACCCGTCCACGGAGACGATCAATGACACTATGTC
The DNA here is from genome assembly GCA_003013855.2 of Liriodendron chinense. NCBI lineage: Eukaryota > Viridiplantae > Streptophyta > Magnoliopsida > Magnoliales > Magnoliaceae > Liriodendron > Liriodendron chinense. The sequence goes on from ML058525.1 coordinate 1,143,953, forward strand.
GTACCATTTGGTAGCTATGATGTGTCTTCCTGAAAGTCACCCATCCACGAAAATGGTCAATGACGTTGTGTTGTACCATTTAGTAGCCATGATGTATCCTAAAAGTCACCCATCCACGAAGACAGTCAATGACACTGTGTTATATCATATGGCAGCCGTAATATGGCTTCTGGTGGTCACCCGTTTGTAGTAACGGATACTGACACTATATTGAGCCTGGAAACCATGGCGTATCTTTCGATGGTTACCCGTTCGCAGTGATGGTTACTGAGACTATGTTGCAGTACATGGGAATCGTGTCATATCTTCCTGCGGTCACCCATCCTCGTCGACGGTCATTGGCTCTATGATACATGACTCGGTTAAAATCCCGATTGCTCCTCAATTAGGAACACCCGAAAGAACATGGGACAAGTATTTAATTTGTCTAAACGATGACTCAGTCCATAAGAAATATAAAATTTGGTCTCTACAACCGTGAACTCAAGGACCTTGATGATTTAAATTACATGCTCGATCTATCCGGGCTTCCTCTTAAATATTCTATCTATTGTATAACTATATTCATAGTGAAATCTTGTTGCTTCATGCCATGGTTTTCTCCCGTAAGGGTTTCCACATAAAAATCTTTGTGTTATTTGTGGTGCGCTTTATTTACATATTATGCTCTTTTAGTGCTTTATTTAATTTATCCATGATGCATGCATATATTTACTTTTGCCTTTTAATTAAGGGTGATCATCCATTGATATAATTAAAGATTCATGACCAGTTCGCAGCTTGGAATGTAAAAGATCTCGGAATCTGTGGAATAAAATTCGCCTTGCGGTGCTTTCTCATATGTACTTGGTGAATACTTATGATTGTTTATGAATGTCTCTATTACTCATAACCCCAGAACAATAAAATACAAGAAAACTGTCTTGCGCATTTTCTAGTTTTAATAGTAGTCATGAATGGGCGGCCTAAAATTATCGGTATTTGAGTGCTAGTATCCATAACTGGTTGTGTGTCCAAGACGATAAAACCCACCGGGTAGTAGAATTTGTTGACTTAGACCAATACATCCTCAACCATCCCTCTCGGTACACGGATGGATCTATCAGCGAGTTGCAACGTGGTTTTGGTGGGTTTTAATTCACCAAGACCCAATTGCTCATATACCGAGTATGGTATTAAATTTATGCTTACCCCCAAATCTAGCAATGCACGCTCAATCTGGTAGTCACCAATGATACATGAGATTGTGGGACTATCGAGATCCGTATATTTTGGAGGGGTCTTTTGGGTGAGAATGGCACTCACTAGCTCATTTAGGAAGGCCTTTTGTTGCACATTATATTTACGTTTGGTTGTGCATAAGTCCTTTAAAAACTTAGCATAGGAAGGAATTTTTTTAATGGTATCAAGCAATGGAATGTTGATCTTGATTTGTTTAAAAACATCTAAAATATCATGAGAGTTTGGGGGAGGTTTTGGAGTAACCAATCTCGAAGTGAATGGTGCCATGGGCTTGTGAACGAATTCCGTTTCTTATGGGGCTAAGCAAGGTCCATCCTCATTCTCAGAAATTACCAGATCATTAGGCTTGTCGGCCTTCACTGGAATAGATTTATCCACTTATTCACCACTTCTAAGAGTAGTGATGGATTCTGCTTGCTCCACACGTTGGTTGGGGAGGTTAGGGCGCTGATTTCATGTGCTTGTTTAGGATTGGACTGAAGTTGGGCCAGAAAGGTCCCTTCCCTAGCATTCAAGCGTCCCTTAAGCTCATCAACCAACACTTTAAGCTCTTGGAACATTTGCTAATTTGATTGATTAATTTACGTTTGCCCTTGTATAAATGCCTTTAAAGTGTCCTCCATTGAAAATTGAGGTGGGGCCATGTTTTGCATGGGTGGCCCTCCTTAAGAGTTGGTAGGATTGGCCGTGGGACCATTCCTCCAACTGAAATTGGGATGGTTCTTCCAAGTAGAGTTGTACGTGTTACCTACCGGTCCATTGAAAGGCCGTTGATAACTATATTTAGCGTTTGCTTGCTCTTGTAACACCTCTTGAAACACAAGAATTGTAGGACAATCTTGCGTAGAGTGTACATTAGCAGCACAAATTCAGCATACGTTCTCAATAGCTTCAGTGGACTTTGAAAATCCACTCTTGCTAAATTCCATGGCCTCTATCTTCCTTGTGAGGCTAGCTATCCCTGCATTAACATTGTCTCCCTCTTTAAGGATATAGATCCTTCCTTTCTCCTTTCGTTGAGGAGGCTTGAGGTTACTAGACTTGTTCGAGGTATCCCACGATTAGGCATTATCGGCCAACATATCTAGGTAACTCCATGCATCCTCGGGATCTTTTCTTATGAACTCGCTGTCACGCATCATCTCTACGAATTGGCGCATATTCATGTTCAATCATTCATAGAAGAAGCTTATGATTCACAATATTTTGTAGCCATGATGTGGACAAGCAAGTAGAAGGTCCTTATATCTCTCCCAACTTTGAAAAAAAGTTTCACTCTCTTTGACAGAAAAATTCATTATATCTCATCGAAGGGTGTTTATTCTTATGAGCCAGGAAGAATTTTTTCAAAAACTCCCAGGTCATCTCAGTCCATGCCCCAATCAACCTTAGTCTTAGAGAGTGAAGTCATGTTTTGGCTTTCTTTTAAAGAGAAAGGGAATAACATTAATTTCACTACATCTTCCGGCACATTGTTATATTGTAATGTAACAACTACCTCATCAAACTCTTTTAGGTGTAGATATGAGCTCTCAGAATCTAGCCTATGGAACTTAGGTAGAAGTTGAATTACCCCCAACTTTATATCAATTGTTCTGGCATTGTTTAGGAAAAACATGCACGAAGGTGTGGTAGCACGGGCCGGTTATAAGTAATCACGTAGAGCTCGTATTGGAGGAGTATTGTGTGCTTCATTCTCTCCTAGTCCCTCTTAATTTGTGTTTGTAGTTGGAGTAGGAGGGGGAGGATTCCTTAATGGTGTTTGATCCATACTCCCCGAACTTTCACAATGTTCTATGTATTTTCTAACTCGTCTATGGACGGAGAGTGGTCCAACTAAACCACCTTCAGTTTGGAGACATTTTGTATGGTCATGTTCCCAATGGGACATAAACCACACAAGCAAATTCTGAAAATAAAAACTAAACCTAAGTCCTAAGTAAAAAATCTGAAAAAAAAATTATAAGTTAGAAAGATGTTACCCGATTCATTTGAACTAGAAGTGATTCGTACAAAACAAAACAAACTTGTTAGTTCTAGAAAATGAGAAAACTAGTCCTAAGAAAATAGTAAAACCTAACTAATTCTAATTTTATAGCTACTAAAACAATTTAGAACCGTTCAACCTGATTCCCTGGCAACGGCACCAAAAACTTATTCGCTCGCCTCAAGTGCAAGGCTTGCGATGTAGTAATAACTCGATAAGACCGAGGTCGATCCACGGGGAATTAGGGTAAACAATTTAAACTCTTCCAGCAACTTCAATCTAAATAATTTTGGAATTCAGTTTTAAGAACTAAGTAAAACAGTAATTTTGGAACTAAGGCCTTAAAGATCCACTTGTAGTAGTCAAATGAGAATTCATTCATCCAAGCATAAAAACAACTAGATTCAAAGTTCTATCTCTCATTTAGTTGGAAGATTAGGCATTCAAATACAAACAATCCCACTTAAGTCAGAAAATAAGATTTTAGTTCTAATGAGGCATATAGAATTCAAATTTGTAGCCTTCGGAGTAACAGTCATTCCAAGAGACAATGGCATGATCTAGGGTTACTACAATTCGAATCTAATCAATACAAACATGGAAATCTCAAAGATTTGCAAGGAACTCATGTTCAAAGTGCATGAACTCTCATAAAACATTAAAAAATACCAACTTTATTAAAACTAAAACTTAAAAATCCAAACTTTAAGTAAAGGTACTTGAATTAAACAAACCCTACATTAGAACTAACTACAAGCTTTACCTCTTAGCCTTAGCTAAGAGGTTATAACTGAGCATCATCATACTTCAACTAGAAACAATGAAAAACTATTAAAAAGCATAAAAAATCGAAATTGGAGGAGTTGTAGATGCTCCACGATGATCCTCTTCACCTCCCACGAGTTTCCAAGCCTTCTATGATGAGTTTAGATCCACCCCTAGGTGTCCTTTTATAGCATTGAAGCTCCACCGCCTCAAAATCTTCCAGAAGTGCATAACAACTTACGCAGCGCATGATTTTTCGGAGCTTGAAGAACAAGCTTCTGTAATTTTTTTGCATGGTCGACCGGTCGTCGAACTGCTTTTTCAGTCCAACGAGTTTTGCCAAAAAAAAAGCTAGAAATTAGACCCGTCCCGACCCTAGGGCCGACTGGACCGGTCTGATCTGGCCACCAACCGGTCAGACGTGAAACAGCAGGGTTGTTTTCTGCATTTTCTGTATTTTACTTTCCTAGCCCTGTAGCTCTGTACTTTGGTTTTTTTGGCCCTTCTAGGACTTTTAACATAACTTCTTCAAGGTTTTTCTTTGTTTTTCAACTCTATCTTCCATAGCTTCTTTCTTCCATTCTTGGCCTTTCTTCCTTTGATCCTCAAGGTGTCCTAAAGCGGTCTTTTAGCATTGAATTCACAAGGTCTTTCTCTCATTCCTACAAACACAAACACATGCATAAGATGTGTCTTTAACACTATAACTCATGCATAAAGAGTAATGAATTAGGGTTAGAATATGTATAATTGAGGGCTCAACAATAGGCCCTAGAAAGTTTTTTATGGTGGACATTCAATCACCATTGTTTTCTTGTGATGTGGTCCACTAGAGATTTGGATCTACCTCATTTTTGGGCTTATGCCCTATAATCATCTGTAAAATAGATGGAAGACATGGATAAAACACATACATCATGATGGGGCCCACATAGCACCATCTAATAGCCAGCTTGCTATTGGCAGTGTTTGCGGAAATTTTAAAAGAAGCCTGCACTTACCGCATTCTGGACTCACCGGTTATCGCATTCGGCTCACATACCACCTCCGAATTGAATCCATGATTAATTTCCATTAAGCACTATTTTTAAGTGAGCTAAAAAAACACCTAAGATAGCATGTTAAGTGGCTGAAATTTGATTTTTCATATTTTAGGGGCATATTAAGTGGTAGAAAACAACCCCTAACACTGTTTTGGGAATTTTTGCAATGAATCCATAAAACAAGAGAGAGTTGTGTGTAAAAATAGAAAATGGGTGTGAGCTGTTTAAAAATCTCATAAAATAGAGAGGAGGTGTTTACAGTTACAAGGGGGGGGGGAAGGAAAAAAAAAAGCTTTCAATGATTGTATTTGAGAAAGAGAAAATTTGTAATTTTTTTTAACTACAATCAACTCTCTTTCGTCAAGGTAGCAAGCCTTATCAAACTACATGTTGGGTGCGTTATTCGTTTCCCCCAGTGTAGGGTTGCAATGTAGTAATAATTCTATAAAGACCGAGATCGTTCTCAGTGATTTATTTAGAAATTCACAAAACTACTTCTAATATTCTCTAATTAAGATCGAACTAAACATACTTTAGAATTTTGATATAGATGGGAATCTGAAACTAAAGGTGAATGTAATTAATATAAAAGAGCACTAGGGGCTCAAGGATCCACTTATAGCAATCCTTGATGCATAATTTGCTGTGGTTTCCCAATTACACAACTAGATTCGAAATCAAATCCTATTTAGCTGGATGATAGAGCAGTTTTAACAAACAATCTGTCATATGTGTGATTCATACACATGATTCCCTCAATTCAAGTTAGGACTTGAGCACACTCAATTGCATAGGTCAATCCTAGTATAATAGGTTAAGATCACAATCATAATAATCATCAAACCCTGTTACATGGCTTAACTATATCATGATTTGAACTTCATTCAAATCACATGAACAATCACACAGAATTCAGAATTTCCAGAAAAGTAGAACTTTGGTCGAAGTTCCCACATTAAGAATCAAGCTCTAAAGCATCTTGAATCCGATTCCACAGAGCGTAGAGGTCTAGATCCATAAAAAACAACTAGGAGCTAAAGCAATTCTTCCAGACATCCATGAGTCATCATAAGATTAAGAAAAATTACTTAGAACTTTATTCAAACTTCAATAAACCATTGTTCAATTAATAAAATTCAAACTTGAAACCATTAAAACATCTCAGATCCACTACAAGCTTCACCTCTCAGCCCTAGCTAAGAGGTTTAGCCGATCATGATCAAAGGAAATATGAAATCAACTAAAAACATAAAAGAAACTAGAAAGCAAATTAGAGAAGGGAGTTGTAGAACTCCGAATCCGTTTCTCGCAACCTCCCACCGTGGTAGTTCTCTTCTAGGATACCTTAAGAATAAGGTAGAGGAGCCCTTTATAGATTTCGGCCTCCGGTTGCTCAGAATCTTCGAGAAAATGCGCAATAGTTGCGTAGTGCGCAGCAAATTTTGGAGCTTGTAGAACAAGCTCTGTTACACAGACGACTGATCTGAGCTCATGGTCGACCGGTCGTAAAAGGCCTTGATTTTCATATTTTAGGGGCATATTAAGTGGTAGAAAACAACCCCTAACACTATTTTGGGAATTTTTGCAATGAATCCATAAAACAAGAGAGAGTTGTGTGTAAAAATAGAAAATGGGTGTGAGCTGTTTAAAAATCTCATAAAATAGAGAGGAGGTGTTTACAATTACAAATGATTTCAGTGATTGTATTTGAGAAAGAGAAAATCTGTAATTTTTTGAACTACAATCAGCTCTCTTTCGTCAAGGTGGCAAGCCTTATCAAACTACATGTTGGGTGCGTTATTCGTTTCCCCAAGTGTAGGGTTGCAATATAGTAATAATTCTATAGAGACTGAGATCGTTCTCAGTGATTTATTTAAAAATTCACAAAACTACTTCTAATATTCTCTAATTAAGATTGAACTAAACATATTTTAAATTTTGATATAGATGGGAATCTGAAACTAAAAGTGAATGTAATTAATATAAAAGAGCACTAGGGGTTCAAGGATCCACTTGCAATAATCCTTGATGCATAATTTGCTGTGGTTTCCCAATTACACAATTAGATTCGAAATCAAATCCTATTTAGCTGAATGATAGAGCAGTTTTAACAAACAATCTGTCATATGTGTGATTCATACACATGATTCCCTCAATTCAAGTTAGGACTTGAGCACATTCAATTGCATAGGTCAATCCTAGTTCCAATAGGTTAAAATCACAATCATAATACTCATCAAACCTTGTTACATGGCTTAACTATATCATGATTTGAACTTCATTCAAATCACATGAACAATGACACAAAATTCAGAATTTCCAGAAAGTAGAACTTTGGTCAAAGTTCCCACATTAAGAATCAAGCTCTAAAGCATCTTGAATCCGTTTCCACAGAGCGTACAGGTCTAGATCCATGGAAAACAATTAGGAATTAAAGCAATTCTTCCCGACATCCATGAGTCATCATAAGATTAAGAAAAATTACTTAGAACTTTATTCAAACTTCAATAAACCATTGTTCAATCAATAAAATTCAAACTTGAAACCATTAAAACATCTCAGATCCACTATAAGCTTCACCTCTCAGCCCTAGCTAAGAGGTTTAGTCGATCATGATCAAACGAAACATGAAATCAACTAAAAACATAAAAGAAACTAGAAAGCAAATTAGAGAAGGGAGTTGTAGAACTCCGAATCTGTCTCTCGCAACCTCCCACCGTGGTAGCTCTCTTCTAGGATACCTTAAGAATAAGGTAGAGGAGCCCTTTTATAGATTTCGGCCTCCAGTTGCGCAGAATCTTCGAGAAAATGCGCAATAGTTGCACAGTGCGCAGCAAATTTTGGAGCTTGTAGAACAAGCTCTGTTACGCAGACGACTGATCTGAGCCCATGGTCGACCGGTCGTAAACCTCATAGCTGATTCACCTGAGATTGGAGCATACAGATCTCTACAATAAAGTAGATCCTCCATCTCTACCTTCTATATGGACCAGTTAGACCCATTGACTGGTTATCCTTAACAAGCCATCCTCCATAATTCACATCGATCCCACTGTCCGTTTCACAACCTAGACGCTTTGATACCACTTTTTTGTGTATGTTGCACAAAACTTTAGGATCTCACATCCCAACTACTGTGAATTATGAGATATGATAATGCCGAAAACACAATCAACAATCAATTATATGAGCACAAAGAGATTTTATGTGGAAAACCCTTAAATAGAGGTAAAACCACAAGACCTCATCCAGATAACAAATCCACTATGTAAAAGGCAATTACACAGCGATCACTAGCACAACCCGCTTAGATCCAATCAACCTTCACCCACAAGGGTGTATAACAGTCAAAGAGAACTGAAACATGAGAGATCTCACCAGATCTGAGGACGTAGGAGAAACCGAGACGTTGTTTGCTACGTGGAAGAAGTTTTACGAGCAAAAGCCTATTCTCTACGATCTTCCTCTCTTTTTCTCTATCTCGCCTTGGACGTGTAGAGCGCCTATTTGGATGTCCTCATCTCAATTAGCAAGTGTTTATATAACACATTGCGAGAGATAGAGCCAAAAAAAGAAACCGCGTTTCACAATCCGCGCGCTTGTCGAGCGCCCGATAAAAGGCAAAACTGTCTAGAGAGTTTTGAGAAAAAAAAAATTCGAATTTCGGGTGCCCGACCTAGTGTGGTCGGGTGCCCGATCAAGGCTTCAGTCACCCGATGACCTCTTGTTAGTCGCCTGAAAACACTTGAAATAGTCTAGCATCCAATTGACCATTCGAGACAAATTTCGATTACCCGATCGAGACTGGTCGGGCGACTGATGACCCCCAAGTTGCACTCTCTCCTCTCCTCATGAGGAGGAAGACCCTATCACTACAATACTTAAGCCAAAATAGAATTATGTTTGATTTAGTTACCACGCACTTGATGTTGGTTCGGATGATCTTATCCGTCCATTCCAACAATCAAATTGTAATATTTAAATTTTGTCTGACCAACATATCTTACGGAATACCCCATTGCGAAATAGGTCCAACTAATGAATAGTCTGGATTTCATGTGTGTCCATATATGGAGATAGAGGGAATTTTACAAAATATGCCAAATTTACATTCTGGTACCTTTTTTAAAAAGGTTTTGAAAAAGCTACCTAATTAAAAGATATTATTACGTTCTACTACCTCGCCGTACATTTCTTTCACAGCCAGTTGGGTCGGCGTGCGGGCAAATTGGATGCTTGGTTGAGCCTGACAATGTTCATGTGAAATCCATGTTGACCACCAGGTGTGTCACCTCAGAATAGGATTAGGGCCTAAAAACTACTCCATGATTCAAGTGGACCATATGATTAGAAAAAGTGAGCAGGACAACACTTACCTTCCAAACAATTTCCATTAATATGGTCCACATGAATCAGGGATGAGCCTGATTTTTAGGCCTTAAGACCTAAATTTTTTTGCGGCATCTAATGGTTGGGGTGGATTTTATATAATCATCATGATGGGCCCTATAAAATCAAGGGCATGCATACTCCCCGACCATTAGATGCTCAGTGATATATGAAGCCTAGATTTTACTAAAACGCCAAAAAAAAAAATCATATCCAGGCGTCCCTCTCTGGTTGTACAGAAATACTTTAGAAAAAGGGAATATTTGGGGCATAGAATGAGATCATGCATCTAATGGTCAGATATTACATGCACATCACAGTGGACCCTGTCAAAAAAAAACATATCCAGGCGTCTCTCTCTGGTGGTACAGGGATACTTAATAAATAAATTAAAAAAAAAAAATCTTTAGGACGCAGCCCTTGATTTTTACAGGACCCACTATTATGTTTATGTAAAATCCAGGCCGATTATTAGAAGCTTAGTGCCATATTAGCTCTAGAGACTAAAAGATTCTGGTAGACTTGTGATTCTAGTAGGTTATACGCCTAAGGAAGTGGTTGGGAAAGACGTCCACCCTTAATTTTTACAAGGTTTATTGTGATAATTATATGAAATTCACTCCAACCGTTACATTCCAAACAAAAATTTATGCCTGTGGCCCAAAATTCATATCCATTCCTGATTCACATGGGTTATACTAATGTTAAAAAAGTTTGGAAGGTGAGTGTTGCCCTGTCTGCTGTTTCCAATCACCCAATCCACCTAAATCATAGATGGAGCTCATTTTTAGACTCTTGGTCTAACATGGGTTGATGCATCTGGTAGTAGGGGTGGATTTTAAATAAACATCAAGGTGTGGCCCACCCTAGCCACCAACCCATTTGCTGGCGGATGGAAGGTAGTGAAATGTAAATTCCATATTAATTCCATAGTTATTTCGTAAACTTCCCTAACTAAAATATACGACTACTGTGTTAGTTAGGCACCATTTATAAAATGGTGGAAGTTCATCTTCCTCAAGTGTGGCCCTGATGCACAGCTATCCTAAACATCTAAGTTTTGGGTCCAATGATGGATGAAGCATATGTCCAAAGTCACACTGATCAAACAATTCTAACCATCTCATGGCCAATAAATGAATGGTTAAAAGTCAATAAGGAGTTATCCAAATTTGAATGAAAACTAATCAATGGTTAATATTATTTTCTCAGAACAATTTTTAGGCTGTGCTCCATCCATAGGTGGGCCAGTGATTTGGACAGACTGGATCCGTCGCTTGAAGGGCCCCAACCACTTTTCAAATGGAGTAAAACTAATAAAGGAATTTAGTCCCTAAGACATACAATGGTTTTTTTTATCCTTAATGTTGAACCCTGACCTCAATGTTGAAATCCACTCGGTCTACATTGAGCCATGAGTAAGACCTTATATATATATATATATATATATATATATATATATATATATATATATATATATATATATATATATATATATATATATATATAATGGTTTTAACTGGGGCACATCATTAATCTAAGTTGTTGATTTGGTGAGGCCCATCAGTGCATAGGCCATGCACTAAGTTCCTTTCTAGCCATCCAAGTGGACAATTGGGACCATTCAATGGAAGGAGAAATTAAGGACATTATGTGGGATTTTTAGTTTTATAGCTAGCCCATCTTCAGTGGGGCATACTAGATAGATGGTCTTGGGTTGAGGCACATGTATGCTATATGGTATACGGCTATGTGCTTCTGCATGGATTGCTGTGTGCTCAAATATAATTAGTTGGACTGCTAAAGAGGAAGATCCACTCATCATGCGGACACATTGTACAAAACAATGGAAAACACCAATCTAATCAAAAGTACACAAGTGGCCCACCTGATAAGTATATTAGATTAGTTTTTGCACTAAATGACTTTCATGGTGTGTCCAACCTTTTGGATGGTTTGGATCTACTACACACATGACTTGTTGGCACTAATGTACTAGTTTGTGGACCCCTCACCAACCTAATCAAAAGTACACAAGTGGCCCACCTAATAAGTATATTAGATTAGTTTTTTTACTAAATGATTTCCATGGTGTGGCCAACATTTTGGATGGTTTGGATGTAGTACACACATGATTTGAAATAATGTTTGGATGGTTTGGATGTAGTACACGCATGATTTGAAATAATGTACTAGCTGGTAGCCCCTCCAAAAAATCAGACCAAGCCTTCTGGCTCACATTTTGGTCTGAAAGTTAGTCAATGACTTTTGGGAGTTGCTTGATGGTTCATGGACATTTCCTTGCTACATTAGGAACGCCGGCTATTTTTCATCTAGACCGTCAACCAAACTGTCCAGCAATTGGGTAGTTAGGTAATCAAATCAGTATGAATTTTGGATTACGATTCATGTGAACCGCAGTTCACAATTTGGATGGTTTAATTTGAGTTATTTGTATGTCATGTGTACAACTTTTTAGTGCCTGCATATCTCAACCTTCATACGCTGCCAGAGTATCAAAGTTCTTTTTTCTCACAAGAGATGCTCCAGTGTGCTGTTGAGTTATAGTTCTTCCAGTTGCATCGGATCATTTTGAGAGTCGAATAGATTGATCTGAACTGTCCATTAAGTTGAGGATACATCTTATGGGCTAACTTTCAAAAATCGCACTGATCAGATGATCAATCCATCCTTGATTTGGCCTTACTTTTACAGTCATCATTTTTCCAAGCCATGGATGGGATGGTCAAGATTGCCTAATAAAAGTGAATCTTTAGAATCATAAGCAATCCATGACAATCCCTAACAAATAAATGAATTAAGTTGTTGATTAGACCTATTCTTATGTAAACAATCTTGGCCGTCTAATATTAAAGGCTATTGATCAAATGGTTAAAATTTGTCAGATCACTGTGATGATTGCATCGTAGCCCATAAAAGGTGTGTTTGACCTAATGAACATTTTAGATCAATGGATTCGACTCTCTAAGTGTCCCAATGTAGCTAGGAGCACTATAACTTATAGTAGTGCATTTCTCTTTTCTTTTTCATTGCTTTTTTATTTTTTTTCTTATTTTATTAAATCTGCATCTACATCCCTCATCCATGTAGTTATCATCATTGCCCATCTTTATTCCCACATGCCTAGTGCTCCTTTATACCATTATAGCACTCTATGAAACATGCCTCTTCACAACCCAAATGATATTCTCTCTCATTGGATTAGGGTTTTTTTAAATAAAATACAAGTGTAGGCATATGAGGCCTAGGGTTTCGTTTGATATGCACTTTTAAGAGAACCCCCACCAAATGATTGAAGAATAAGAACCCAAATCTAATGATATGATTCCAAGCTACAGTTCTTTTTGGGATCCCAATCTCTCAAAGAATATTTGGACCTCTAGAAAGCTCTTTTCCTTTACCTCCATGCAAAAGGATATGATGGTTTTTGAATATCCAAACAACCTCTTTTTCTCCAAACAAATGCAACTAGCCTTTTCCTTTCCTTCTCTCTTTTCTCCTCCATCCAGCCTTGATTGGCGCATGTTCGGACATGGCAGGCATGCGTCTGAGATCCACACCGTTCATTAGTTGGGGCCTCACCAAGCACATGACTCGGCCCGAAAATCTGGCCAGTTCGCTCATCAGGGTGCTGCGCGTTTTATAAATAATAAATAGACGGTTGAGGTATATGGAAAATGGTTAAAGCAATCACCACGAATATGCGGCCCACTTTATATTAATGGACTAAGCTGTTTTTTTTGTTAGGGCATGGTTGAATTGGGATGCATCCAATGAATAGACTGGATTTGAAGCACGAGTGTCATGTTGGCATGTGCGATGTGAAGAAACGTTTCAATCTCACACCATCGAGTACGGTTCTCATATCTCATCTCTTAATATTCCATGCAACACCAAGGTAGAGAGATCATGACATTGGGCAAATAAAGAGAAAAAAGATCTAAGGCATCTCTTCTATTCCTTTAGAGAAAGCTATGGAATGGATGTCTCACGACAACATATGATCCTGGGAAAGGGGATACCATTCCTTTGACCACCAATTGAATTTCACCTTAAGTCCTTTTGTTGGCTCTTCTACTTCAAGCTCCTTAGATTTTGCTAAATGCTTGGTGAAAACTGTAAAGGCCTGCTTGGATTATTCCTAATATCACCTATCTTTATTCCTCTTGGAGCTTACTGACACAGTCTTGTCTACATGTGCTATCGGATAGTTTTCCCGACATTAACTTTATTCTTCAGGTGCACCAAATTTGCTATATGCTGCTTTTGTCAGACAAGGATTGATGCATTTTCATGCCTATTAGATAAAAATGAGTTAAAATTATCTCATGTTATCATCTAAATAGTCGCAAAATTTAAATAATGCACACTATCATTTATCCTCATTCACTGGGAATAGGTTGACCCTGTTTGAAAATAGTTCTATGATGCTTTGGTAAATAAAAAAAAAAAATATATCAATGGTGGATGTGCAGGGCACTCAAAATGTCCATTAAGAGTCCTATAATGTGACCATATCCTTTTTGCAAGAGTACACCAATCCATTCTTGCCTGTAAACATGAAGCATGAATGACTTCTCTGAGAAACTTGACATCTATATGTTATGCTTGTCAGATAAAAATGAGTTAAAATAGCATTTTGCCATAATACAAGCAAGCCTTATGGTAAAGTTGACATAGTCAGGCTATTTTTTCGACTCTAGTAATCAATAGTGATCCTCCCTACATGGGACACGTGAACAATCATATCAATCAACATGAACTCTTGGTGGGGCCCATCCCAAACTCTCTGAGTCATTGTGCAAAAGTTAGACAAATTGGATGATCATATCCATCCAAAGTTCAATTCCTCTCTATAGCCCTCCATTTTCGTGGAAATAGATGGAATGGTTAGGATCTTTGAAGCAAAGCAATTCTTTGAAACTATTAGGGCTCTCAATGGGTCAAATCTGGATCGGATCCAATTAGCTTTGGCTCCAAGTTTGAATATCTCTAGATGGATTCAAATCGGATTCGGATGCAACTCGGATCCAAAAGGTGATATCCATATCCAATCCATTTATAAATAGTTAGATCCATTTCCGATCCAAAATCCATATAACCATCGAATTTGAGTCGGATCTAGGTCCAAATCCACCCCATTACAAATCTAAAAAACTATATAATATAGTATATTAAATTTAGTAGCAAAATGATGCAAATCCCACTATTAACTGTGATGTGGTCGACCTAAGAGTGGCATGTCTCACTTTTGAGACATGGCCTAAAATAATATGGAAAATGGATCGGCAGCATGAATATAACGTATGCAGTAAGGTGATAATGAGTCGAATGTGTATCAGATTCGGATCGAACTCGGATATATTTCTATGAATCCATATCCAGTCCATTTAAGTAATTGGACCTATTTTAAGATCCAAATCTGGTTCATTTAAATAATCGGACCTATTTTAAGATCCAAATCTGGTCCATTTAAATAATCGAACCTATTTTAAGATCCAAATCTGCATTATACGAATTCGGAGCGAATCGGATGTCAGATTTGACCTGCTCCATCGAGAGCCCTAGAAACGATAGTCAATCCATATCATGGGCCTTACCAAAAAGCTTATCCATTTACATAAACAATCTTTTCCATCCATTTTTATGAGCAAGTGATCATATGGAAAGAATCTTCCGATTGGTGTGATTGTAGCTCACCGGCCATGAAGTTTTGCGCAGAACCTAAATGGACAGTCTGGATGGTTCGATATGCACGTAAGTTAGGTGTGAAATACGTAACGGGCATGCATGGTGCACCATGTGCACGAACAAACTATGGTAATTTGTTAGTTATACCAGAGAGGTGTGAAAGAGCATTTCTGAGAATCAAACTCATTGATTTGAAGTGATCCAACTGCACCTTTCAGAATTTTCTTGATTTTATTAGTCATGAATATGGTTAACAACGGCCGGATCTGGGTCCGTGAAACTGGGTTAGGCCCGGGTCTGGCCCATTTAGTAATGGGGCCTTTGATTTCAGGCCCAAGCTTACCCATTAACCTTGTACATGGGCTTGGGAAATGCATCAATAGAAAATTTTGGATACCTTAAGCCAGGCCAACCTTCCATCATAGACTGACAGATTATAAACCTAATACAATATTAATTGAATGCATATGGTTCAAAAATTCAAAGATCGAGTTGACTGGATGTCCAGCCGAGTCAGGTTGACTCGTAGAGTTTTCAGGTGACTCAACTCAATATTTAATAATTAAACTAATATATTAGAGTGATAAATATGGTTTAATCGATAAATTAAAAAAAAAAACATTTATTAACATTAAAAAAAAAAAGAAGAAGTATTGAACTTGTTAAAGACCTTCATTCTATTAGGAGTTAGAGACCTTTTAATATCCCATTTACTTTGTCGGGGTGCCCCACCCGATGAGTGGAGAAGCTTGAAATTTGGCCAGAGCACATAAGCAGTGGGCCTTGCGAACCGAGGTGGTAATGGTCGTTTGATTTTTGGATTGTAATCCATGGACCTCTGTACCCAAAACAGATGTGCATGCTCGTGCATTTTACTAATAAGCTTTTTAGTCTTGCTTGCTAGGCTATTCATTTGAAACTAAGAGTCACCTTATCAACGAAGAATTGAACCGAACTCACCCATCCCTTTTGGGCACAGGGGCGCAAGAACCAATCTAAGTACTGCCTCCAGCCACTTTTGAACCTCCTCTTTCACTTACATTTCAAAATCCGGCTCACTCCCGGATTCGAACCACTAACGCAAGGATTTTTAGTCCTTTGGTCTAACCAGCTAAGCTACTTGATTCACTTTCCTAAAGTGTGTTCTGTTCATCACCAGTTGGAGGAGCTTGTGATGAAGCGAAGTAATGAGCTGGATGAGTCGACATCTTTACCCTAGCTCAAAAATCCGAAAACTTGACTCAACTTGATGTCCAATAGGATTGGGTTGACCTGAAGACTGGATGGAGGAACATGATTGTACAAATTCAAGCCGGAAGGGCCTCATTAAGAAAAATAGCCTTGCACCATAACTTTTGACGGCTAAAACTTTATGACTAGTTATCGCTTATATGCATGCAATATCTTCTATTTTCTTTATTTTCAAGCTTTAAAGGACATACTACTAAATAAGTTACTTTTTAATTTATGTTAAGTAATGAAGTTATTTTTTTTACTTTTTAGTTTGGTATGTGTTGTAGACAAATTTGGCTTTAAAGAGAAGTGAGGAATCGCAGTCGCATCTCCAAAATGCGACCAGCCCGGCTCGTGCTCGAAGAAAGGGGTCGCATCTCCAAAATGCGACCAACCCGACTCGTGCTCGACAAAGGGGTCGCATCTTCACATGCGAGCACTCTTGATATGAGCAGCTTCCGTCATGTGAGCAGCCCTGGTCTCTGGTCTCTGGTCTCTGGCGAGGACGTCCTTCAGCTCATAATACCACCAGCCTATATAGGCCGATTTTGGCTTGTTTCTATTTGTAGCTCCGAACCATGGGAGATCTCCGTCAAGAGACGTAATCAGTTAGACGTATAAAGTGGTTAGGCTATCCCCTTATCTAAGGATTAATAGAATAAGTGCCTTATCCCCTGAAATCAGCAGTGATCTTAACGGCTTGCGTAACAGACTGGATCACCCGGATCTGCATAAATAGATGACCTCACAGATGATAAAGGTACACAATCTCTAAGCCTACATTTCACACTTCATCTTACTATCAAAGTACCCGTACTGACTTTGCCATCGGACAGCCAACGGCCAAGCGCCGGCCACCCTTAGTTTTCTTCTTTGGCTTTCAGGTTTGGAGGAGAGCTCACCGATTGGAGGTCAGACGACGAAGAATCAAAGTTGGTCACTGAACAACATCTGTTAGCCAATTTTTGGCGTCAACAGTATGTATCATGTATGTATCATGGTAAAAGCAACTTTTATGCTAAAAGTTACTTATCTTAATAAGTAACTTTTTTTTTTTTAACTTATTAACTCATCACTTTTCTACTTCTCTCTTAGTACATGCCAAAGGAGGCTCTCTTTCTTAACGACCCATGTGAAGGAGGCCCAACATGGTGGACTTTGAAGGCGGGGCTCACACAGTGGATGTTCCACATAAAAGTTGGGCCCTACATGATGGATGACCCCATATTAATGTGGGCCTACATATGTATGGTCAACATCCAAGGTCGGCCCAAAATGATAAAAAGCCCACATCCAAAGCAGGCTAGTATGATTGATGATCTACTTCAAAGGTGGGGCCTACATGATGGACAGTCAACAACAAAAGTAGGCTCCACATGGGCAGTGGACATTGAAGCTGGCCCCACATGATGGATGGCCCATATTAAAGCGGCCCTACATGATGGACCGTCCACATCAAAGGTCGGACACTAATGATGAATGACTCACATCCAAGGCAAGCCCAGGTCACTGTCTTCTTCTTCAAAAAAATAAAGCAGATCCAAAACTCAAGTGGACCACACCATCAGAAACAGTGGTCATTGACCATTAAAAACTTCCCGTGGACCACAAAAGTTTTGAATCAAGCTGATATTTGTGTTCCTAGATTTGGATCTGCTTCATTTTTGGGATCCCGCCCTAAAATAAGCTGAAAAAATTGATAGACGGAGTGGATATACAACACATACATCAACGTGGGCCCCACGATTAGGGACTCACCCTAAGCTGTTACCAGGACTCACCTAAAATGGGGCGCGGATTTCCTGCGAAAACCTTGTGCAGGAAGTTCCTGCGCTGAGAACCAAGGTGGGGCCTACAGTGATGTTTTTGATGAATTCACACTGTCCATCTATTTTGGGAGCACATTTTAGGACATGAGAACAAAAATGAATCGGATCCAAGACTCAAGTGGGCCTCACTAAAGGAAAAGGTGGGTAGGTAAATTACTACCGTTGAAACCTCCCTGGGTCCACAGTGATATTTATATGACATCCATACCGTTCATAACATCACTACTACTGGGATGATCTGGAAACAGAAATATTATCCTGATTTGAAACTCCTGTGGCTCCACAAATATTTTAACTGTGGACGTTTAATCCTCACATTTTAGGCCCACTTGAGTCTTGGATCCGGTTCATTTTTGTTCTCATGTCCTAAAATAAGCTCCCAAAACGTATGGACGGCGTGGATTCATCAAAAACATCACTGTGGGCCCCACCTTGGTTCCCAGCGCAGGAACTTCCTGCGCAAGGCTTTCGCAGGAAATCCGCGCCCCCTAAAACGCGCCCCAAAAAATAGTCCTTTGCACGTGAGCCTGCCATCTGTCCTCCCTTTCCAATTTGAACCGCACTCGCACAAGGTACCTACGGGAGCTACTTTCGCAGACCGATAGCCATGTGGGTAGAACTTTCGGAGATCCACACCGTCCATCATGTACACCGCCATTTTTTAATCACTGAACCCAGGGATCATGATCATCCATGACTCATGTAGTCCATCCCACAAAAAACAGTTGAAATAGAACGCCCACCATTAGTTTTGTGTATGACCCACAGTGGTGTCTGTGTGCCACCCATCCATTCATTTGACATGACTCATCAGGATAATTTCAATACCTAAAAATGACAGAATTCTAAAACTCAGGTGGGCCGTACGTCAAGAATTTATAGGTGTTTTGTAAAGCTTTTGAACTGGCTCACCTGAGTGTAGAATCATCTTCATTTTTGGGATCAAGACCCAACAAGTGGTGATTTACGTGATGGACGGCCGGAGTGAAAGTAAACACAGTAGTACCTAGAGGGAGGTACTCAAGTGCTGCTGTGAAATCTACTCCGTCCATCAAGTGTGCATCTATATATCAGGCCCTAATGCAAAAAATAAACCAGATTCACAACTACGGTGGGCCACACCACAAGGAAAAACGGGGAGGAGACGCCAACAATAGTGTGTATCGTCCATCCAAACCGTTCATCAGGCGAGCCTCACCAGGACGAAGGGACAATCAAAACATCAGCTTGACCTAAAACTCATGCAGGCTACACCGTGTGAACGTAAAAACTTTTTATTCGTTATTTTACATTGTTTACGCTTTGTGGCCCACCTAAGTTTGGGATGGAGGTCCTTTTTTTTCTATTTACGATTGACATGATAGGATCATATGATGGATGGAATGGATTTCACACATACATCACATATGGGCCCCACAGAGCTCAGGAGTTGTAAGATACAACCATGAGTGTTCACCCACGTATTCCCTACTACAGAAATGACCACATTCAATGGGAAAAGGGCCAAAGATCAACGACAGCTACTGACTTGGGACATCTTCCATACACTGTCGGCCCATCAGATCAATGGCCTTGATCATTACACCATGGTTTACTTTAAGGGATTCGATACCTGAGCATGTTTTTAGAATCCTTCGCCGTTGTATCCGAGAATTCAACTGGATCAGTGATTTTAATTCATCAATCAAAAGGCCTGAAAAATGGACGGTTAAGAAGACAACACACCA
This sequence comes from Liriodendron chinense, assembly GCA_003013855.2. Taxonomy (NCBI): domain Eukaryota; kingdom Viridiplantae; phylum Streptophyta; class Magnoliopsida; order Magnoliales; family Magnoliaceae; genus Liriodendron; species Liriodendron chinense. Next base: position 1,163,880 of record ML058525.1, read on the forward strand.
TTGGCCCACATTCGCCTGATAAAAAATTAAAAACAAAAAATTGGAGTCTTGAACCCAGGGATGACAACAGGCCGAGCTGGGCCAGATTAGGGTCCACCAAGAAGTTGGGCCCAATTCTGATGTGTTTGAAACGGGCCCTGATTTCAGACACACTGGGCCCATTAAATTCATTGACAGTTCTACGTATGATATTTTGCAAAAACCAGACCCTGGCCCAACCTGATCTACGGCTATCAAAGGGCTGATCTTGACTAAGGCCTATGTTGGACCAGGCCAGGCCTGTTTAAAGTTGAGGTGTGAAGTGTAGGCCCAATCTTGGCCCATGATCTGTAAACTAAGCACCATATCAGCCATGTAAATTTCAACGGTCCAAGATTCAGGCTTGGTCCAGACCTTGAATAGACATGTTGTTTCGAGCCTAAGCCCAGTCCATTTATTTTTTGACCCAAAAAGTCCCCGCCCACCCACTGGCCTAAAAGTTAAACCAAGCCCGCCGAGCATTGTCTTGGGTAGAGACCCTGATGGACGACCCGAACTCATTGACAGCCCTAGCCTGACTCGATTCATAACAGGCTTTGAATCAGCCCATTTTGAAATGGGGTCTCTATTGAAGGCCCAGGCCCAACCAGACCCAAAATGTGACTAGAGAGCTCAGCTGGTTGCCATTCCTACTTGAATCTGTTTACAGAATTGTAGATGTGGCAAAATGGTGCCGTACCATCTTTCCTCTGCAACTTGTGTGGACATCATTACCATTAAATGGTGGGCTACTCTAGAAAATCGGGCTGATCCACACACTAGGTGGACCTTGTATCTCGTGTTAGACTATGGGTTACACTTCTAGAATTGCAAATGTGGCAAAGCGGTGTCTAACCATCCTTCATGTGCAATGGAACATCTGTAACATGAATTGGTGGGCCCACCATAAGGTTACACTTCTAGAAAATCAGGCCAATCCACACACTAGATGAACCTTGTATCTCGAGTTAGACCATAGGTTACACTTCTAGAATTAGATTGTGGCAAAGTGGAATTGTACCATCTTTTGGAACCACGAAATTATGGGCCCACCATAAGGTTACACTATTGAAAAACGGATGCTTCAAATCTTTGCTGATACAGGGCCATCGATTAATCGGCCACCTTAGTTTGATCGACAAAAATCGGATTTATACAGCGAGATCTCTGGACATGTTTTGACAAGTTCGGTTGATCAAACTTGTCTGGTCGGGTGACCAATCGATCAATTAACTAGGTGACCGACATTTTTGCGTAATTTTGTGCGATTTTGCATGATTTGTTTCTATTTCGATTTATTACTACATAAAAACACTTGTAATTGCAGGATTAGGGTATTGGAGACATACTTAAGGGTTTGAGAGAGTTTTGGAGAGAGAGTTTTAGAGAGAGAAGCTAGGGTTTTCTCTTGGGGCTTGGATCCGATTAAGGTTTTCATCTCTTGTAACTTCTTATTCATATTGCATTCATCGCTTTGTGCCTTGGTTTTTTCCCACAAGGGTATTTACATGTAAATTTGGATGGTCTTCTTGTGTTGATTTACTTGTGTGATTAGTAGTACTTTGTTTGATTATACTATGTGCTTCCGCAAGTTCCCAACAAGCGATATCAAAGCATATATTAGGAAGCATATTCGAATCTAAGAGACAAAGTATCAATGTTATTTGGCATGAAATTCGACGTAAAGAAATATTCCATGAAAAACAACTTTGAACTATAGAAGGTGAAGATAAAGGGTCTCCTAGTTCAGTAAGAATTGGAAGATGCACTCCTTGAAACGCGACTTGAATCTATGAAAGAAGAAGAGTGGAACAAGATGATTCTACTATAGTGAAAAGGGAAGAAAAAGTCTAAATCAAAATCAAAAGCTAAGTTCAAATGCTTCTACTATAGTGGAAAGGAACACTTAAAAAGAGACTGTCAAGAACAAAAGAATGACCTTGAAAGTAAGAATAAAAAGGGAAACACAGGTGAATTGACCATTGTAGCAAAAAAGAGCCCAAAAGGAGACCTCTTCTCAATCTCTTCAGGTACAGGCCATCTCTCATATACATGGATTCTAGATTCAGGATGCTCATATCACATATGCCCGGATAAGACTTGGTTTGATTCCTACAAGTCCTATGATGGTAGAAGTGTTCTAATGAAAAATGACATAGCGTGCAAGGCCATCGGAATAGGGACTATTAAGGTAAGGATGTTTGATAGAGTCGTACGGATTTTAAGTGATGTTAGGCATGTCCTAGATCTGAAGAAAATTTAATATCCTTGGGGTTTTAGATACGAATAGGTGCACATTCACCGTAACCGGCGGTATAATCAAGGTCACCAGAAATGCAATGGTGTTAATGAAGGGCTATAAGGTTAGAAATTTATGCAAGTTGATAAGGAGCACTGTTATAAGCAAGGTCACCACCACCTCAAACGTAGAATCCGACACAGATGACACAAATCTATGACATATGCAGATAAGGCATATGAGTAAGAGAGGCATGATGGAACTCCATAAACGGAAATTTTTAAAGGGATTTAAGGTATGTAAGGTGTCTTTCTATAAAGATTGCATCCTATGGATGCTCGTCGTTCCGCGCTCCCGAACGTTCTCCCTTCCTTTCAGAAAAGAGGGGGTGCGTGCGCGCGAATCTCCGTTTGTGCCACTGGCTTGCCTCGTTCTCGAGGGCTTTGTGTCGGTTGTCGTGTTAAGATGGATGTATTTAGATGAGTTTGTATAAGACCAGAGTCGCCACTAGCCAGTTACTTCGAATCTACAGTCGGCTAGACCCCGTAGAAACGTTAGAGAAGGGAATCCAAAGATTCCTTCCTCTAAAATGACTCCTTTTAATCTACGGCCAAAGATTCGAGGTAAGGGATCACGGTTACAGGGTGGGAAGATGTTAAGCAACCCACACTGCCTGTACCGAAGTACGATCTCTACTTCACAGAATCAAACTAGTACTTGAAAGTCTGATTTAATCCTCGTACATTCTCATGAATGATATGATGCGTGAATGCAGGTCTAAACAGTAAGAGTTTCTGATGAGCAGGTTTCCATTAACAGGCAAGCCCAGAGCATACACTCGAACTGACAAGTGCTTTATGCGGGATGCATGCTGTGTGTTTGAATAATCAAAGTGCTTGTAGTGACATGATAAGCAGGGGGGTTGGAAGAAAAGTAAATGTTGCACTTATGCTAGATGTGAATGAGATGATGCTGGTAAAAGAGTAGTTGGATGGACGGAGGTGTCGCAAGGGTTTGCTTTGAGTGGCTAGATCAAGACTTGGGTGGCTTGGGAGACTTAGACTAGGGTCAGGCTGGGCTGGACCAGGGCTAGGCTCTTCTCACTTGGGCTCTCCTTGGTGGAGGAATGGGCTAAAGAGATGGAGATGGACTCGGACTTCTCTCGGGCTTGAGGAATTTTTCTGAATTTTCTGGGATGGAAGGGATGGAAGGAATGAGAAGGGGCGGGGGTATTTATAGCTGTCAATGGTAGCAGCTTGCATAAATATTCTTGGGCGGCACCCTGGGGGCCGCCCGTACGGTCGTTCTGCTTCGGCTTCAGAGTGTACGGCCTCCGAACCTGAAGCAGAAAAGCCCCAGGTTCGGAGTCTGGACTTGCTCCGAGGCTGTGGTTCAGAACTCAATGAGTTGACTGGGATTGGAAGATGGGTTGACACAGTGAGTTGACTCGGTGGGTTGACTCAGCGGGTTGACTTGGTGATTTGACTCAGCGAGTTGACTCACCAAGTTTGACTTTTTAAAGGATTTTTTGACTGGTTTTTCTTATGAGGGGTTTTTTGGGCTGATGTTTAGGGGTGAGTTGACTGGGTTCAGGCTTGAGTTGGGTTATGGATTGGAGCTTACAAGGGTGAGTATGACTGGGTTTGAACATGGGATTTGGGGGTATGGTCCTCCATTCATTCAGCTATCTCTACCAACATTGTAGCCGAAGGTGGGGTGTTTACACATCCCAAGCAAGTAATAAAGGATAAGGTTCAAGACTGCTACACATACTAACAGTTGGGTGCTCGTCTATATTCATTCCAATGTCTTAGAGCCAGTAACAATACTGTATAAGGGTGCAAGAACCAATCTAAGTACTATCTCCAACCACTTTTCAACTTCCTCTTTCACTTACATTTCAAAATCCAGCTCGCTCTTGGCTACATGTCCTTTTGACCTTTCATCCGCAATGAATTAGATTCGAACCATTGGCACAAGGATTTTTAGTCCTTTGGTCTAACTAACCAAGCTACCTAAACCACTTTCCTAAAAATATGTTTTCTTCATCGTCGAAGGGAGGAACTTGCTCAACAAACTGAGACCTATGGAGTGAATTGAAGCAATGAACTTAGCAAGTTGACCTCTTTACCTAGCTAAAAGACCCAAAAACTTGACTCAACTCGGTGTCAAATTGACGCAGGGAGGACGTAATAAGCTCAATCACCGTCTCCCTCACCAAATAACTACCTTGAATCCACAAGGCCTTTGGTACTCCTCAACCGGACTTCCTCAAAATCCACAAGGGAAAATTAAAATAGGAACAATTCTTAAGAAATTTATAAATAATTGATTGATGATTAAAAATGAGATTACTACTATTTAAATAAGAAATTCTAACCTAGGACAAGAGCTTTAGAGTTAAACTCCAACTCAAACACCCTAAAAATGCAATTTACTATAAATAGTAAACTTACTATTTATAGACGACATCTATTCCTATTAGACTTTGTGGTTTTCGGCCAAAAATAGTAAGTTCCCAATCCAGCCCAACCACGTTATTCTCCTAAGTTTTCTAAGCCATTTCATGTTGGGCACAACTTCTACAACTCAAAAGATCAAAGTTATACTCGATCTAAAACTTACTATTTATAGTAAAAGCGAAAATAAACTAAACTTTTGATAGTTGATCCGATGGAATCTTGCAAATCTAGCATGGGCAACCTGACATAGTGGGGTTAGTTGGTTTAACTAGCTCGAGCTACCCCAAAATCATATTACTTCACATTACTCATCCTAGATTGCGAGATACGACTGTTTTACTGTCCTGACGGCTTGGATCACTTCCATCTCCGATCGGGCTTCCTCTGGTCCATCTTGGCCATGAAAATGTCTATGGCCCGCTCTACATCAGTCCCCTCCACTTCAAAAGAACCCAACCTCGAGTTCTCGTCCATCTTCGGTTTATGATACTCGTATGAATTTGCAATGTTGAAAGCCCTCGAAATCTCCATGTCATCCGGAAGATCAACAATGTAGGCGTTGTTATTGATCTTGTGAATGATCAACACCAGTCCAATCTTCTTGTACTTCAATTTATTGTAGGTCTCGGTAGGAAATCACTCTTTACATAGATGGACCATCACCTGATCACCTACTTCAAACACTCTGGCACACCGATGCTTGTCGGCCTCTTCCTTATACTTCTCGTTCGAAGCCTGCAGCTTGTTCCGCATGTCCTCATGAATTTTCATGATTCGATCTGTCATATGATCAGTTGCAATACTCATGCCTGGGAGCCTGGGCAGCAGGACTAAATCAAGTGTGTGGCAAGGCACTCGTCCATAGATAATCTGGAACGGAGACTTCCCTGTCGAGCGGTTTACCATGTTGTTGAATGCGAACTCCACTTGAGCCAGGCCAAGTCTCATTGCTTTGGCTTATCACCCGAAATACAACGGATGAGATTTCTTAATGTGCGGTTTACGACCTCAGTCTGACCATCTGTTTGCAAATGGTAGGCGCTACTGAATTGAAGTCACGTACTGAACCGATTCCATAAGGCCTGCCAAAAGTGGCTAATGAACTTTGTGTCCTGGTCTGAAGTGATTGTCTTAAGAATCTCATGTAGTTATACAACCCCACCGAAGAACATATTCGCCATATGTACTACATCAAAGGTCTTCTTATAGGAAATGAAGTGTGCCATCTTGGAAAATCGGTCTACCACCACGAACACGAAATCCATGCCATGTTGTGTTCATGGGAGACCCAATACAAAGTTCATGGATAAATCCTCACAAGGGGCATAAGACACGGGCAATGAAGTGTAGAGACTTGTATTCTGAGATTGCCTCTTAGAGGTTTAGCAAACATGACATCATTGCACTACTTTCCCCACATCACGAGACAATTGCGGATAATAATACCGCTCCTCCACAAATGCTCTAATCTTGTCCTGTCCAAGGTGACCAACAAGGCCACCACCATGTAGCTCAAGAATAATCTTGTCCCTCAGGGAACTTTGGGGGATGCATAGTTGATTCTCTTTAAAGAGGAAATCATCTTGCATATGTAGGTCACTAAGATTATCCTATTGGCACATCATCCATGCATCCTTGAAGTCCTCATCCTTGGCATACAGCTCCTTGAGACAGTTAAATTCGGCCACCTCATTACTCATCATAACTAGTAGTGATGCACGACAGCTAAGTGCATCAACCACCTTGTTTTGCTACCCTGACTTGTGCTTCGAAACGAATATGAAATTCTGCAAAAATGCGATCCATCTAGTAAGCACACAATTCACATCAGTCTGACAATTAATAAACTTTAAGGCTTGATGGTTGGTGTAGAGAACAAACTCTCTCTGAATCGGATAATGCTGCCAATGTCGCAGCGCGTAGACCACTGCGTACAACTCATGCTCATAAGTCGACCACTTCTTCTGTGCGTCGCTGAGCTTCTCACTGTAAAAGGCAACCGGCCTGCCTTCCTGAGAAAGAACTCTAATACCGACATGTGAGGCGTCACACTTCACCTCAAGTAGTTTGTTGAAATTGGGAAGTCCTAAGACTGGCCATGTGGATAACCGATGCTTGATTTCAAAGAAGCTTTTGTCTGTCTCATCGGTCCACTAAAACGGTCCATTCTTCATGCAATCGGTGATTAGCGTGACGATAGTACTGAAATTTCGCAAGAATAAATGATAAAATATAGCAAATGTAACGCCTTGAGATTTCGACTCTCGTGTATAACATGACGGCCGAATCCCCAAGGTTACTTAGAATATGCGAGGGTAATACCCCCTACATATTTACTCATAAATATGCATATTTTACATAATTTGGTAAACATGAGTAAGATGGTAGAAACATACTTCTTATTTTATTAACTAAAGTAATTCATCGAATACAATTACCATTTAAATAAATCAAATATTAATCATGTTCATAACTACGTCCCCCAATACTAAGACTTATTATAAATTCAAAATTTCTAATAAATGATAATTCAACTAATATCTGGCTATGTAGCCTCATCTTCCACCATCTGCGCCCACGAGCCTTCATAGTCGTTTCCTTGATGCTTAGATTCCTGTGGATCATCACCTGCATGTTCTATATTATTTTCTACAAAAATAAACCATCAAAGCGGTATAGTGAAGATCTTCTTCAAGGTTAGCATAATAATTACATGAAAACATAACAAACAGACATAATATTTATTTAATGCAATGTATGATATGCATGACCTAACGTAAGATTCCTTGAAACAAGACGCCAGGATTTCTGGGACACGCAAGCCCATCATTTTGCCCGACCAAGTGAAAAGTGGGACGCTCATAGCCCAAATCTCACGAGACAGTGTACGGGAGAAGTAGGACGCTCTAGCCTATTCCCAATTTCGTACACTCGGATGGAGCCAAGTGTATACATGATATTAGTCTATCATTTATTGTTACAGGTTTACACACAACCAATATATGCAACCAACCCTAGGCACCACCATACCATCCCCATGGTTCATCATCCACCATAGTAGGCGTACGTAACACATCACCACCACGGATGGCGGGCCGTACCACCAAGGTTCATGACAACACATATATACTCATAGCTTCATGAAGATCCATAAACAGATAAAAGAATAAAAGGGAAAAGATTTATCAACCACTTAATCGAGCGGTCTGATATCATCACCACAGGTCAAGGTGACCACTTAACCGGACAGTCTAATAGCGTCCATCTCAGGTTAGGGCAACCTCTTAACTGGGTGGACCTGATATTCACCACCACAAATCAGGGTTCATCCATAATACGACAATAACATAATAAAAAGAATCTTCATTAGGCTATACAAATAAACTTTCAACATTACATGGAAGGAATGGTGGTTCCTTTAAAGGTGATTACACAACCCCATATGTGTACAATCATTCCATTATTTTATCCATTTTTCATTTCCAATATACAACCACATCATTGAGTGATGGGCATAAGTCATTCTAAACCATTTATGTAACCATGTGAGAAGAAAAAGAATATTTGAGAACAATAATATACATGAACATAACACACAATAACCAAAACATGTAACCATTATAGTAAACTTAAAGAAGTCCTCACCTATTTGGCGTGTTTGGAGGGTGTATGGGTTGTTGGAGAATAAAAAAATCCACCAGGGGCGCGTCTCTCTCTCTCTCCTTTCCTTCTTATCTTTCCTTTTTCTCTTTCTTTTCTTTCCTCTCTTGCTGAGATGAGATGGGCAACAACAATAGTGCCCTCTCTCTCTCTCTCTACTCTCTCTCTTTCTCTCTCCTTCTCTCACCAAAACGTGAATGGTTTTGGTTCCTTTACTGTGGGATTTATATAGGGGTGAGGAGACATTTCTATATTGGAGGAAGAGGCTATGCATGCACACACGTGCATATTGATGTGTAATGAAAGGTTTTAAAGTGAGTTTTGGGCCAATTTTGGGAAGTGCACACAAGATGGATGGCTGAGATATTTTGGAGGTTAAGTATATTAAGGATGGGCTACAAAATGATCATGATAGATCAGGGAGTGGGTTCCACGTTTGGATGAACGATCTCGGTGAAAAATAAGGAAGAAAGGGAGATGAGAATGGTTTTTTTTGTACGGGGGGTTTATTTGATGATTGGACAAGTCTAGATGGTTTAGATGGGTCCAAGGAAGCTTGTGAGGTTCACAAATCAAAGCTCTACAGAGGTTTAGTTGGTGGTTTGTGCTAGAGAAAGATTTGGGTGGTGGATTGCAAGAGGGATGGAAATCTCAATTTTTAATGAGAAATGACTTGTCGGTTAGCTAAATGGGGTCTACTAGAGCCTAGTGAGAGAATCCTAGCCTCCCATGCATAACGGATGGCCCAGATGAAGTTTCTAAGAAAGCTACGGTTTGATCGGGCCATTAGATCGAGGCGTGTGGTGATTCGTTGATGAAAATACTTCATGGGTGGGGGTTTATCATGATTACCTAGAGATTGGATGGTTCAAATTATCAATATGGGTCCCACATGGGATTTAACTAGAGAGGGCAGCAGTTATGCATAGAGAGAAGAAACGGATTTCCATTATTTTTCCTCTTTAATCGTGGGAGGATCGGTCAAACATGGTTAACCATGCACTTATTGTGCACTCAATGCACATTGGGTCCCACCATGATGCTCATGAGAAATCCAGCCCATCCATCATGTAGGCAGGATGATTTTTGGAGTGCCCCTCCAAAAATGAGGTAGATCCGAGTTCAAGTGGCCTGCCTACAACCCGATTTCTGATTGGGGCACTTCTACAATGATCGGAAGGCTAAAATTCGACATGTACGGTTCAAATGTGTCCAATAACTTATATCCAAAGTTTTGCGAGAAATTGATCGTGGAAAACTAGTGTAATTAAAAACGTGGGTTTAAGTTAAGTTTAACTAATGGCATTTTCGTAATTATTACAAAATATCATTTTTTTCGAAATATCAGTCGTTCATCTTACTCTAGCAGTTACTTTAGACAACTTTAATAAAAGGGTCCACCTAAAAATACCTATAGTTAGTACGTTGTTCACAACAAAAACTAAAATTCATATAATTTCAATTGTAATAAAAAAATATATAAAAGAAATACTAAGAAAAAAATGGGGCGTTACAACTCCCCCCTCCTTAAAATAAAACTTCATCCTCAAAGTTGCCTGAGTATATGGTGAAAAGATGTGGGTAGACTTTTTTCATTTCTTCCTCGATTTCCCAGGTAGCCTCCTCCTCTCCATAAAACAACCATAGAACCTTCACCAAAGGAATCACTTTCGTACGAAGAACGTGCTCTTTCCGATCCAAGATACACAGTGGTTCCTCGATGTACGACCCGTCACTATGTACTTCAATCTTCTCCCATTCGATCACATGAGCATCGTCCCTATTGTACTTCCTCAACATCGACACATGGAAGACGTCGTGCACATTTTCCAACTGAGGGGATAAGGCTAGACGATAGGCTACTTCTCCAACTCGTTGAATAATCTGAAACGGTCCAATGAAACACGGAGCTAACTTTTCTTTCTTTCCAAACCTCAACATTCCTTTCATAGGGGATACCTTTAGAAATATATGTTCGCCTTCTTCAAATTCTAAGTCTCGCCGTCGATTATCCGCATAACTCTTTTACCTACTCTGAGCTACCTTTAAATGTTTGCAAATGATGTGTATCTTTTCTAAGGTAATTTGAACAATTTTCGGCCCAATCCAGCTTCGATCTCCTACTTCGGCCCAACATTGCAGCGTGCGACATGGGCAACCATACAATGCCTCAAATGGTGCCATACTTATACTTGCTTAAAAACTATTGTTATAAGAAAATTCCGCCGGAGGTAAGTAATCTTCCCAACTTCCCTTGAAGTCCAACACACATGCTCGCAACATGTCCTCCAAAATCTGGTTCACACGTTCTGTCTAATCATCCATTTGCGGGTGATAAGCTGTACTATACTTAAGTGATGTTCCCATGGCTTGTTGCATCTTCAACCACAACGATGACGTATACCATGAGTCTCTGTCTAATATAATTGATATTGGCACTCCATGCAAACGGACAACTTCTTTCACATACAACTCTGCCAATTCCGATACTTTTGCCGATACCCGGGCCGCGAGCTGATTTGGTGAGACGATCTACTATTACCCAAATGACATCATGCTTCTTACTCGATTTGGGCAAGCCTATGATAAAAATCCATAGTAATATGCTCCCACTTCCATGTAGGAATCTCGAGCTGTTTCAACAGTCCTCCTAGCTTCTTGTGTTCGGCTTTCACCTGTTGACATGTAAGGCACTTTGATACATACTCTGCGATCTCCTGCTTCATATTATTCCACCAGTACTGCCTCTTTATGTCTTGATACATTTTTGTGCTCCCATGGTGAATCGTCAACTTCGAGCGATGCGCTTCGTCCATCACTTCCCTTTTTAAATTGGGATCATTCGGTATACATAGTCAATCTCGAAAACGTATGCCTTCATCTGTTTCGACTCGCCAATGTACGTTTCGTTTATTGATTATAGCTTTTGTCAACATTTCCTGTAACTCGTCGTCTTGGTTCTGTGCATCAATAATTTTACACATCAAGATCGGTTCTATTACAATATTATTCAATCGCACTTCTTGGCTTCTAATGTCTAATTTCACATCAAAGTCCTTTATGAAGTTCAACATCTCCCACTTTTTGAGGATACAGGACATCGTCGCCTCGTGCACCTTCTTTCTGCTAAGGGCATCAGCCACTACATTAGCCTTCCCAGGATTGTAGCATAATTCTATCTGGAAATCTTTCAGTGTCTCCATCCACCTTCGTTGATGCAAATCTTTCTATTAGAACAAATACTTCAGGCTCTTATGGTCAGTATTTAATTTAAATGTTCCCCATACAGATAATGTCTCCAAATTTTCAAAGAAACAATCACGGCTGCTAATTCTAAGTCATGCGTGGGATAGTTCTGCTCGTGTGGTCTCAACTGACGAGAGGCGTAGGCTATCACTTTATCTTTCTGCATCAATATGCATCCTAGGCCTGCTCGTGACGCATCGGTATAGACCACAAATTCTACTCCTTCCTAAAGCAATGTAAGAACTGGGGCAATTGTTAAGAGTTCCTTTAATTTCTGAAACGCTTCTTCAGCCTTCGCGCTCCAGACAAAGTGAGCATTCTTCCTAGTTAGCTCGGTCAAGGGGCGAGTGATTTTAGAGAATTATAGGATGAAACAACGATAGTATCCTGCTAATCCTAAGAAACTTCGCTCTTCGGTGACTGTAGTTGGTTGGCTCCAATGATGAACTGCATCGACTTTGGACTGATCGACTGCTATTCCATTGCGGGTGACCACATGACCAAGGAACTTCACTTCTTCTTTCCAAAACTCACATTTCTTTAATTTGGCATACAACTGATTGTCTTTCAGAGTTTGCAGGGCTATTCTCAGGTGTTCGGCGTGTTCCTCTTTACTCTTTAAGAAGATAAGGATATCATCAATGAAAACGATACGAACTTGTCCAAGTAGGGTTTGAACACACGGTTAATTAGGTCCATAAATACTGTCGGGGCATTTGTCAGTCCGAAAGGCATAACTACAAACTCATAATGTCTATACCTTATTCTGAATGCCGTTTTGGGAATATCTTCCTCTCTTACCCTTAGCTGGTGGTATCCGGATCTTAAATCAATCTTTGAAAAGAATTGAGCTCCTCTCAACTGGTCGAAGAGATCATCTATGCATGGGAGGGGATACTTGTTCTTGATAGTTGCTTAGTTCAGCTTCCTGTAATTAATACACAGACGAAGCGAGCCATCCTTTTTCCGCACAAAGAGGACAGGTGCGGCCCAGGGAGATATGCTGGGGCAAATGAAACCTTGTTCAAGTAGTTCTTCTAACTATATCTCTCTTACAACTATACGGGAGCCATACGGTATACTGCTAAAGCTGTAGGTGCCGTTCCAGGTATGAAATCGATGGTGAAGTCTACTTCGCGATTAGGGGGTACGTTAGGAATGTCTTGAAATACTACAGGGAATTCAGCAACTATGGGGATTTGGTCGACTGTCAACTCGGTCAGTTCCTCCATAACACACATCAGGCGCTCGATTACTTCCTTCCTCTTCTTGCCTTGAAACACTACAGGGTCTCGGTTTGGGACAGATAATGTTATGGTCTGGGCATGATAATCCAAGTTCACACGGTGCCTAGAGAGCCAGTCCATTCCTAATATCACATCAAAGATCTTCATGTTTAATATGATTAAATTAGCTTTAAATTTAACTCCGCCAATAGTGAGGGGGCATTCTTGACATTCTTTCCTTAGTTCTACAATTCGGTTAATAGGTGTTGCTACGACTACCGCTTCATTTAAGAGTTCTATTTTTAAGTCAAACCGAGATATGATGGATGCAACAATGAATGAAATAGAGGCACCATTATCAAACATGACAACTACTGGGACATTGCCAATAAAAATAGTACCTTCAATGGCGTGGGTATTTTCTTCCACATTATCTGGTGCGAGTATCTTCTTCCACATTATCTGGTGCGAGTATCTTCTTCCACATTATCTGGTGGAGCCATCGCATAAAGACGTCCTTGCTGCTTTCGGTTCATGTTTAGTATTTCATTCCTCTGCATTGGGCCATGAGTTGTCGTGGGTGGCCTTGGTGCTTGATTCTGTTATTGCGACTGGCTCCCCTTAGGCTAGGAGACATTCTTCTCATCTGTGGCCTTCTTGAAACAATGAACAAATTTGTGCCCTGGCTTTCTGTAGTAGTGACAGTTGAACGTGTCCTAGTTTTGTTGTTGATTGATTGGCGCAGGTCGCGGTCTTTTATCAGGGATGGAAGGTATATTTGGTGTCACTTTGCCCTTTTGTCCTACTCGCCTTATGTGGTTGCGTTGCTGAATGTAGCGCTCCGTGTCCTTTTCGACGATCATTGCCCGATCCACGATCTCTTCATAAGTGCGTAACTTCAAGATACTAATCTTTGACCGAATACTAGGCCTCAAGCCTTCCTACAACTTGTGGATCTTGTAGTCCAGGTCCTCCACTGCCGTGGGTAAGTAACTTGACAACTCAGCGAACTTATCTTCGTATTGGGCTACAGTGAGGTTACCTTGTTTTGGTTTAAGGAATTCAGACATCTTTTCTTTCTTCTAGGCCTCAGGGAAAAACTTGTCATAGAACTGGGCATGAAATGCGTCCCACGTCTACTGAAATCCTTCTGGGACCCTCCTTTTTGCCGCCTGCCACCAAACATACGCCAAGCCCTCCAATAAGTATGCAGCTAGGATCACTCGGTATTACATGGGGTAAGCTAGAGTATCCAATGCATTCGCTACTTGCTTGAGCCAATAATCTGCCTTATTAGGGTTAGGGTTTCCATAAAACTTCTCGGGGTGTAGCTTCAAAAAATTTTCAATCAGGATGGTTTCTTCGAGAAGCACGAATCGGGGTTGATTCGGTGGGGGAGCCTGTCTAGGTACCAAAGGTGTCACAAAAGTCTCGGGTCAATCTTATGGTGTTGGTGAGGCTTGTGTGGGTATCTGAGTTTCCACTGGAGGTTGAGGTGGGGTTTGAGTAGAGGTTGGATTCAGAGTTCGGCTAGAAGTCACGATCGTTACAAGTTGCTCAAGAGTGGTCTGGTGTCAGGTCTATTGCTCGTGTTGTTGGGCCTGTTGCTGATGTATGATACTGGTGAGGCGATCGAGAGCTCCAAGCATGACTTCCCAAAGTTGCGGTGTATTGAAGTTTCCTTCTACTGAGGTAGCCGGAGGGTTCAATACAGGGGTCAAAGTGTTAGCCGCACGTGATGTCCCAAGGTTAAGGTGAGGTAGTGGGAATGCTCCTCAATGACTTCTTCCTTGGGGCCATTATGCTGAAAATAAGCTTTCTAAAGGTCCAAGGGTGATACTAAAGTGAAAACCCATCAAAACGATGAGGTTAAAGGCTCACCTAGTTCATAGTTAATAAATCTGAAACTCAGGACTTGATCGCTCTCTTGAAATTTTTTCTCTCACACCGAGTGTCAATTTCTCCTATAATTTGGAGGATAAGCTATAGATTAGGTATGGAATAACTCTAATTTTTCTCATATCAAAATTCACATGGCAACACATGTTTCTTCTCTACTCAACTCAAAAAAATGCAGCAGATCAGTAGGATTTTGTGAGAGATTCTTCTACTGTCAAAATTTTCCTGATTTATCTATCCATCGGATTGATCTAAAATTTTGTAGGGATTCTACACGGTCAATTAGAAATCTTCAGAAAAATTTTCAAAAATTTATTTAATCTGGATGTACATTTTTCCAATAGAGATACTTGAATTGGGTTGGGGAATCTGTCCTGACTTGAAAAATTCTAAATAAGATCGTTAGTTCTAGGGTTTTAATGGAAACAACTCACATGACTCGGTGAGTCATTGATCTAATTATGGGGAATAGATGAAGGCCCCTAAATGACAAACAAAAGTGTGAATTCTCTTCCCTAAAATCCTAAATATTTTGGTTTCTATGTTCAACGGCTGTCATGATGGTCTTAAGGGGCCTAAGTGTGGGTTTCTGTGTTCGTAACATCACATACAAACAACGGGGTTGTACCTAAATGGTTTGTCTCTAATTCTTGGGGACCTAAGCCATAAGATGTGTTTATGTAATGGGTTAGGCTGCTCACCTAGAGGTCCCAAATTTTGCTCTGATACCAACTTGTAACACCCTGAGATTTCGACTCTCGTGTATAACACCACGGCCGAATCCCAAGGTTACTTAAAATATGCGAGGGTTATACCCCCTACATATTTACTCACAAATATGCATATTTTACATAATTTGGTAATCATGAGCAAGATTGCAGAAACATAATTCTTATTTTATTCACTAAACTAATTCATCGAATACAATTACCATTTAAATAAATCAAATATTAATCATGTTCATAACTATGTCCCCCGATACTGAGACTTATTATAAATTCAAAATTTCTAATAAATGATAATACAACTAATATCTGGCTATATAGCCTCATCTTCCACCATCTGCTCCCACGAGCCTTCGTAGTCGTCTCCTTGAGGCTTAGATTCCTGTGGATCGTCACCTGCATGTTATATATTATTTTCCACAAAAAGAAACCGTCAAAGCAGTATAGAAAAAATCTTCTTCAAGGTTAGCATAATAATTACATAAAAACATAACAAATAGACATAATACTTATTTAATGCAATGTATGATATGCATGACCTGACGTAGGATTCCTTGAAACAAGACGCCAGGGTTTCTGGGACACGCAAGTGTTGAACCTCCAATTTATACATGATATGGCCCATTACATCACATTATATGCATGGTTTGCATGTTTAAAAGACCCATCTAATGCAGGTTTTGTGATTGTAGGAATGAGAGCAGACTTCATCTAATTGGAGACCAAGAAGAGACATTTAGGAGCCTTGGATGAAGACCCAAGGTGGGCCAAAGAAAGAAGAAAGCAAAGAGAGAGGAAGGGAGAGAAGAAAAGAAAGAAGAAACAATGCAAAAACTGGGTCCGACCGGTCAAGACCGGTCTAGACCGGTTGGCTGCACTCCCTGGATACCTGCTAGACAGGTCTAGACCGGTCAAGACCGGTCGGCCATGTAATTTTATACTTCTAGATTTCAGGCAGCAAGCTATTCCCGTTTTAAAATTTTCGGAACAGTTTTCTGAAGCCATCTTGATGATATTTGGAAATCCAACACATCCATGTCGAAGAGGAGCTCGACACCGAAATAACCCAAGTGGTTTCATGTCGATCGGAGCTACGGATTGATCGTGGTGGCCAAAACAATACGAACTGTCCAGAAAGTTCCAGATTTCGCTGTTCAACTCTGGGCCGGTCCAAGTGACCCATCATTGATGATATGAAGAATCTACTTTTACCATATTCTAGACCACATCCATATATGAATAACCACAAAGTTTCAGGTCAAAAGGATGTGTGGTTTGATCGTACCGGTTGAAGAAATATGGACCATCCAGAAAGATCCAACTGCGTAGAGTTTATAAAAGCCCTAAGTGTTCTAATTTTCGGACCATATTCTGGGATTGTTTTAGATAATCTAATCCATCTATCATGTAGAGGATGAAGTTTTTTCCAATGTTCAAAATTTGGGATCAATCCGACATTTGTACACTCCGGAGGGTTGAAAGCAAGATGACTGGTTCTGAAGGTACCCGAAGTGCGCGATTTTGAGAGGCGGTCGGTGATATGATTGGTGGGCCCATTCAGAGGATGATCTTGGAAATCTAAATCATCTATGAGGAAGATCACATTACAAGGAAGCAACAAATGAAATTTGAAGGCAATCCGACCATTGGTTAAGCCGTACCAAGCGAAATAAATTCTGCTATGTTGCCGTACTATTGTTGTACTATAAAAGGAGGTGCTCTCTTCTATTCCAAATCAAGCAAGGACGTGGGAAGCAAGGAGTTCAAGTCCCAGGAGGCTACCTAGCCTCCTACGTACAGCTAGTTTTTCTTCCTTTTCTTAGTTCTAGTTCTAGTTTTAATATGCTTTTCCTTAGCTAACCTCGTAGCTAGAGCTAGAGGTGAAATTTGTAGTTGGTTCCAATGCTTTAATTCTTTTATTTCAAGTACCCTTTTCTTAATTTTGGATTTTGAAGTTCTAGTTTGAATAAAGGTTGGTTTTTTAGAAGTTTTGTGAGAGTTTGTGTGCTTCGGACATGAGTTCCTTGCAATTCTCTGAGATTACCATGATTAGGTTGTTTGAATTCGAATTGTAGTAACCCTTGAGCATGCCCTAGTCCATAGGCATGGCTGTTACTCCGAAGGCTACAAGTTCAAGTTCTATGTGCTTCATTAGAACTAGAAATCTGATTTCCAGATTTAAGTGGGACTGTTTGTGCTTGAATGTTATATCTTCCAATTAGATGAGAGATAGGACTTTGATTCTAATTGTGTTGTACTTGGATGAATGGATTGGCATTGGACTACTACAAGTGGATCCTTGATGCTCTAGTTCTTCTTATTTTCAGATTTTTCTATTTGATGTGAAAAACCATTCTCCTAAACTTCTTAGATTCTAGTTATTAGAGTACTTGGAGTTGTTTACCTCTTTCCCTATGGATCGACCTCGGTCTTACCGAGTTTTATTACTACATCGCAGCCTTACACTTGAGGCGAGCGAACAGCAAGCCCATCGTTTTGCCCGACCAAGTGAAAAGTGGGATGCTCATAGTCCAAATCTCACGAGACAGTGTACGGGAGAAGTAGGACGCTCTAGCCTATTCCCAATTTCGTACACTCGCATGGAGCCAAGTGTATGCATGATATTAGTCCATCCTTTATTATTCAGGTTTACACATAACCAATTAATATGCAACCAACCCTAGGCACCACCATACCATCCCCATGGTTCATCATCCACCAAAGTAGGTGTACCCAACACATCACCACCACGGATGGCGGGCCGTACCACCAAGGTTCATGACAACACATGTATACTCATAGCTTCATGAAGATCCATAAACAAATAAAAGAATAAAAGGGAAAGGATTTATCAACCACTTAATCGGATGGTCTGATATCACCACCACAGGTCAGGGTGACCACTTAACCGGACAGTCTGATACCGCCGTCTCAGGTTAAGGCAACCTCTTAAACGGGTGGTCCTGATATTCACCACCACATATCAGGGTTCATCCATAATACTACAATAACATAATAAAAAGGATCTTCATTAGGCTCTACAAATCAACTTTCAACATTACATGGAAGGGATGGTGGTTCCTTCAAAGGTGATTACATAACCCCATATGTGTATAATCATTCCATTATTTTATCCATTTTTCATTTCCAATATATGACTACATAATCAAGTGATGGGCATAAGGCATTCTAAACCATTTACGTAACCATGTGAGAAGAAAAAGAATATTTGAGAACAATAACATACATGAACACAACACACAATAACCAAGACATGTAACCATTATAGTAAACTTAAAGAAGTCCTCACCTATTTGGCGTATTTAGAGGGCATATAGGTTGTTAGAGAATCAAAAAATCCACCAAGGCACGTCTCTCTCTCTCTCTCCCTCCTTCTTTCCTTTCCTTCTCTTTCATTTTCTCTTTCTTTTCTTTCCTCTCTTGCTGAGATGAGATGGGTAACAACAATATTGCCCTCTCTCTCTCTCTCCTCTCTCTCTTTCTCTCTCTTTCTCTCACCAAAACGTGAATGGTTTTGGTTCCTTTATTGTGGGATTTATATAGGGGTGAGGAGACGTTTCTATATTGGAGGAAAAGGCCATGCATGCACACACGTGCATATGGATGTGTAACAGAAGGTTTTAAAGTGAGTTTTGGGCCAATTTTGGGAAGTGCACACAAGATGGATGGCTGAGATATTTTGGAGGTTAGGTATATTAAGGATGGGTTACAAAATGATCATGATAGATCAGAGAGTGGGGTCCACGTTTGTATGAACGGTGTCAGTGAAAAACATGGAAGAAAGGGATGTGAGAATGGTGTTTTTTGTACGGGGGGTTTATTTGATGATTAGACAACTCTAGATGGTTTAGATGGGTCCAAGGAAGCTTGTGGGGTCCACAAATTGAAGCTCTACATAGGCTTAATTGGTGGTTTGTGCTAGAGAAAGATTTGCGTAGTGGATTGCAAGAGAGATGGAAATCTCAGTTTTCAATGAGAAATGACTTGTTGGTTAGCTAGATGGGGTCCACTCAAGCCTAGTGAGAGAATCCCAGCCTCCCATGCATAGCAGATGGCCCAGATGAAGTTTCCAAGAAAGTTATGGTTTGATCGGGCCATTAGATCAGGGCGTGTGGTGATTGGTTGATGAAAATACTTCATGAGTGGGGGTTTATGATGATTACCGAGAGATTGGACGGTTCAAATTGTCAATATGGGTCCCACATGGGATTCAACTAGAGAGGGCAGCAGTTATGCATGGAGAGAAGAAACGGATTTCCATTATTTTTCCTCTTTGATCGTGGGAGGATCGGTCAAACGTGGTTAACCATGCACTTATTGTGCACTCAATGCACAGCGGGTCCCACCATGATGCTCATGAGAAATCCAGCCCATCCATCATGTAGGCAGGATGATTTTAGGGTGCCCCTCCAAAAATGAGGTAGATCCGAGTTCAGGTGGCCCGTCTACAACCCAATTTTTGATTGGGGCACTTCTACAATGATCGGAGGGCTGAAATTCGACGTGTATTGTTCAAATGTGTCCAATAATTTATGTCCAATGTTTCGCGAGAAATTGATCATGGAAAACTAGCGTACTTAAAAACGTAGGTTTAACTTAAATTTAACTACTGGCATTTTTGTAGTTATTACAAAATATTATTTTTTTCGAAATCTCAGTTGTTCATCTTACTCCAGGAGTTATTTTAGACAACTTTAATAAAGGGGTCCACCTAGAAATACCTATAGTTAGTACGTTGTTCACAACAAAAAGTAAAATTCATATAATTTCAATTGTAATGAAAAAATATATACAAAAGAAATACTAAGCAAAAGTCGGGGCGTTACAGTAAACCCACGAAAACTTTGTATATCATGAATGTTTGTCGGGGTTGGTCAATCCTAAGTAGCTCGAACTTTCTCCTCATCCACACAGATGATCGTGGATGTCATAACAAATCCCAGGAATAGCAATCGATCTGTTAAGAAGCTAGACTTCTCCAGGTTCATATATAGATTATTATTGGCCAATACTTGTAGCGCACTTGCCTGAGATGGTTCATGTACTCCATCTCACTCTGACTATAAATCAAAATGTTATCAAAATACACCACTATAAACCGACCAATGAACGACTTCAACACTTGATTCATTAGGCGTATAAAGGTACTTGGAGCATTAGATAAACCAAAAGGTATAACCAACCACTCATACAACCATTCCTTGGTCTTGAAGGTCATTTTCCATTCATCATCCAGCCTGATGCGAATTTGATGGTACCCGCTTCATAAATCTGGCTTGGAGAATATCATGGCACCCTTGAGCATGTCGAGCATGCCGTCTAGATGCGGTATTGGGAACTGGTATTTAATGGTTATTTTATTGATTTTCTAGCTATTGACACACATGTGCCTACTCTCATCTTTCTTTGGAGTTAATAATGTCAGCACATCGCATGGGCTCATGCTTTCCCTTAGATAACCCTTACGGATCAGTTCATCTACTAGCTCCTGGAGTATTTTGCATTCTTTCAAACTCTTTCGATAATGTGGTCAATTAAGCAAACTGGCCCCAGGGAAAAAATCAATGTAATGTTGGATATCTCGCATAAGAGATAATCTATCTGGGAGTTCTTCAGGCCATATATCTAGGAATTCATTCAACAACGGCTTCAGAGTCGGGGAAATATTTGAAGATTTTGATTCTTCCCCTTTTACCACCATGGTGTAAACCTCACCAATTTCTTTCGATTCTTCAACAAACCCCTGTATGGCAAGGAGAGAACTCCCCTCCACTTTAGAAGCTTCGGGAGGTTTCTTCGGTGCCATAGGGGCCAATATCATCTTCCGACCATCCTTGACGAAAACGTATATGTTATCTCATCCGCGATGGGTTCCGTCACGGTCCGACTGCCATGGTCAACCGAGCAACATGTGACAAGGCTCCATGTCTACCAGTCACAATGTACCTTATCTTTATAGCTCTAGCTAATTGAAAAGGAAATTAACACTACAAGAAAACGGATTTTTACCGACGAAATAATTTTCGTTGGGAAAAACCATTTTTCCCGACGAAATGAAAAAATCGTCGGTAAAAATCTCCCGCCACCACCAAATTCATTCCCGCCATACACTTTTACCGACGAAATAAAAATTTCGTCAGTAAAATGCTTATTGCCGACGAAGTAACCCGTCGCTAAAAAAGATAACAGAAAACTTCACTTTTACCGACGAAATATTTCGTCGGTAAAAGTCTTCACTTTTACCGACGAACAATTTTGTCGGTAAAAGTCTTATTTCCTGATTCCCGTCAAGAGTGAGAAGGACTTTTACCGACGAAATTACTTACTTTTACCGACGAAAAATTTTGTCGGTAAAAGTCTTTTAAGTTATTAACCAGCGCGACCGTCCCTCATTTCTTCCTCTCTCTCTCTCTCTCTCACTCTCTCGCTCGCTCTCTCTCTCTCTCACGACCCTCACCGTCCGCGGCCGTCTCTCTCATCGCCGACCACCTGCGTCCGGCGTTCGGTCACCTGCGTCGTACAATCTCTGACGACCACCCATCTCAGCCGACCATCTCTTACCGGCGTCCCACCGCCGCTTGCTAAGAACCTCCGCCGGCCTCCGTATGCCGCCGCCACCTCCAGTAACCCTCTCCCCCTTCCTTCTTCCTCCATTTCCCCTCTCTCCCTCTCTCCTCGTTGTTCATTGTGGGGCCCACTTCAAAAATCCAATGCATATGGGTCCCACCGTCGCTGTCCAATGCATGTGGCCGGGTGGGTCCCACCGTCGCTTTCCATCGTCCATTGCATGTGGGTCCCACCGTTGCTTTCCATCGTCCATTGCATGTGGGGTCCGCCTTAGGTGTCCATTATTTGGTGGGGCCCACTGATTTAGTAAATCCCTAATTAGGGATTTCGAAATTAAAATCTCCTAATTAGGGATTTCGAAATTAAAATCCTTAATTAGGGATTTTAAATTTTAAAATCCAAATTGTGATTTACAAATTAAAGAAAAAATGAAATTATAGGGCCCACCGTCGCTGTCCACTGCCTGTGGGGCCCACGTTGATGTCCACTGGCTGTGGGGCCCACCGTCGCTGTCCACTGGCTGTGGGGCGCACCATCTCTGTCCACTGCCTGTGGGGCCCACGTCGCTGTCCACTGGCTGTGGGGCCCACCGTCGCTGTCCACTGCCTGTGGGGCCCACGTCGCTGTCCACTGTTTTGGATGAAGCATATATTTGTGTGTAGTAAACTATGTAGGGCCCACAGTGATTTAAGTATTTTATCCACTCCATCCATCCATCTTAGCAAGTAATTTTAGGTATGGTGCCCAAAAATGAAGCATATCAAAACCTAAAGTGGACCACACCACAAGTGTGAACTGAATGTCTATCATTGAAAAATTCTAGGACGACATAGAAGTTTCGGATCAAGCTGATATTTGTGTTTTCCCTTCATCCATATCCATGTGATCTTATGGACAGGTTGGATGACAAATAAAGATCATAGGGGAGCCTGGGAATGGTGGAAACCATTATTCCCACTGTTTACCATGGCATGGTCCACTTGAGATTTGGATATGCTTAAATTTTGGGCTCAACCACTAAAATGAGCTGAAAAAACATAAGGACGGAATAGATAAATCACATACATTCTAGGTGGGCCCAACTGAGTTTACTCTACATGATAAGAGATAAGAGCTAGCGTGCAGAGTTACTCCGCACGCAATCCGATTCCCATGGTGGGCCCCATACATACTTATTTGTTCAGAAAATAGCAGTCATTAGGTATTTGATTAGACTTGATTCATGGTGTTGATGATTCTGTCATTTTCATGTGCTTGTGTATCTGGAATTGATGGAGCAAACCCGGATGTGCGTCGGAGCTACCCGTGGTTGATTTATGTGGATGTATGTTGTGGATGTATTTGGCTTATTATTAATAGTTATTTTTTGTCCACAAATGGTAGTATAATAGAATCAGTTAGCCCATTTGGAGATTTCTATATTGCCGAGCATAGATAAAGTGTGTTTTGGAGGTATAAAAATCTGTCAAATTGTCCTGTTGGACAGTCCAAGGTTGGATAGATTGGAATGTTATCGTTGTTTGTCATTTACATGCTCTGTCATTAGTTTCGTGCGGTAACTCTCCTATTCTCTCTGGATATGTTTCTTATGTTTAATTCCATTATCAATTTAATCCACACAATGTGTGGATAGTTGACGTGGAAATGAAATGTAAGATAAATATATCTGGAGAGATAGGGGGAGATGCTGTCGAAATTTAGGCTTGGGCATTTAAATGGAAATAATGATAGCATTTCAATCTATCCATCCTTGGATGGGCGACTTATTTTATTATATTATCATTTAGTGGCAAATTAGATGACGAACATGATACTTGTGATTAAGAGTAGTTGATTGATGTTGATGTTGAGTGGGGGTCCCTGGAAGGTGGGAACCGCGGTTTAAACCATGATGATGAAGCTGTCCTGTTCCTATGGACAACAATATGGGTGGCCTGGCCATTTGGACAGGCCCGTTTTATGTACTAGCTCGAAATTAATGGAGCAGACCCGGATGTGCGTCGGAGCTATCCGGGTGTTGAGCGGGAGTCCCTGGAAGGTGGGAACCGCTGTTATGACCATGATGATGAAGTTGTCCTGTTCCTATGGATAGCAATATGGGTGGCCTGGCCATTTGGACAGGCCCGTGTTTATGTATTAGCTCAAAATTAATGGAGCAAACCCGGATGTGCGTCGGAGCTATCCGGGTGTTGAGCGGGGGTCCCTGGAAGGTGGGAACTGTTGTTATGACCATGATGATAAAGCTGTCCATTTCCTATGGACAGCAATATGGGTGACCTGGCCATTTGGACAGGCCCGTGTTTATGTATTAGCTCGAAATTAATGGAGCAGACCCGGATGTGCGTCGGAGCTATTCGGGTGTTGAGCGGGGGTCCCTGGAAGGTGGGAACCGCTGTTATGACCATGATGAAGCTGTCCATTTTCTATGGACAGCAATATGGGTGGCCTGGCCATTTGGACAGGCCCGCTTTGTGTGGAGCAGACCCGGATGTGCGTCGGAGCTATCCTTGAGTTGCTTGAGTCTCAAAGACCTACACTCTAAACCCGAAACCATAAACCTAAAACTAAAACCTATAAGCTACGGCTAAACCGAAACCTAAACTCAATTCATCTAACTCTAAACCTAGACCCAAACTCGAAAACCTAACCCTAAACCCGATCTCGAACCCGAAACTATAAACCAATGCGTAAACCTAATCCTAATATCAAATCACCTAACCTAAACCTACACCAATTCCTAAATATATTCACCTAACCTAAACCTTAACCCAAACACGAAAACCTAACCCGAAACCCGATCCCGAACCCGAAAATCTCAACCTATGCCTAAACCTAATCCTAATCTCAAATCACCTTAACTAAACCTACACCTATTCCTAAATATATTTACCTTACCTAAACCTTGACCCAAACACGAAAACCAAACCCGATCCCGAACCCGCAAATCTCAACCTATGCCGAAACCTAATCCTAATCTTAAATCACCTAAACTAAACCTACACCTATTCCTAAATACATTCACCTAACCTAAACCTAGACCCAAACATGAGAACCAAACCCGAAACCCGATCCCGAACCCGCAAATCCAAACCTATGCCCTAAACCTAATCCTAAACTCATGTCACCTAACCTAAACCTACACCTATTCCTAAATCCATTCACCTAACCTAAACCTAGACCCAAACTCGAAAACCAAACCCGAAACCCGATCCCGAACCCGCAAATCTAAACCTATGCCCTAAACCTAATCCTAAACTCATGTCACCTAAACGAAGCCTACACCTATTCCTAAATCCATTCACCTAACCTAAACCTAGACCCAAACTCGAAAACCAAACCCGAAACCTGATCCCGAACCCGCAAATCTAAACCTATGCCCTAAACCTAATCCTAAACTCATGTCACCTAAACCAAACCTACACCTATTCCTAAATCCATTCACCTAACCTAAACCTTGACCCAAACACGAAAACCAAACCCGAAACCCGATCTCGAACCCGAAAATCTAAACCTATGCCCTAAACCTAATCCTAAACTCATGTCACCTAAATTAAACCTACACCTATTCCTAAATCCATTCACCTAACCTAAACCTAGACCCAAACTCGAAAACCAAACCCGAACCCCCAAATCTAAACCTATGCCCTAAACCTAATCCTAAACTCATGTCACCTAAACTAAACCTACACCTATTCCTAAATCCATTCACCTAACCTAAACCTTGACCCAAACACGAAAACCAAACCCGAAACCCAATCCCGAACCCAAAAATCTAAACCTATGCCCTAAACCTAATCCTAAACTCATGTCACCTAAACTAAACCTGCACCTATTCCTAAATCCATTCACCTAACCTAAACCTAGACCCAAACTCGAAAACCAAACCCGAAACTCGATCCCGAACCCGCAAATCTAAACATATGCCCTAAACCTAATCCTAAACTCATGTCACCTAAACTAAACCTACACCTATTCCTAAATCCATTCACCTAACCTAAACCTTGACCCAAACACGAAAACCAAACCCGATCCCGAACCCGAAAATCTCAACCTATGCCCTAAACCTAATCCTAAACTCATGTCACCTAAACTAAACCTACACCTATTCCTAAATCCATTCACCTAACCTAAACCTTGACCCAAACACGAAAACCAAACCCGAAACCCGATCTCGAACCCGCAAATCTAAACCTATGCCCTAAACCTAATCCTAAACTCATGTCACCTAAACTAAACCTACACCTATTCCTAAATCCATTCACCTAACCTAAACCTAGACCCAAACTCGAAAACCAAACCCGAACCCCCAAATCTAAACCTATGCCCTAAACCTAATCCTAAACTCATGTCACCTAAACTAAACCTACACCTATTCCTAAATCCATTCACCTAACCTAAACCTTGACCCAAACTCGAAAACCAAACCCGAAACCCGATCCCGAACCGCAAAATCTAAACCTATGCCCTAAACCTAATCCTAAACTCATGTCACCTAAACTAAACCTGCACCTATTCCTAAATCCATTCACCTAACCTAAACTCAAATCGTACATTGATAATGAGTGCCTGACATTTTGCTCCATGTATCTTCGTGGCATAGAGACTAGATTCAACCGAGAATATCGGAATGCCGATGCAGGGCAGGAGCATGAACAAGGACTCATATCTGTATTCGCACATAACGTCCGTCCTTTAGGATCGCCGACGTTTCAGGATATGGACCCTCGGGATCAAGCGAAGGCGCGGTGGTATGTGTTGCATAACTGTGAAGAAATAGAGTCGTACTTGGAGTAAGTCTTCGCACATAATTGTATATCTACAGACAGTTTTAATCTCAAAATTTCTTGCTTACAACGTACCAATTGTGTATAGCGAACACATCGAGGAGATGAAGTCCCAATACCCTACAAATTATGATCGAATGCATCAGGATTTGTTTCCAGAATGGTTTGCAAAACGTGTAAGATTAATTTACCTTCTATCTCACCACACTTACAATATTGTTGTATTGCACAATATTTACACGTAATTTTAAATGCCTAAACATACATTTATATTCTGTATGTGATGATAGATGAAGATGTTGCGCGCTAGCAACTCTGCGGATGCGTCTGATGCGCTCTACTCACTGGCGTGTGGCCCTGATAGACATGTATCTAGATATACAGGTTGTATTGTAAACGGGATTCGGTTCCACACTGAGGAGCGTGAGAAATATAGGACCACATAAAATTGTAGTGTGGTTGTGAAGGGAACACATGAGGAGGTTGAAATTGATTTTTATGGCGTTTTGATGGATATTATTGAGCTGAGTTATTGTATGAGAAAGCGGGTGTACTTATTTAAATGCGATTGGTGGGACATTGAAAATAAAAAGTTGGGAATATAGACTGATAACTACTTCATGAGCGTAAATTTATCTCGGAAGTAGTTTAAAGATGACCCATTTATCATAGCCGGCCAAGCCGAACAAGTATTCTACCTCGCTGACACCAAGTTAGGCGGCTCTTGGCACGTGGTGCAGAAAATAAAGCCCAGGAACATATTTGACGTTCCCGAAGTAGACGTTGAAGATAACGATGAAGGGAGTAATAGAACATCGTCAGTTGAACAAGCATATCAAGAAGACATGCCATCTTGGGATAGAGGGAATGATCCAAATGTTAATATTGATGTGGTGCAATTGAATAGAGATGATGTGCCACCTGATCATGTTGATGCCTCAATCATAAATGACATTGTTAGAGATGATAGCGCTTTCATCGATGACAACGTTGCAGACGATGAAGAGGAAATTCTGATCAGCGATAGTGATGGTGAAGAAGAAAGAGTCCTAAGCGATAATGATTCAGACGACGATTATTAAATGTATACAAGATGTACATGTAATTTTCAATTCTATTAATTTGATTATTACATGTATATATGTTTTACAAGTCATGATTTTTTTCCTGAATTGACTTGTTTATAATCTACATTTACAGTTAAGTCACTTTCTGATCATGTCCTCCACAAACTGGAGCGTAGCGGAAGCACGCAGCATACTTCATTAGCTGTTGCGGATGGACTTTCCATCCCTATATTCTTCTGGTAGGGCCAGAGAGATACCCGGTCTGGTCGAGAAATGTATGGAGGAAGATGATGACTCAGATGAAAGATTATACAATCTCAAAGAAATTCCGGACATGATTGAGGAATATAACCGCGGAAAACTTCGTATGGAAGATGCGACATTATCACTTGCACATCTGAATGGAGTCCCGAGAGATCAGATTTCTCCTATTGTGACTGGCATGTTGGCTGTAACAATGTCGAGTGCTTCATACAGCTTGACATATACATTTGCAGCATACGATAACTTATGCAGGGAGTATTTCGGATTGTTGATCCGAAGTTGATTTGTATTACAATGAAATATATGTATTTAATATAGAATGACAATGTGTAATAGATTTTTCAACTTTTATATTCTGTTTACGGTTTTATTATATTCTGCTTGCATTATAGTGTAATGGTCTAATCATATTTTTATCATCTCTCTAAGCATAAGCACAAATTCACTCTACAATGATGTTCATAAACTTGCATTGATATTGTTTAAATTTATAAGTTTGTATTTCAGATATATTCAGTCATGGCACTAGGTGGGAGATCAGGTCGTTCGCGCACTGGATCTACCCCTTCCACCCGTGATGCGACGTAGACAGCATCGACGTCGCACGGTGCATCACAGTCATGCATCACAGTCATCTGATCCTTCGGTTCAGCATATACCGGGCACTGCATGTAAGTGTAGATATTTATTTAGTGATTTCTGTTTATATTGTTACTTACATATATCTTTTCGCAACAGCATCTTCTACCAGCCGACGAGGACGTGGACCCACCCGTGGGTTAGTTTTAGAGCGACTTGCGCGTGAGGGTAGGGTGGCGGTAGAGTTCCCACAGGACTGCCTTAGACCTATTGGGGACAGTGACAGACTGTTTACGTCTGAGGTCGGTGTCCTATGCCGATCTCTGATCCCCGCCACCACCCCCCGTTGGACTGACGTGACAGATGATGTGTGACAGCTCATCCGTCAGCACCTTCAGGTAAAGTTTAGTAAATTGAAATTTTCTTTTGTGAAAGTTCATTTACGGTTAAGTCCTATTGTTAATAAATTTATTGCCTTAATTTATTATTTACGAAACTGCAGGATAAATTTGACTTCGATTTGAATGTTCCCTACATTTCTCATGCCGTCGACGACATGATTAGAGAGCGGTTCAAGGAGTACCGCGGAGATTTGCACCAGCGGTACAAGCGGTGCAGGATACACGATGAGGCCGTACTGTCCGCACCGTCACACGTTAGTACAGACGACTGGCGGATACTCTGCGAGAGATTTTCGTCGGAGGCTTTTCAGGTAATATTTACATGTACGATATCTTAAGGTAACAATTAAATTCGCAATTAAATTTACAATTAATAGAAATGTATTTTGTATAATGTGTTCAGAAGAGGAGTAGAATAAATTCTGCGAACAGGAAAAAGTTACAAGTGAACCACGTAACTGGTTCAAAGTCATTTGTACGACATCGTTACGACATGGTAAGAAATTATTGATGATTATTAAGTTAATATATTATTTTGATTGGCATTTATTATAAGTCTTTTTTCCTTTCGATTGCGCAGCGAGATTCCGTCACCGGCCAGGAGCCTGGACCAGTAGACCTCTACAGAGGGACTCACTGTCGGCAGGCGATGGGATCTTGGGTTCATCCTAGAGCTAGTGAGCATTGGGTAAAAATCTTTACTTTGTAAAATTTAATTGCGCATTGATTGATAATAATGTCATTCATGTCATTTTTTATGAAATTTCATATCTTTTCATTACAGGCGGCGATGGACACCATACGCAATCAGCCCACTCCCGATGGTAGTCAGCGGAGTGAGCCAGAAATCCTGAGCGAGGTGCTTGGCACCCGTTCTGGATATGTGCGTGGGCTTGGCCATGGTGCCAAGCTCATGGCACAAACTAGAGGTGGCTCCAGCCGATCCGTAGCTGGTGAGAGCGCTCAACGCTGAGCTGATATCGCAGAGAGAGAGGTTCAGCAGCTACGGGTCGTCGTCGATGAGATTCGAGAGCAGTTGGAGAGGCAGAGAGAGGAGCAGAGGCGTAGGGAGGAGGAGGAGAGGCGACGGGAGGAGGAGGAGAGGGGACGGGAAGAGCAGGAGAGGAGGATCGAGGAGTTGCGGTAGGAGCGGCAGGAGCATGAGCGACGGATGCAGGAGATGTTGCAGGCTCTCGCTGCAAGCCTTGGCGCCGATGCCCCACCACCTCCGCCTTCATCTTCCTGATTATTTTTTTTAATATACGACTTTTAATTTATATGTATTTGTGTGTGGATGAATATTGTTTGTTTGTGGATGTGGAATGGATTATTTGTGTATGGATGGTGTAGTTTCTGTTTATTCGTATGTATGTGGATGTGAATAGGAGAAAAATGTATAGGTTTCTTTACAGGTGTATATCAGGAATTTTCCTGAATTTTGAAAACAAATGAAACCGGGACAGGAAATACTATTACCGACGAAATTGTTCGTAGGTAAAAAAATGAAAAAGTTTTTTACCGAAGAAATTTTTCGTTGGTAATAAAAGACGAAAAGTTTTACTGACGAAATATTTCGTCGGTGATAAACCCGGAAAGATATTACCGACGAAATCTTTCGTCGGTAAAAGTTTTTTCACCGACGTATCATTTTTATTTCCGACAAAAATTCATATGTTTTTCCGACGAATGTTTTCGTCGGTAATGGTTTTATTATTACCTACGAAAATTTATTTCGTCGGTAAAAACCTTTACCGACGGCTTTTCTGCGATGATGTTAGCCGCGAAAAATTTCGTTTTACTGATTACCGACAAAATCATTCGTCAGTAAAAATGGAATTTTTGTAGTGTAAGCATTGTTTTGTTACCTTAGTTTCACTGACCTTCTTGATCCAACCAATGATGTTTCGTAGTTGGTAACAGTAACTTGTACATCATCACCTTGGACACGATATTTTCACTGCTACCACTATCGATGATGGCGTTGCAGACTTTTTCGTTCACAATACACTGCATGCGGAATATGCAATGTCACTGTGGGTGCACCTCTTCCCTAAGAGTATATAATAAACGCCTCACAACTAATGACTCATCATGGTCTTTAACCAACCATTCCGTAACTTCTGCGTCCCCCTCATCGGTTTGTTCCAACCCACCAAATTTAGGATTTTCTTTCGCTACTTCTCCTTCAGCGCCTCCTTCATTAATAGCTGTTACAATCCAAAGATTGCACACGCCAAGTGCAAGTAGTGAAGTAGTAAAATACTCGGTGAGACCGAGGTCGAACCACAAAGATTGAGGTTAAGAACAATTAGAGGAATTAGTTTAGGTGAGAAACATGAACTTTGATTTAATCCACAAGAGTGAATCAAGTAATTGTATATGATGAAAAATAATAATAAAAAGGGGCTAAGGCATTAGGGATCCACCTTTAAATATTTATCCACAAGGTTTGATTCATTAGTCCAACTTTAAGTCAACTAGAATCGAATAAAGATTCGTTCCAATTGGAAGATGTGAAACGGTTAAACCATTTGCATATTTCATAATAGATGGTGATCTTAACTGATTGATCTGACCATGAAGCATTTGTTAGTTGATTGCAGGGAATTTCAAGCATCCACTATGCTCGAAGTCGACAATGTTTCAAGAAATTATATAAATCAACAACTTCGCTAAAAAGTCAATTGCTAAGATCATAAATCATAGGATCAAATGCATACTTACAAGATAGGAGGCTTTGATTGATCGATCCAATCGTTCAGATATCGTTTATCGATCGTAGGGAATCTAAAGCATCAAATCTCAAAGTCTATAATGGATTAAGGGATTTTACAGATCGGTGACTTTACCTCGATGACTTTACCTGCACTAACTCGATGACCGTAGGGAATCTTAAGTGTCCATCTTGCCCGGAGTTGTCGATGGATCAAAGGACTTTATCGATCATGAACTAGCTAATTGGTGTGCAAGGAATTCCAAGTATCCATCGTGCCTGAGTCTACGATAGATCAAGGGGCCGTACATAACAATAACGTCTACCGAGGTGGATAACCTAACCGATCAAACAAAGAAGAACTCCAACATTCAAGTCACACAATGTTGAACCAAAAGACTAAACTTTGCAAATTCATCAAAGGCTTCACCCCTAACCTTAGTTAGGAGTTTAGCCAACCATTATAATGGAAGACTAAATTCTCTACAAAGAAAAAATCTACACTACTATACTCTAAGAAAGAAAAGGAAAAGAAAGCAAGAGGAGAGAACTCTTGGATGGGATGATGGAAATGAGGGAGAGGAGTGCCATTTTTATAGCTTTTTGAGAGGCTTACGTGGCACTCCAAGCCTAGAAACAATTTTTTTTCTAGGTTTGGGCTTGGAGTTAGGCTTGAGATGACATGTGGCATGAAAAGTACTCCAAACCTATGTAGCACTCCAAGCCTATAAGTAATTTTGCTCTAGGTTTGGGCTTGGATTTAGGCTTGGATTGGTGAGGTGGCAAGTTAGCCTTGCACATGTGCGTGTGTGTGGAGAGAGAGAGAGAGCTCCTCTTTTGTTGTTCACGTGTGATGGCAATGGAGATGAAACAATGGTTGGTGCTAATGGATGCTCTCCTCTTGCAGGCACGTATGGAGTTCAAGACTCCCCAGCTTCCTGACGTGAGGGGATTGGAGAGCCCATCTTCTACAGCTACTGGATTGCATGATGGAGGCTGGAGATGTGATCAACAATGGCGTGTTCACTCCAGCTTCTTCAACTGTTGGCTGCTCGTGTGTGATGATGGAGCTTGCTGCAGCTGGAGTGATGGTCGGTCAGGGATTGAAGATGGACGGCTGGTGGTTGATGGAGAACAAGTGCTGGAGGATTAGAGCATCTACTGCAGCCGTTGATTTGCTGGTGGGGTCCACTGGTCTGGACAGATGGGTAACCGATGGAAGGATCTTGGTTAAACATGAGGGTGAAGATGAAGATATCTCCATCTGCAGGCTTTGGTACTGGTATGCACGTGTGGCCTGGACTGCTGTCCAGGGAGGAGATCTGTTTCCCACGCTGATGGATGGTTGGAATTGGGAGGGCAGCTCGCTGATGACGTGATGGTGGGGTCCACCACAGCTGGATCTGTTGCACGTGTGAGGATGGGATGCAGCTGACCGTTGGATGTGGAGTCCACTCGACTTGGATGGCTGAGGTTTCTAGCTGAAATCTTCTCCATGGACGGATGTTAATGATGCATGGATGGATAGAGTTGGTGGCATGCATGCTGATGGAGGTGATGATGGACGGTCCAGCTATACCTGCTGGACGTTAAATGGAAGCGGGGTCCATTGGTCGGAGGAGGATTGATGTCCAGCTGCTTGGATTGAAGGTGGAGACGTCCTCCATTGTTGGAAGGAGATGATCATGATGGTGGGGTCCACTGCAGCTTGATGGAGTGGATGGCTGGAATTTGGATGCAACTGGACGGTGCTTGTGAAGCTGGTGAAGAGCGTCCACCACAACTGGATGTGGGCAGATACAGCTAGAACGTGATGATGGAGGGTCCATGTTGCTGGACGTAACTGAAGGACCGCTGTTGTGGACGGTTTGAAGGTTGCTGGACGTCCCACCTTGCTGACAGATGCTGGAGCTTGAAGCAGATTGCGTAACTCACTACGCTTAGCGTACTGAGTAAACTCTGTGGGGCCCACCATGATTTATTTATTTTTATCCACTATGGAGATGAAGGGACGGTGGATGAGGTAGATCAAAAGATGGGAGCTTTGATCATCCATCTGCTGGGCTTAGAAGCTGGATCAGCGCGCTTGGACGAGCTGAGGTTTCCAGATCTGGACATGGACGGTGGATTGGATGTATGATGGACGGTGGAAAATGACTCCTTTGCTGGAGCTCGCTGCAGACGTTTGTCGAGGATGATGCCCAACACCGTTGAAGGTGGGGACCACCGAAGCTGCTGGATGTGGGTTGGATGCGATCTCTTCCACTGGTTGGAGCTACGGATGGATGGATGGTGAGTTGGACTCCAGCTTGGTGACGTTGGTTGATGGAAATGGGCAACTATGTCCACTCTCACTCTCGCTTAATGTGTGAAGAGGTGATCTCCACCGTTCGCTGAAAAAGCATGAGAATCCAATCTTGACTGTTGAAACTTGCATGATCTCCTAATCACGATCATCCAATTCTACACAGCCTTAGATTTTCAAATGAGCGGGTGTGATGCGGTCCACCGTAGGAAATGATCCAGATCTTTATGGCTCAATCTTGTCTAGGACTGAGATCTTTATGGCTCAATCTTCTTCAGGACTGAACACGCATGACCTTGCCCCCTTTTGAACCTTGAAACGCAGAGGCTCGGATTATCCTTAGCATCTCATAATCTCTTGAACATAAAAATCATATTAACTTGAAATATAATGATAATGCTCTTAATAACTGTGGTTAATTATACAAAATTAAGTACTAATCAGCTTGCACAAGGAAATTGGTTGGATCTTCTACCCCTAAGGAAAATCATTTCAATGGGACACCAGTTTTGTATGTGTAGGCAAGGGACCATGATCGTAAACATATAATGATGATGGAAAGAAGTTGATCCCATCATCCTCGAGTCTCCACACAGTTGAGAATTTTGTCTATCCAAATTGTTGTGGATAGGAACGCACCACGAGCGTAACCACCAAACCTGTCTTTAACAAATCACACATATAGTGAGGCCCACCTATGCTTATGATAGTAATCCAATCATATGATTTAGCTCGATGATCATGTGGGGCCCACCAAATAGAGGTCATGCATGTCATGTATCAGGTGCACCACGGATATAGGATTATTTACTGTGCTCTCTTTTAGTTACAAGAAAACGGATATGTAAGACCCCCAACCAGCTGTTCATCTTCTACCTGATGTAAACCTCCAACCTCCACTTTCCTCACAACCAGCCGCTGAATCCCCCCAACTAGCTGTTCATCATCCAAATGAAAACTTGCCACATTCCATTTGGCCTTCACTTTCCTCGCAACTGGCCGTTGAACACTCTCAGGAATTTCAAGATGGAAACTCCCAACTAGCTATTGGAAACCCTATATCAGAGGAGCATGATGCTGGTAATCCATCTACCACCAACGAGAATCAGGCCCATCCATCCTCTCAGCTGGTGATGGAAAATCTTCTCCCTCTCATCCATTCTCAAGGGAAAAGAATTGCAAGGAAATCAGCACTCTACAAGACCAAGCTGTGGCCTCAATGAAACACAAGGAAGAGGAAAGCCCTTGCAGACATTGAAGAGCCTGGAACCGAGGAGACTCATCTCCCAGCCGAGGCTAATCCATCCTTCGAAGATGTTGATATCCTCAACCCATCCTCACAGCTGGTCGAGGAAAATCTCCCTGCCGTCTCTTACCCTCGAAGGAGGAGGCAAAACCTCAATCAGAATCATCGAAATCTTCTATTTCCTTTTCATTGTCGTGCAAGATTCTAATTGAGGGATCAAATGGAAGCGTGAATCTATCTCTCTTCAGTGATTAATGAAAATGGTTTTATTCTTTGTTCCGGTTGAGATGAAATCTGGATTGTTTTTTGGATGAAAGGCTGAGATTGTTTTTTTTTTTTTTTTTTGGTCTGTTTGTTCTTGTTTAGTGAGATTTGAGTTCTTCCTTCTTTTTTTCTTCATGTAAACTATTATCAGCAATTTTTTGGATCAATAATTTTTTCAGATAAATTCTTTTTAGACATGTCTCAATTCTTGAACCTATCAATGACTCTGGATGAAAATGTCGCTGCCATGACATGGGTCCCACCGTCCACATAGATTCCACATTCATGGACCTACGCAAATAGAGCCATTGCGACACCCATGAATGGGGTAGTTCCCCATCAGGAGCCACTTTACCATATTCTGAATTCAATGGTTTTAATAAATCCCCTGTAATAGTTCGTCTTGGCTTAGATCTAGAATTACCCTCAACGGTTTGTGTAGCCATAAATCCTATTGGTTGAGATTTGTTGACTTTGTATACTATTTCGTTATAAATAAACGATCTTAACGTAGCGTAGATCCATTGTGGTCTTGAAATTATCTAATAATGGAAACAACAACCCTACTTGCCATCTCCATATTTGGTTCGCTTGTAAGCTTTACTGGGTGCGCCTTATATACCGCTTTTGGGCAACCCTCTCAACAACTAAGAGATCCATTCTAGGAACACGAGGTGCCATTTCTTGAAATCTCTCTTCTGATTCAAAATCGTGATGTAACGTGTATCCCCCTTTGTTCCAGTCATGGAATAGATGAAATAAATCTAAAAATAGATTTTTGTTCAAGAATGAAATCTTATTGGAACTGCCCATATAAGTTCATCCTTCGGAACCATATCACATCCCGAATCTGATGAAATAAGATGAATTGAGACGGTATTTTGTAAATACGTAATTATCTTGAATATATCAACCATTTCTTTATTTTCCAATCGCTTGGAAGGGATAAAAGAAATACCTTGTTGTTTCTTCAACAATTTCTAATCTCTAGTGGACCTCTCAGTAGGGTTCAAACCCAGATGAAGTTTTGACCATCTGTCAAATAAAAAAGAATGAATTGATCTTGTAGGATTCCCAAGAAATTCTTCGATTTCTTCCGGAAGCAGATGATTATTCATCTGCTTCTCACGTTCCGTGAATAGCTGGGACATTGATCAGGAATATCCAGAAAGGCATTTTGGGAATCGATCTGATTCTATCTCTGTTCGTTCCGTTTGAAGAAAGGAAGGATCCCAAAGAATCGATCTTTCTTTTAGTTGCATGTGGTGGTTCATAGATGTGGGATCTATGTGGACGGTGGGACCCATGTCATGGCAGCGGCATTTTCATTCAAAGTCGTTGATAGATTCAAGAATTGGGACATGTCTAAAAAGAATTTATCTGAAAAAATTGCTGATCCAAAAAATTGCTGATGATCGTTTACATGAAGAAAAAGAAAGAAGGAAAAACTCAAATCTCATTGAACAAGAACAAACAGGCTTAAAAAAGAAGAGAAAGCAATCTCAGCCATACTTCTAAAAAACAATCCAGATTTCATCTCAACCGGGACAAAGAGTAAAACCATCTTCATTAATCAATGGAGAGAGATAGTTTTACGCTTCCATTCGATCCCTCAATTAGAATCTTGCTCGGCAATGAAAAGGAAATAGAAGATTCTGATGGTTCTGATTGAGGTTTTGCCTCCTCCTTCGAGGGTAAGAGAAGGCAGGGAGATTCTCCTCGACGAGCTGTGAGGATGGGTTGAGGGTATCAACATCTTCGAGAGATGGATTAGTCTCTGCTGGAAGATGAGTCTCCTCAGTGCCAGGCTCTTCAATGTCTGCAGGGGCTTTCCTCTTCCTCGTGTTTTGTTGAGGCCGCAGCTTGGTCTTGTAGAGTGGTGATTTTCTTGCAGTTCTTTTTCTTTGGGAAGGGATGACAGGGAGAATATTTCCATCACCAGCTGAAAGGATGAATGAGCCTGATTCTCGTTGGTGCTGGATGGATTACCAGCATCATGCTCCTTTGATATAGGGTTTCCAACAGCTGGTTGGGGGTTTCCATCTTGAAATTCCTTAGGTTCAGCGGCTGATTTTCGTTTGGATGATGAACAGCTGACTGGGGGATTCAACGGGGAAGCCATGAATACATCGGTTGTCTGCGGTATCGCTTTCATATGGCCATACCGACAGATATGAATATCCTTCGTATGCTGAAGGCTGGATAAATGAGGAATACATCGCACCATAGGTCGGAGTCAGCATCTGAGGGGGAGGCGGCCGCGGAGTCCATGAGGGAACCATTGATGTAGCGGAATTCCTACGGGAGGCGGAGGCGGAGTCACCATTGTTGTCGGTGGTGGCGGAGTCCCTGCTGCGTGAGAGGGCGCATTTGTGGCCGGAGAAGGTGGCGAAGAAGAAGAAATCATATTTTCTTGATTTTCTTCTTGATTTTCATTTTACAAAAAGCACACTATTTATAAGCGTCCGACCAGATCTGTGGGGTCCATCGTTATTTTATACACTTATCCATGCCGTCCATCCTTTTCTAAAGTAATATTTAGTCATGGGTTCAAAAATTGAGGAAGATCAAACGATTTAGTGGACCACAGCTTGGGGGCCACAGAAGTCTTGAATCAAGCTGATATTTGTGTGGTCCCTTCATCCAGGTCTTTGTGACATTATCAACAAGTTGGATGGAAAAGATACATTCAAGTAGACCTTAGGAACGCTGTTTTGCTGTGGTGTGGTCCACCCGAGATTTGGATCTCCCTTCTTTTTTGGATCATACCCTCAAATGATCTGGAAAAAACGGCCGGGTAAAATAGATACATCATGGTGGGGCTTACAGATCTTTGCTGGCTGGTGTTGGAGTCACTAGTCAATCCGCCTCCCCTGTTAGGGGCTCTGTTGGCCCACTGTGATGTATATGTTTTATACACACCGTCCATCCGCTTTGAAAGATCATATTAGGGCGTGAGCCCAAAAAGGAAGCAGATTGAAGACACGAGTGAACCACTAACCATTAAGGATCGGACCGGCCACCTCATGGTTTAAATCAGATCTGCCGGCGGTCCAGTCCGGTCCAAGGCACTCGTTTCATGTGGGAATGTAGCTATTTATTTTACACGGCCAGGATGTACCACATTCAACACGATTGGCACGTGAGATGATTGTATCCGAAGCTAACCTACAGCTCCATCTTCTTTTAACCAAAAGGGAACGCAGTCAATACTCCTGTATCAGTGGTGCACCTGATACATGACATCATCATGTTGTGATCTGCACCGTTGATGCGTTGAGCCATAACACCAATAACCTTTTTTGTCAAAATAATGACGATCAGATGGTCCAGTTAGTCTGACAGCATGATTTTAGAGAGATGAGCAAATCCGATGTTCCGGATAACCTTACATGAGTGCAACGTGTTAGTAGGGATTATTCACCAATATTGCTAGAGTACTAACTCAAAAAAAAATGTTAGAAATAAGTGCGCGGCTTGTAAAAAGTCGTTGGATTTCCTCACAACCGTACATTTTTTTCAGGTAATTGTGGGCCCATGGACTATTGGACCATCCAGTTTTATGAGACTGGGAATATACATAGTGGTCCCCTTAAAATGTATGGTGTTGTTACCGATTTCTGGTAACAGATGAGGTGGGATGAATAGCCACCTGATATGTACTCACGACGTGGTTCCAGAGTGCGATGAATGGCTTGGATCCTTGGTAAAGGTCTTGCAAAATGCCACAAAGGCTAAGAAGTAGTCGGGAATCGCGACCGTTAGTTCTCCAATACTTAAGTCAGATAGATAATTCTTCGTAAAAGAGTGCCTTGTAAAGGATAAGTACTGCGCACCACAATATGGAGGAGGATGTCCCCATTTATTGACTTTAGAGGAGATTAAACGTGGGCTCTCTTTTAAGGTTGTGATTTCAGGAGAGATTTCGAGACCAGCGTAATAACTGGCCGGTCCACGGAAGTGGGGAGCATTTCCACTTTCGTCAGTGATCCTCCTGATTTTATGCCAACTTATAAGTTAGAAGTGGTTTAACTTTGATATTTATAGTAGTGTATCCAAGGTCGACCTTGAGATCTGGTCGTCACGATGAACTCATCACGATGCTCGTTGGTGGCTATACCTTGTTACTTGAGCTTCGTATCAAGGAACCCGAGGTTTTGAGGATCCAGACTATTCCGACCTGTACACAGGTCGGTCTCTGTCTGGTATGAGGTCAGCTCGTAATTCACCCATAACAGGAGCCCCCCCTGCTCTCGAGTCTGGCTCGTTTGGCTCGTGAGTAATTCAGAGAAAATATGGCTGACCTTGCTATTTCAGTTTTTAGCTGGTTACCGCCGTCATTCCCGACAGGCGGGAGAGCAGCACTTAATGCGTCGATTCAAATATCGAGGCGTTATCATTCAAGCGTACGATATGAAAGCTTTTTCAGGATCTCGATGAACGGGGCACGACCACGAGGTGACAGCATGCGTTACTTTTCGTATGATCGTCTGAAAGACTGCCGCGTGAAAAGGGCAGAGATCGATGATGCGTCTTCATTTATATGAGGTGATTTGTCTGACGTATAAAAGATTTGATCCTTAGTGGAAAAATTTACTTTCCTCCCAGTTTTTTCAGTTCTTTGATTTATCTTCCTCAAGCTTGGTGTACCAACATCTTTCTAGTATGCTCCTTGCATCTTTGCTCGTCTTTTATCTTTCTTTTCTTTCCATATGATAATGAATCGGACCCACCTTCCATAGATTCTCGGGTGATGAACCCTGCAAATCTGATTCTAGGACTGAGACTGTAGATTGTTCTGGGGAGGTTAGATTGTTGCCCTTAGAACAGGCCTCAAGAGCCATCGCAGGTTCAAGTTGTGAAAATTCGTTTGAGTTGGACGATGTAACCTCGCTGATAACTGAGGACGAGCTCAACACCCTTAGGGATATATATATATATATATATATATATGAAATTCCCAAGTCAATAGCCTTTAGGGTTCTTGACCTTGATGACCGCTCGAGCCGACCTCGCGAGGGAGAAATAGTTATCTTTGCTATGCATTTAGAGGCTGGATTGTGGTTGCCTTTACACCCGTTTGTGATGGAGGTCATAAGTCTTCTAGGTTTGTCCTTAAGTCAGCTACAACCCAACGCTTGGAGATGTATAGTCGGATGCTACATTCTGTGGCAGAGAGTTGGGAAGAAAGAACTGACTTCCGGCGAACTTTTTTCCCTGTACTTCTTTAAGTCTTTAGGAGGTTAGGGACTTTATTATTTCTCTACCATCCTGGGTCAGGGCGGCTCGTTAGTCACCGACTTGCCCTCCTCCACTAGAACTTGGAAAAGAAGTGGTTTTTTGTTTTGGGAGAATGGGATGCTGCATTGGACAAGCATCAGCCCTTGGAGTACCGAGTTCGAGCTGATTTCTCTTTACCAGGTCGAATTGTATTCCGACCTACCTGTTCTGCTACCGTTTAGGCTTCAACGTCTTGAGTCTTGATTTTTCTGACAACTGGTTATTGCTTGTTACAGCTTCTGTGATCATTCGAGTAGCTCTTTCAGTCGCGCAAGAAAGACAGATCGAAGCTGCAAGGGATCGTTCAGTGGAGGAGAGAGACTTCTGACATTTGATCACGCTTGAATCCGTGCGTGACTCAGGTCAATTACCAATGAACATTTTGTAACTAGTGATGCTCGGTTTTGGCTGCTGATTATTTGATATGTAATTTTAAAATAGGAATGGCCCCTAAACCAGTGTCAAAAGTTTGTAAAGTTCCGACTTATGGCTTTGAGTGTGGGCAAACTTCTGAGCCCCTAAGAAGAGAGCGGCCGTAGAGTCCTCGCGGCCGAGGCAGACTCAACTTCCTCAGTCTTTTATATGCGGGACTGGTCAGCCCTTTGATTCGAGCTCCCCAGTAAGGACTGAGCCACAAGCCTCCCTTCCTCCGGTGGTGGTGACGCAAGAGGCTCTAGAGGCGCCAGCTGTTACTGAACGACCTGTGACACGGGCCAGTTCAGCTGGGGCTCCACCACTTCCTTGGGTTGGCAGTTCTTCCAGGGTCTCTTCTTCGTGCTAGATGAGAGTGGACATGCCACCGCTTTTTGAGAAATTCCCGACCTGGATTGACGGCATCGCTTCTTATGCTTGTGTGAATAGTTGTATTTTTCAAGAATTTGAATATGCTAGCGTCGTCCGACTCGGACTAGCTAATCAGGTTCGGAATAGAGCAGCCTCAGGGTAAGTTATTTTCTTTCCGAGGTTGTAATTCTTCTATCTTTTCGCTATCGATTTTTGCTGAAACTTGATGTTTCTTCAAGGATGCGGCCTTGGGGATTATGGTTCGCCAAGCCATGGCTGATCGTACCTTTCGAATGAAGGAGGCACTTCGAGTTGCATCCTTGCGGAAGAAGGCAGAAGCCACAGAAGCCGATCTTGAGAAGGTCAATTTTGCACTGAAAGTATCTCAGTCCGATTTGGAAGTCGCACAAGCCCAAGCTCAGTCCGTGGAAGATGCCTTAAAGGAGGCTGAGGCGAAGGTCCAATCGGCGGAGAACAAAGTAGAATCACTCGAGGTCGCCCTCAAGACAGCAGAGGATGAGAAAGCGCATTTGGCTGCTCTTTTGCGAGATACCCAGTCCAAATCGCAAGCTGAGCTCGACAAGTTGAAGGTTGTCCAAGAAAGCTTGTATAATTATGGTTTTCAGGATTGCAAAAACTTGGTTGAGAAGCATTTTCTAGACCTCGACCTTACTCCCGTTAACGAGGACGATGTAGTTGAGGCTCCCGGGACGCAGGCTAAGAACATTGAGGTTGAGACAGCAGTTGTAGCTCCGGATGGAGCTACTTAGGATCTTTGATTGGCCCCGAGAGGGAAAAAACTTTTTTATTTTTATTTTCTATTTTTTGAATTGAGATATTGGTATCCCTCATGGGATAGTCTTTTGAGCCCTGTTGAGGCTTTAGTTTTATCACTTGCGCATTTTTTCTTATGCTTTTGTGATATTTATTCTCTTAATTTCACCTATTAATCCCGTGGTCGAGCAGATAATGTCTGCTGGGGTCGTCGGAATGAGTTGGGCATTTGACTTGTGAGCTTGTAGCTTTGTCGATTGAGGTGATCCCCCTAGGGTTGTCCTGGCTTGCTAAGATTCATTTCCTCTTTGGCCAAACTATGCCCTTAACCTGGATGAAATTTTTCGTGCTTTTGGTCGTTTATGACCTTAGGCTTTTTGTGCCAAGCTTTAGGTCATTTGTAGCCATGCTTGTTCTTTATAGCTTGGTAAGTTCGAGCTAAAGGCTTTTCAGCTAAACTCGAGCTTCCTTTGCAAATGTCTAAATTTTTTTTTTATCTTAAGACCTCGGACGTTGAGCTCTAAGCGTTCATGGCCATGCTCGTTTTCCGATTCATAACCTTCGAGCTAGGCCTTCCGGCCTTTACCCGACCTCTTTCTGTTATACTTCAGAAAATTTATTTTTATTGATAGAGTTTTACCTCATTCGCACATTTGACTTTCTTATGGATAATAAACTTTAAGGTGTTCGGAGTTCCATGGATGAGGAATAGGGTTGTAAATGGGTCAGCGGACCCCATGGGGTACCCGGACCCAACCCATTTAGACCTAACCCAGACCTGACCCATTTGTTAAATGGTACGGGTCTGGTTCCAAGAGCAGACCCAGTTGTTAAATGGGTTTGGGTCTGGTTTACTTTATATTAGACCCGACCCGGCCTGACCCGAACCCATTTAGTAAGTGGGCGGGTTTGGTCTATGTTTCAGGGGACCCGTCTAGCCTAGACCCGTCCAGACCCGGTTTTAAGCCTTATAAAATACTTGCATACTTGATCCAGACCCGGACCCATTAGACCCGACCCATTTATAAATGGGTCTGGGTGGATCTCCCTCTACCAGACCCAGACCCATTTATAAATGGGTCTGATGGGTTGACTCGGACCCGACCCGGACCCGCCCATTTAATAAAAGGGTATGGGTCTAAAATTTGGACCCAGACCCGTTTAGTAAATGGGCGGGTCTAGTTTTGGCAAAACCCACCCCGAACCCGACCATTTACAGCCCTAATGAGGAAGATGTCGGCCTTCCATATCTTCGAGCCAATATGTGCTGGGACGAACTGAGCTTATGACTTTGTATGAACCTTCCCAATTAGGGCTAAAAGCACATGTTTTTTCTTTTATCTCCCTATTAACTTTTCGTAGAACGAGGTTGCCAACTCTGAATCGTTGTTTTTCACTCTTGAATTATAATACTTCTTAACCCTGTGTTGGTACACTGCTATCCGCACTTGAGAAGCTTCTCTTACTTCTTCAAGCAAATCAAGATTTATTCAGAGCTGGCTTTCATTTTGTTCCAGTTGATAGCGACTTGTTCGGTTGGTTGGCATTCCGACCTCGACTGGGTTTACAACCTTGGCTCCAAAAGCTAAGGAGAAAGGTGTTTCTCCGGTTGTTGGCCAAGTTGTGTTCCTGTAAGCCCATAACACTTCTGAGAGTTCTTCCGCCCACGCCCATTTGCTCTCGTCGAGCCTCGTTTTCAGATGATTCTTGATAATTTTGTTTACAACCTCAACTTGGCCATTGGCTTGAGGATGGTGAGGAGAGGAATATACATTCTTGATGCATATCTTCTGACAAAACTCTCGGAACTTCGCATTGTTGAACTAACGCTCGTTATCAGTGACAATTGTGTTAGGGACACCGAACCGACATATGATAGACCTCCAGATGAAATCTGTCATTTTCCTTTCTGTAATCGTAGCTAGTGGTTTGGCTTTGGCCCATTTCATGAAATAATCAACGGCAGCGATTGCATACATGACCTGCCCCTTACATGTAGGGAGAGGTCCAATAATGTTGACTCCCCATTATGCAAATGGCCATGGTCCGGACATGGGAGTGAGCTCTTCATGTGGCAGGTGAGGGACGAGGGAAAATCATTGGCACTTGTTGCATTTCTTGACTATCTCTTGAGCGTCCTTTTGGATGGTGGGCCAATAATATCCTTGGCGGATAACTTTTTGTGCAAGTGCCCGGCTTCCAAAGTGATTTCCATAACTGCCGAAGTGGACTTCTTGGAGGACGTAGTCTGCTTTTTCAGGTCCCAAGCAACGTAGGCAGGGGAGAGAAACCATTTTTATAGAGGAGCCCGTTGATCATT
Organism: Liriodendron chinense; assembly: GCA_003013855.2. Classification (NCBI taxonomy): domain Eukaryota; kingdom Viridiplantae; phylum Streptophyta; class Magnoliopsida; order Magnoliales; family Magnoliaceae; genus Liriodendron; species Liriodendron chinense. The sequence continues at coordinate 1,208,723 of ML058525.1, forward strand.
GTATACAGGGCTGACTTGTATTGAATTTTCCGTGCTTCTTTCTTGTCCTCAGGTAGTTCATTTTTTTGCAGATAGCGAATGATGGGATCCATCTAGGTCGGATTGGCTGTTATCGAGCATACCTCTTCGGATTTTTCTTAAGTTATACTTTGGTGGAGGAAGAATTCGATAGGAATCGATTTGCCGAGCTCATTATCCACTATCGATGCTAACTTAGCCAGTGAATCTGCATTGGTGTTCTCCGTCCTTGGGACTCAAACGACTTGGTAATATTTGAAACAAGCTAGTAGTTCTCGAGCTTCGGCTAGATATGTAATTATTCTCTTTTCTTTCGCTTGGTATTCGGCAATCACCTATTCGACCACTAGTTGCAAGTCACTGTGTACTTTCAACCTTCGGACTCCTATTGCTGAAGCAAGACGTAGTCCAGCTAGGAGGGCATCGTATTCGGCCTCGTTATTAGAAGCTCAGAAGCCAAACCTCAGCACGTATTGAACCTTCACCCCATCGGGGGAGGCTAAGATGAGGCCTGCTCCACTACTCTGAGAATTTGACAACCCATCGACATGTAATGACCACATGTGCCCAACGACATGTTCAGAAGAGCTTTTCGCGTGCTCCATTTCTATGGGTCGGGTTTATGATGTTCTATGATCATATTGATTACCTGGTGGGTTGGTGAACTCATTAATGAAATTGGCCACAACTTGTCCTTGGATTGTAGTGCACGATCGGTATCGAATGTCAAATTCGCTGAGCTCGATGGCCCATTTGACAAGATGACCTAAAATTTCGAACTTCTGCAGAACTTGTCGCAACGGTTGATCTGTTAATACTGCTATTGGATGTGCTTAAAACTAAGGTCTTAGTCGTCTGGCTGTGGTGACCAGTGCTAAAGTCAATTTTTCGATGCATGGGTATCTTGTCTCCGCATCGAGCAGAGCTTTGCTAACGTAATAGGCCGGTCGTTGCGTTCCTTGGTCATCTCGGACCAGGGCTGAGTTGAGAGCTGCTGGTGAGACTGCCAAGTACAGAAGTAATTCTTCGCCTTACATCGGCTTGGATAGCAAAGGCGGAGATCCGAGGTAGGCTTTGAGTTCACGAAAAGATTATTCACATTCTGGCGTCCACACCATCTCTTTACATCCATGGAGTTGCTTGAAGAATGGGAGGCATCTGTCCGTGACCCTGGAGATGAATCGATTGAGGGCTACGATTCGTCCTGTGAGGTGTTGGATCTCCTTGATGGTGGTAGGCGAGCTCATATCAATCAGAGCTCGAATTTTCTTCAGATTGGCTTCTATCCCCCTCCGGTTTACCATGAAGCCGAGGAACTTTCTTGAGCCTACCCTAAAGGTGCATTTGCTCGGGTTGAGCTTCATTTGGTACTTCCTTAGAATATGGAACATGGTTTGGAGGTCTTTGACGTGGTTTTCTGACTTCAAGCTCTTAACGAGCATGTCATCCACGTTGACCTCCATGGATTTGCCAATCTGATCGGCAAACATTTTGTTGACTAGGCGCTAATAAGTTGTCCCTGCGTTTTTAAGTCCAAAGGGCATTACCTTATAGCAGTAGAGGCATCGGTCTGTGATAAATGCTATTTTCTGCTTGTCAGGAGCATACATTCGAATTTGATTATATCCGGAGTATGCATCCATGAAACCGAGTAGCTTGTATCCCAATGTTGCATCGATAAGCTGATCTATTCTATGCAGCGAAAAGCTATCTTTCGGACAGACTTTATTGAGGTCGGTGTAGTCCACATAAACCCTCCACTTTTCATTGGCTTTTTTCACTAAGACGACGTTAGCGAGCTAGTTTGGGTATCATATTTCTTCAATAAATCATGCTTGACACAGTTTCTCGACCTCCTCTTTGATTGCGACATACCTTTCAATGTTGAAGGGGTGCCATTTCTGACGGATTAGATTGAAGGTCGGGTGGACGTTTAGTCGATGGACCATTACCTCTGGGCTGATTCCTGGCATATCCTGATGAGACCAAGCGAACATGTTAGCATGCTCCTTCAGAAAAACACTGAGCTCTTCTTGCAGCTCGACTTTCAGCTGGGACCCGATTCGAACGACCCGGGTCGGGTCGTCCTCTGACAATGGGATCTCGATCAAGTCTTCAGCGGGTGACCCTCGCTCTACTGTTTCTTCCCTTGGGTCCAATGGAGTTTTGTGCGTGACTGCTTATACCAGGATCTTGCCGCGCAAGGTCAATTCATAGCATCGACGGGCTTCTTGTTAATCGCCTTTTACTACTTCCGATTCCTTCGTCGGCCTCGAACTTCATAACAAGGTGGTATATGGAGATACCAGCTTTAAGAGCTCGGAGGATAGGGCGGCCGATTATCGCGTTGTAAGCGGATGACGTGTTGACGACAAGGAAATTAACCATAATCATTTTTTTATTAGGTTATTCTCTTGCTGTGATCGGAAGGGTTACCTCTCCTTCTAGCATGATGCTATCTCCTGTGAATCTGGTCAAAGCTGTTTTAACCGGTCTCAGCCTAGATCGGTCGATCTTCATTTTCTCGAAGGCCGCGATGTATAATATATCCATTGATCTCCCTGTGTCGACCATCATTCTGTGGAGCTTTTTGTTGGCGACCACCATTGATACCACGAGTGAATCATCGTGGGGGTGGAGGACACCTCTGGCGTCTTCCTTAGTGAACGTTAATGCATAAGAGGCGACCTTGGCTATTTTTGCAAGGCGGCTCGCAATGTTCACGGGAAGTCCAAGCTTGGATGTTCTAACTCGTCGCACGTATGCCTTTCGGGCATTGCCGAAGTCCCCTGTGTTCGGTCCGCAAAAAATCATGTGGGTTTCTTACCTAGGATTGTTATCAATCTGCTCTTCAGTTTGATCATTTTGATCCATTGCCCTTCAGTCCTCTTGACGCTGGGCGACGTAATCTTTCAAGAAACCCTACTAAATGAGGGTTTCTATTTGTCGCTTTAGGTTGAAACAATCTGTCGTATTGTGACCATGATCTTTATGATATAGGCAGTATTTCAACCTTGATGTCCTGTTGGGGTCGGTCTTGATCTTTCCTGGTCATCCGAACATTTGTTTGTCCTTTTCTGCCAAGAATACTTGCTCCACGGTTGTATTGAGTGACGTATATTTCTCAAACCGTTGAGCTGGGGCTTTGGCTCCTCCGGAAGTGCTGTTTCGACTAGGTGATATTCTCTCTCCTTTATGTCTTTTTGAATTACCTTCTTCCTTTCGATCTTTTCTTTTAGAGAATGACCCTTGAGCATTAACCAACTCTTCCGCATTGATGTGTTTAGCAGCTCGGTTTAGGAACTCTGCTACAGCTTGAGGTGGTTCTTCTCCTACTGACCAAATGAATTTTTCATCTCATAGTCCACCGATCATCGTGTAGAGTAGCACGTCTTGTGATAAATTTTTCACTTGGACTACCTCGGCATTTAACCGCGCAAGGTAATATTTTAATGATTCATCGTCTTTTTGCTTGACTGCTGCGAGGTGAGTTGAATGCTTTCTGGGGTCGGTGCTTCCAATGAATTGAGTCACGAAGGCCCTACTTAATTGGGCAAATGAACTAATGGACCTCGATTTTAGATTTCAAAACTAGGTCTATGTCGAGCTCATTAGTGACAGGGGGAAAGCTTTGCACATGATATGACCGTTGACTAAGAGAAGTTCCATCCAAACTCTGAAATTTTCCAAGTGCTCCGCTAGATCTCCAATCCTGCGATATTGCTTGAGTTGAGGGATTTTGAATCCTTTTGGGAGTGGTTCCTCACGGATGTCATTAACAAATGGAGATTCTGACGAATCAACTAATGCATCTACCTCGATTGGTGCTTGGGCACGTTGTGCCTTTCAGAGATCGCCAACGCACTCTCGGAGTTCTCTCAGTTCGGCTTCCAATGGATTGATATTGTCGCCTACTCGATCCGGGCCTTGGCTCAGACGAGTGGATTGGTGTTCTTCTAATTGGTGGCGTAGGTCACTCATAGGCAGCTCGGCCGCGAATCGAGCTCTTGCTGTTGTTGCCCGACTAACGACCTCGTCTTCCTCAGAACGTCCTTGATTTTGAATCGGAGGAGATCGCTGTGGTTGATCGGCTCGGTGGGACTGTTGTGGTTCACCACTGTTTCTATCGATCGGTGATGGTTGAGCTATATGTAACGCACCGATTTTCGTAACCCGAGCTCTAAACGCATGTCCCAAGAACACGGGCGTTAACCTATGAAGAAATTCCTCATTTCATACTATTTCCAAGTATCATTCACAATAAAGGCATTCATAGTGGAAGAAAACCTAACCATGCACATGGAAATAGTATAACATACACCCCAAGGTGTCAAAATGGTGCCCATAGGGCTTATACAATCCAAATACTTTGAATTCGAAATCAAAATACAGTAATGAGCAATTACAAATATAATATATATAGACAGAATTCAAAGCATGACATGGCCTTTTGGTCCACGACATCAGCATAACCTGAGCATCATTTAAATCACATGCATTACTTGTACGGTTGAAATTTAACAGCATGAGTGGCCAACTCAGTGTGACATCCCCTCAAGATTACACACCAACATTGTTAGCCAAGCATAGTTCGAAAAGAAAACATACAAAACATCCATGGTGCAATCTTTCTTAAATGCATGAATGCATGCACATGTCCATCAGCTTAGGGATGCACATCCAGTTGGAAAATGTGGTCTAGAAGTCACTAAGGACACACATCAACCCCACAATACAAATCCATCAATTGGTGATCCGAAAGTCACTAAAGACACACATCGGCCTCACCTAGTGGTCTGGAAGTCACTAAGGACACACATCATCCCCACAATTGAAATCTATCACGAGTGATCATCACCAGCGAAAATACCAAATGTATGTGCTCTCAGTGAATGACGCACTCTATAGTGGTTTAGAGCCCGTGAAAATACCTTTAGGGTACGTGCTCTCAACAACTAGACTACCCAACAGTAATATGACTTGTCATCACACGTCCCGTCTGCGCTATGATATGCATGATTAAACCAACTTTTATTATTCCAATTTATAACCAAACCAATTATGACATTGTCTTACAACTAGTGGCTTTCCAACACAATTTCTTAATAAAATTTTCCCACACAAGTCCAACTAGGGACACAATTAAGAACTCAACCCAACAAGACATGTAGTCCAACAAGTCCATCCGAGGACATAATTAAGAAATCTTTCCATTAGCCACAAGGGCACAATTTATTATTTAATCACTTTGTAAGGCCACTAATTTAAGGTACCATTTAATACGTATGATCACAACCATCCAAGCCAAGTTTACAATCAAATTCCAGATTTCATATATATCTGAGTGGTATTTCTCACTAATTAAAATGGCATTCTATGATCCATAAACAATCCACAAGTTATGCAAAGGAATGCAGGTATAACATGTAAACAAAGTTAAGTATATAATTTAAGGGTCTATTCAACTAACTAGCACAAGTAAGTATGAGATAAAGCTAACAATTATTAATAGAAGTTGAAGGTAAAACTATTACCTGAACTAACATGGAGGTGAAAAGCTCAAGGGCAGGAATCATCACCTCTCAAGTGGAGCTCTCACTCTTTTGCCTTGGATGAGTCCCAAGGGGAGAGTTTTGGAAATGTCTCAATGGCCTTTCAATCTGGGTATGAATCCCATGAGAGGTCTAATTCTCAAACAGAGTTGAACTCAACTGCTACCCAGTTTTAGCAAACTGACCGAACGGTAATTGATATGGGCTGAACCCCCGAATAGGTGGACTCTCTCAATGCGGCAGCCCGACTGCACAGGGCAAACCTTGAATCCCACACGGGTTTGGTGATTGGCCGAGCCCACCACGCAGTTGGGAGGCGAACGGATTTCCAGCTCTGTTCCCTCAGTTATTCTGAGGAAAGCCCAAACTCAGGTCGGGTTTCTGCCCAACTCGGCATTCGACAGATTACCCGATCAGGTTTTGAAGGTGTGAGTAGCACCTGGCTCGGGTTACTTCCCACTGAAGCATGGATGGGCCGGAACTGGGCCCAACGGACGGCCTGGAGCCTGCTGGAACTACGACAGGTGGACAGAGGGAGGTTTCGTCCCCCGAAACCGACGGCCCTCAACCACCACACCCGCACTCTCACTCTCCACATTGTCCATCCCTCTCCCTCTCTCTCCCTCTCTGTTTTTCTCTCCTCTCATTTCTTTCTTCCTCACCCTCTCAGAAATGGTAGCTGGGATAGCAGCGCCCGACTCTCTCTCTCTTTCCTATTTATTCTCTCTCTCCGATTTGGGTAACTGGAGGCAGCGGGGTGCTGAATCTCTCTCTCTCTCTCTCTCTCTCTCTCTCTCTCTCTCTCTCTCTCTCTCTCTCTCTCTCTCTCTCTCTCTCTCTCTCTCTCTCTCTCTCTCTCTCTCTCTCTTGCTGCTCTTTCTCTCTCCCTACTATTCTTGCAACCGAATCCTCCTAAGGTTTCGGGCAAGAGAATGCCCTCACCAGAATGGCAATGGGCTATAAATAGCCGTTGGAGGCCCTCCGGGTAAGATCGGCTGGCTGGAATCGGATGGTTTGTTTACCACAGCCTATTGCACCATCGACTTGAGATTTGTAGATCCGAAACTCAATCAGACTGCATGGTTTAGATCAGACAGTGTGGGGGTGTTTCTCAGGTTGTGGGCCACCCTTTGATGGTTTCTGATTTGGAGGATGGGGCCCAATCTAGAGAGAGATCGACGGATGACACACATATCGTCAGAATTTCCGCCGCGAGCAATATCTCAAGCTTGAACGCGAGTTTCTCGGGGAGGCCTTCAATCTACTAAGCTAAGGTCAAGGCCGCCCTAGATCCAACGGTTGAGATGGGCTGGAAGAGCTTCTAGAAGCCTTAGGACGCCTGGGATAACGCCAGCGAAAAAGGAGGAGGGATTCTCACCGCACGTGCCTCCAGCCTGTCGGGAGCCCTAGAACAACCGACGAATGGAGGGGTGGGATCTGCTCTTATTGAACGGTGGTGATGAGAGGAGGATCCCCACTCGGAGCGCCAGCGCGGCAATGGATAGAGGTTTCCTCTTTAGGTTTTCCCATTTGCACACCACCAAGTAACAGTCGAGACCGTGCCCGTACACATGTGCATGCGCCTATGGGAATTGCAAGAATTCGGATGGAATCTCACTCTGAATCCGATGGACGGCTCGGATCTACCCATCCGATCATGATGGTGGCCCACCTACGTTCGACAGATGCCCAGTCCGTTTTAAACGGACGCTGGGCAGGAAAAAGAAGGAAGAAAGCCTTCCTCTTCGGGAGGTTATCGGTGCAGCGCTCGATTGGCTGGCTGAAGCCCGCTCCAATGCGCAGCGGGCGCGCATGTGCTGTACAAGCACGATCCGACGAAATGGGACTCACAACATTCTTTGATCAAATCCATGCAGTTCATCCGGATGCATTAGCTCTCTGAGAACCATGTACCAATATCAGAAAGTTCCAAAAAGCAGGTGGGCCACATTCATCTTAGGAAGCCGTGTGTAGCGTTGTGCTTGCTCCGAACACACTTCCGTGCATATGGTCGTGTAGGGATGAGCTAGAGTCCGATATTCTATGACCTGCGAGACTGATGGACGGTCTGGATCTGTCATTTCAGCACCGGAGGTGACGGCCGGCGCCCACGGATGAAGTCGCTGCTGGCGGGTTAGGGATTTATCGGGTCAGCGACCCTTGACCAATTTCTTTGGTCCAGTGCGTGGCGAGTATGCATGCACTGTGCACACGCACCCCACGGCGGTGGGGCTCACAATGATGTTTGGAGGAATCCACTTCGTCCAATCATCTCAACCGCTCATCGTATACTATGGGTCCGAGAATGAGGCTGTTCAAAAACTCAAGTGGGCCATATCACGTGTATTTCGGTCCTATTGTTGGCTTTCGACGATCCAACGGCTGAATCACCTCCAATCTGGATATCGAGTTGTCTTAGGTGTTCTAAGGCTGATTAGGATGAAATTTGATGGTCTTGTTACCAATTGGCTGGTTTCAACAATGGTGACTAAGAGTTTGGGCTGATCTATTGTTAATAAGTGAAAATTGGACCGTCAGATTAATTTCAAATCTGATCTTAAGTGTTTCTAATGGTCTAAAGGTTTGCTTAGGTGGAAATCGGCGATGGGTTTCTTGATCCAGGGCCTGTCATTTGAGATGGATGGTTAGATTTGTCTATCAGAGCAACACACAAGATTCTTACAGGGTTGGGACCTAGTGATCTAAGTTGCAAGTGTAACTCACAGTTTCTCAAATTTCAAATCATCTGTGTGCATGTGGTTGCATATTAAACCGATTTTTTTTTTATAATGATACCCGTGTAAACCTACACCCCAGTTGTTGAAAATTCAGGCCATTACACTCTACTAGCTAGGAGAGCCTTTATTTCGTTAAATTATTGGTCGAAATGCCCAAACCTTTAGTCCACTCCTCTTAATTGTTGGGCTATACCCCCACTCGTTCTTCGAGAGTGGACAGTTTGGTTCCGCGATTGCGAGACCTCTGTCGTCTGCTTTGCCGAACAAAGTGCTGGGATGAACTCCCAATACGGAGGGCGGGCGTTCTTGGGATAGGTTCGTCGTCATCAGAGAATAGGGCATGAGATGGCCCAGCGTTTGTAGGGGTTTTTCCTCTGTTTTTTCCTCCTCTGCCAGCCATTTGAGGTCCTTGATGGAGAAGTTTTGGAAGCCTTTTTAGAAGGAAAGAACTTCTAAGAAATCTCTAGATGAGAACACGACTTGATGTCGTTTCCCACATACGGCACCAGCTGTTGTTACCGATTTCTGGTAACAGACGAGGTGGGATGAATATCCACCTGATATGTAATCGCGACTTGGTTCCAAAGTGTGATGAATGGCTTGGATCTTTGGTAAAGATCCTGCAAAATGCTACAAAGGCTAAGAGGTGGTCGGGGACCGACCATTAGTCCTCCGATGCCCAAGTCAGATAGATAATCCTTCATAAAGGAGTGCCTTGCAGAAGATAAGTATTGTGTACCTCAATATGGAGGATGATTTCTCTATTTATTGACTTCGAAGGGGAGTGATTATGGGCTCTCTTTTAAGGCCATGATTTCAGGAGAGAGATTTCGAGACCAGCGTAATCACTGGGCGGGTCCGCGGAAGTGGGGAGTGTTCTTGCTTTCGTCAATGATCCTCCTGATTTTATGCCTGCTTATAAGTTGGAAGTGGTTTAACTTTGGTATTTATGGTAGTGTATCCGAGGTCGATCTTGAGATCGGGTCATCATGATGAGCTTATCTCGATGCTCGTTGGTGGCTTTATCTCGTTACTCGAGCTTCGTATCAAGGAACCCGAGGTTTCTGAGGATCCTGACTATTCCGATTTGTCTATGTCTGATATGAGGTCAGCTCGTAATTCACCCATAACATATGGCTTGGATATTTCACATGTGTGCCATGCTGTCGGTGCATTAGCTAACTTGTATACGTGCTTGTGGGCTTAGCAATTAGCATAGGTATTGTCCGGCAAGGGCTAAGATTTCAGGGACCAAAGTCCTTGAAGTAGGGGGTCACCATGTTCCTTTGTCCCCTAAACGTCATCTTCCAAGGGCTCAATCTCCATCGACCTAAAAATAGTAATTGGCTTGTTGGTAAGATAATATTATCACAATCATAGTCCACTCATCTAGGGCAATGGGTGGGGCCCACCTGACTAGTTAGGTATTTGGACCCAACCTGATAAAAAAACAGGTATTGATCTGAATTTGACCTATTGGGTTGGATCTGGGTCCTGGCTCAAATGATCAAATTGAACGGTCTGGATTTTCTCAAAGTTGACTTTATTGGCCTGGACAGTGCTTGCAATGGATCAAAGACTCAGCGAGTTAGATCAGATTGGTTAGTTCTGAGTCGACTTGGAAGTTGGCCGGAGTCGGGGTGACTCGTTCTGGTCAACCCAGTTGGTCATATTCGCAATGCTGACTCAGGTGCCAAACCAGATTGGACTTAGTGAGTCAACTTAGTCATGGGTAGAAATAGGTTGAGCCCTGTTGTGACAAGAATACGAGCTGACCTCAGGATAGATCTGGATCAGCCTGTTCAGCTCGAATCCGACCTGAGGACAGGCAGCAAAACCAGAAAACAGGTTGTCAAGTCTGACCGACCTATCCTAGAGAGAAAAGGCGATCCCTCTTAACGACCTCATAAGGCTGACCTCTTTCAATTTGACGAGCTGGTTCCGTCACCGCAATTTTCTTAAGTTTGCGCGCAATAAGAGGAAAAGAATCCGGGAAATCTCTAACAAACTCGTCAAATATCTCCGAAGATCACGGGACAGCTCAGGAAATCTTAGAGATCCGAGATTTCCTCTACGAACATCACGGCTGCAGAAAGGGAACATAATCCCGCAACCTAAGTCTATAAATTGATGCGTCCTCTTCATTATCAAGATACGATACAAAAACTGATCAAAAGAGAGATTTAATCTTTCGAGATCCAACTAACTTAGGCATCGGAGGGCTAACGGCTGGACCCCAGCCACCCCCCTTAGCTTTCATTTGTGCTCTACAGGATCCAGAAAATCTTTGGTTCAGATCCAGGCTTCTCTCAAGGAGAAGATCAACGTCATCCAACCGTCAGGATCAAAGGATCCGCATCTCGTCTGTTGACTAATTTTCAACATCAACAGATTGGCGCCGTCTGTGGGAACACGCCTTTTTCCTTTAACCAGGAAGTCCGTGTTCTCGCCCAATCGCTTAAGACGATCTCGACATCTTCCCTCCTTTTCATCATGGCTGGAAAGAGAAAGTATAAAGGGAAAGCACCCGCGATATCCGGACCTTCAGACGATTAAATCTCCGAGAATGAAGGATTGTTTCCCGACACCCCCGCCATCCAGCTCGGTGGGAATTCTCCTAGTTTTGCTCAGCAGGGGGGACAACAGAGACCTCGTAATCGGTGAATCAGGTTGTCCCTTCTCGAAGAGCAGGTGGGAGGGGTCACCCAAAAGCTAGGGGGCGTTGACGAACGATTCGGCTACGTGGATCAGAGACTGGACGAGATTAAAGCTCTGCTAACTGGTCTGGTCCATCCAACAGTTGTAAATGGCAGAGACCGTGAAGGGCCTCAGCATACTCACCCCCAGCCTCAACAATCCCAACACTCTTACCAGACTCAGCCGTCACAACGTTCTCAACACCCCACTCTGATCGAAGAAAACGAGGCCGCCAGCCAATCAACCGGGGCCAAATCTCGGCCAGTAACAGACTTGCCTGCCAGCGATCTACGGCATAGGCTCGAGGAACGGAGGACGGCTCTTCTCGAGCATGAACGGGCTGATTGTTAAGCCAGCGACCGGGTAGATGACAACTTAAGCCCACTGGAGGCCGAGTTGAAAGAACTCCGGGAACAAATGGGCGATATTTAGAGAGCACAGCGAGCCCGAGCACCAATCGCAGTGGACGCGCTGGTCGACTCATCTAATCACCGTTCACCGATGAGATTCGTGAAGAACCCCTTCTCAAAGGATTTAAAGTTCCTCAGCTGAAGAAATATTCAGGGATAGGAGATCCGGCAAAGCACTTAGAAAATTTCAAAGTCCGAATGGACCTCCTCGGAGCCAACAGACACATTATGTGTAAGGCTTTTCCGTTGTCCTTGACAAGTTCAGCATGGACTTGGTTTCGCAATTTGAAACCAAGGATAATCAGCTCGTTCTCCCAACTGAGCAGGGCCTTCACTACTCAGTTCATCGGAAGCACCGATCCGAGGAAGCATTCAACTCACCTTGCCGCAATCAAACAGAAAGAGGAGGAGTCGTTAAAGGACTACTTCACGCGTTTTAACTCTGAAGCTGTACAAATCGAAAATCTCTCACAAGACGTACTGTTACACACTATGATCGGAGGACTACGTGATTGACGTTTCCTTTGGTCTGTCGGGGAAGAGCCACCTCAATCCGTGGCCGAATTCTTGGATCGAGCAGCCAAGCATATCAACGCCGAGGAATTGGTCAACCCTCATCGACCATAGGCCAAGAATAAGGATCGCCAAGATAGCGGCAGCTCAAAAAGACACAGATCAGAACGAAGGTCGCCAGCTCGGAACAGATCTACCCGAGGAGCGAAATTCCCAACGCCACGTTTTGAAAAATACACGCCGCTCAACAAAACCATCGAGCGGGTGTACTTAGCAGAAAAAAGCAAGCACGCCTTAAAACGACCTGCGAAGATAAAGACCGACCCCAATAGAAGGTCGAAATCAAGGTACTGTTTATACCATAAAGACCACGGTCACAACACCGTGGATTGCTTTGACTTAAAGTGACAGATAGAGACCCTCATCCAGCAAGGATTTTTGAAAGACTACATCGCTCAGCGTTCAGACGGCCGGAGGGATGAAGGTCGAGCCGCAGACCTGACTGAGGAACAGAGTAATAATCTTGTGGAAGAAATCCACATGATCTTCGGAGGGCCGACCACTGAAGATTTCGGGAACTCCCGCAAAAATTATGTACAGCAAGGAAGAACATCCCAACCGGGGCCCTCTGTGAACATCACCAGCCGACCTGCAAAGGTCGCAAAGGTGACCTCGCAAGCAATAACGTTTACCGAAGAGGACGCTCGAGGGATCGTACACCCACATGACGACTCCCTTGTCGTTTCGATGATGGTCGCCAACAAGAGACTCCACAGGATGATGGTTGACACGGGGAGCTCGGCTGATATCCTGTACGCTTCAGCTTTTTGAGAAAATGAAGATTGACCGATCCAGGCTAAGACCAGTCAAAACAGCATTGACCGGATTTACAGGGGACAGCATTATGCCTGAAGGAGAGATAACTCTGCCGGTTACCGCCAGGGAAGAACCTAACCAGAAAATAATTATGGTTGATTTCCTTATAGTAAATACCCCCTCTGCCTATAACGCCATCATCGGCTGCCCTATCCTGCGAGCTCTCAAAGCTGCCATTTCCATCTATCACCTTGCAATGAAATTCGAAACTGACAAAGGATTCGGTGTTGTCAGAGGAGATCAGCAGGAAGCTCGTCGTTGCTACGAGCTTTCCCTACGAGGGAAAAGTAAAAGCAAGGTATCAACCGTATCTCATGCGACCTCCCTCGGCCCAAGAGAAGAAGAGAAAGAGAGCGGGTCACCCGCCGAAGAGTTGATCGACATTCCTTTGTCGGAGACCGATCCAACTAGGATCATCAAGATCGGATCATGTTTGAAGGACAAGGTACGAGAGAGCCTGACCACCTTTTTGAAGGAGCATGTGGATGTTTTTGCGTGGTTCCATGAAGAAATGCCCGGAATCTGCCCAGGCGTACTTTCAACACGGAAAGATACACGATAATCGAAGAAGAAGTACAGAAACTGCGCAAGGCGAGATTTGTCTAAGAAATACATTATCCAGAATGGCTGGAAAACGCCGTCCTCGTTAAGAAGAACAATGGGAAATGGAGGGTCTGTGTGGACTACACTGACCTGAACAAAGCATGTCCTAAAGACAGCTTCCCTCTACCACGGATAGATCTGCTCGTTGACGCAACTGCTGGGCACGAGCTCCTCAGCTTCATGGACTCCTACTCTGGATATAACCAGATCTAGATGTATGCTCCTGACAGGCAAAAGACAGCGTTCATTACAGATCAGGGCCTCTACTGCTATAAAGTCATGCCTTTCGGGCTCAAAAACGCCGAAGCAACCTACAAACGACTGGTAAACAAGATGTTCGCAGATCAACTTGGCAGAACTATGGAAGTATACGTGGATGATATGCTCATCAAAAGCAAGCGGTCGGAGGACCATGTCTACGACCTTTGCACTGCATTCAAGATATTACGGAAGTATCGAATGAAGCTCAACCCTAGCAAATGCGCTTTCAAAGTAAGCTCGGGAAAATTCATCGGCTTCATGGTAAACCAGCGAGGAATTGAGGCCAACCCCGAAAAAATTCAGGCCCTTCTCAACATAAGCTCACCTCGCACAGTGAAGGAAATCCAACGGCTCACAGGAAGGATCGCGGTACTCAACAGGTTCGTCTTAAAAGTTACGGATCGATGCCTTCCCTTCTTCAAGCAGATGCGCAAATGCAAGGAGATGACTTGGACTTTGGAATGCGAGCAAGCTTTTATCGAGCTAAAAGCCTACCTCGGCTCTCCACCGCTGTTGTCCAAACCGGCGCATAAAGAAGAACTACTCTTGTACTTAGCAGTTTCGCCAGCAGCGGTTAGCTCGGCACTAGTCCGAGACGACAAAGGAATACAAAGGCCCGTTTACTACGTCAGCAAAACACTACTCGACTTGGAAACACGATATCCGAAAATAGAGAAGCTGGCTTTGGCATTAATCACCTCAGCCCGGAAGTTGAGGCCATACTTTCAAGCACACCCGATAGCTGTGCTGACCGATCATTCGCTGCGGCAGGTACTGCAAAACCTGAAAACCTCAGGTCGTCTCGTCAAATGGGCTGTTGAGATCGGTGAATTCGACATACAATACCGACCTCGAGCTGCGATCAAAGGTCAAGCCGTGGCTGACTTCATCGTCGAGTTAAACGAGCCCCATGAAATTCAGGACAACAACAAATCCGACCAACCTCCAGAGAATAACCGCGACACACCAGCTTGGTTATTACACGTTGATGGATCTTCCAATTCACAAGGCAGCGAAGCTGGTCTCGTCTTGACCTCACCGGACGGAGTCCAAATTCAATATGCTCTCCGGTTTGGATTCCGAGCTTCAAACAATGAGGCTGAATATGAAGCCCTTTTAGCCGGCCTCCATCTTGCCTCTGAAATAGGAATCCGATCCATAAGGATACACAGCGACTCTCAACTGGTGGTTGGGCAAGTGACCGCAGAATACCAAGCAAGAGGGGGGAAAATGTCCGCATATCTGGCGAAAACTCAAGAGCTACTGTCGCGTTTTGATCAATACAAAATTATTCAGATCCCGAGGGAAGAAAATATGAATGCGGATTCTCTCGCTAAGCTAGCGTCGTCAACAGACGATGAGTTAAGTAGGACGGTACCCATCGAGTTCCTCCCGCAAAGAAGCATAACGTCGAACGAGCTCACTGAAGTTTATCCGGTTTCGGCAACACCAAGTTGGAAAGATCCCATAATCTAGTTTCTACAAAAAGGTGAATTACCTGCCGACCAAAAAGAAGCTCAGCGCATCCGCTATAGATCAGCTCGGTATACTTTGATCGACGGGGTCCTCTACAAAAGGGGGTTCTCCCTCCCGTGTCTACGCTGTTTGGTACCCGAAAAAGCTGATTATGTGTTAAGTGAAATCCATTTTGGTTGCTGCGGGAATCATTCTGGAGCCCGAGCACTTGCACAGAAAGTAATCCGACAGGGGTATTATTAGCCCACCATTCAGCAAGATGCCCGGGAGATCGTTAAAAAGTGTGATAGATGCCAACGATTCGCTCCCATTCCTCACCTGCCACCCGAAGAGCTCACTCCCATGTCCGGACCGTGGTTGTTCGCTCAGTGGGGAGTCGATATCATTGGCCCTCTTCCGACGGGGAAAGGGCAGGTTAAATACGCAATCGTTGCCGTCGACTACTTCACAAAGTGGGCGGAAGCGGAACCATTAGCTACCATTACAAAAAAGAAAACGACAGATTTCATTTGGAAAGCGATTGTGTGTCGATTTGAGATTCCGAATACAATAATCACAGATAATGGGACGACAGTTCGACAACGAAAGATTTCGCAATTTCTGTAGAGGTTTGGGCATTAAAAACGTGTATTCTTCTCCTCACCACCCGCAAGCCAATGGCCAGGTCGAGGCAATTAACAAGATCATCAAGAACCATCTCAAAATGAAGCTCGGAGAAAAAAAGGGTACTTGGGCAGACGAACTGCCTAGAGTACTCTGGGCCTACCGAACCACAGCTCGGTCCACGACCGGGGAAACACCTTTCTCTTTAGCTTTTGGAGCTGAAGCCGTCGTGCCAATAGAAGTTGGAATGCCCACAAGCAGGACAAGCCAACACCGACTTGATCAAAACGTAGAGCAACTGCGGACGAACCTGGACCTGCTCAACGAAGTAAGAGAGGCATCCCAAATACGACTGGCAGCATATCAGCAACGAGTTAAGCGGTACTACAACTCCCGAGTAAAAGAACGGCGGTTCCGAGCTGGCGACCTAGTCCTCAAAAAGGTCAACACCAAAGAAAAAATTGGCTTCTTCAGCCCCAACTGGGAAGGGCCATATAGAGTGCTTAGCTCACGTCGTCCCGGTACTTATTGGCTCGAAAACATGGAGGGTAGACCCCTTTCCCATCCGTGGAACGCTGATCATCTAAAAATCTACTATCCATGAATGAGCAGGGCCTTATACAAAGTATGTATTTCGAGATGATGATCCAATAAAATTGCTTCAAAGGCGTTGTGTTGACACCTAACTCACTCATAACCGAAGCAACCTAATCGTTCCGAGTAAACAGCGACATTCTGACTTATAACAACAGATTGGCCTAGTAGCATTAACGCTCCGAGCTCACTACCATACTATCGAGGCGTCAAGTCTAGTCGCCTACTCCAATATAATGATCGGATTTGTGTTACCGAGCTGACCTGATTACAACAGTTGCTAAAGGATTTCTCAGATTTATTCATACATAAAATAAAATGGATGCTACGCACAGATTGCCCAAATGCGCCTTTGAAGGGCTTGTATTAAGGTAAAATGTTTTATACATTTTCCAAAAAAAAAAAAAGGAGACGCTTTAGTCCTCAGGTGGCATTAGATGGACCGGCCCCTTTGGAAGGTCCTTCCCCTGCGACCTCATCCTCGTCTTCATCGTCGTCAACAGGAGTAAGGTCGAGATCGGGAAAATGTTTAAGGAAAAGCCGCCTGCAGTCCCGGAAGCCATGATTATACAGCTCCTCAGAGATCGCATTCAGCTTCTCAAACTTAGCTTCTGCACCTTTGGCATCAGCCAAAGACTTCAGCTGGACCTCCTTCAAGAGTTTGGCCAGGTCCACTTTCTCCTCCTCAGCCGTCTTGAGAGCAGCCTCGAGCGATTCAACCTTATTTTCTTCCGACTGAGCCTTGGCCGAAGTCTCTCTCAGCGCCTCCTCGAGAGACTGAACCTGCGCCTGGGACACCTCCAGCTCGGATTGTGCCACCTTCAGCTCGGACTGGGCCGTCTGCAATTCCGACTGGGCCGTCGCCAGCTCAGACAGTTTTTTCTTCAGTTCGGCCTTCATGGCTTCAGTCTTAGTCTTCCAGGAGGACGCCGCGACCAGAGCCTTCTGCATCTGGTGAGTTCGCTCGGCCATCTTCTGACGGATCATTATTAATAAGGCTGAGTCCTGCAAAAGCACGTTACAAGGGTTAGTAGTGTGACAGCAAAGCGCATAAGTCAAAATAAAGAAAAAGCAGTCAGCTCACCCTGAGACTACTCTCAATTGCTACTCCGATCATCTGATCAGGATCTGACGTCGCAAGTGCGCTCAAATCATGAGGAATGCTGTGGTTAACGTCCATATACGCGTTAACACCTTCCTTCCAGGTCGTAAAGTTCTCCGTGATCGGAGGCATGTCGACCTGGTCTTCTTGCGGCTCGGTACCACAGGGCAACCGTAGTGTGGGCAACCCGAGGAGCTTGAGGGGGACGCGACGACCCGACTTCAACAGGGGTCCGGGCAGGCCCTGCTTCAGTGGATTCGGTGGGAATGCCAGACGAACTGGCACGAGTTGCGGGTCGGCTCGCAGACGGTTCGACCCGAGAATCCGAGGTATCCGGTACATTAACAACCGGAACCTCAGATATGGGAGATTGGGCAGTTAGAGGCTCAGCCCTTGCCGAGTATGTGCCCAGAGGCTGCCCATACCAGACACGAACGACTGAGGCAACCGTTGTTGCCTCTGAGTCTCTGTGGCCACCCTTTTGCTCGGGGGCTCCACAGAGCTCTCTCCACGATCAAGAATCCTGGCAGGAATCTTATGGGTCTTGGAAACCGCCTTCGGTGCCATACCTGTCCAAAATACAGAAAAACATGTCAGGTCGAAAGATGTGTGGAGCAGCGACGTATAAAACATGTGCAACAAGATTGTCCTACTCACGAGCTGACTTGACTCAAAAACAGAATCTACAGTAATTAGATTACGAAAATTCATTTCTTCGAAGGGAACAAGCTCGAGCAGCTCGAATCTGCCTCTCTTGCACTGCCAAAAGGGCTACCTTAATGGCTACTGAAGCTGCACAGATAAAGAGGTGCACATCAGAATGAGAACTAAAAGCGGAGATAAAGAGCATTAGAGGTTCAAGAAGATATGGGTGCAGCTCGACCTGGCAGAGCAAAGTCAGCTCGAACCCTGTGCTCCAGAGGACGAAGCTCATCTGGTGAAGCCTCCCAGTCCCCCGATACAAAGAACCATTTCCTCTTCCAAGTTCTCGTGGAAGATGGCAGGCCGGTCACTATCGAGCCACCCTGACCCGGGTGAGAAGAGAAGTAATAAAGTCCCTGACCTCCCAGAGACTTAAGACTATATAGAGAAAAGAGCTCGTTCGAGGTCAGTTCTTTATTCCCTACTCTTTGCCACAAGATGTAGCATCCCATCATACACCTCCAGCCATTGGGTTGCAGCTGGCTCGGTGAAAGACCTAAGGTATTAAGAACCTCTCGCACAAAGGGGTGCAGAGGCAACCTTAGTCCGGCCTCTAAATGCATCAGACAGATGACGGTCTCCCCCAGCAAGGTCGGCTCGGCCTATCAGCTCGGTTCGGAACCCTAAGCCCTACGGATTCAGGAATCCCAAACGTTCTCCTCGCAGCATCCAATTCTTCCTGGGTAATCTGCGAGACTACGCTATCCAGCTCGAAAGAATCTTTCTGAGCCGTTTCGTTTCCCTCTTTCGGCTCAGGAACATCAGGTCCCTCATCACTCACAGGATCAGCTGTCCTAGAATGGCATTCCCTGGGTTCCATCTCCTGAGGCTCTGTTAGAGGTGGGTCCGACTCGGAATCCCCAAACCTCACCATAAGTATTGCATCAGAACAGGAAGTCTCCGACATTTAGAAGATATTATGAAGAAAAGAAGATCTTCTGAGGTTAAGAAGAGCGTACCTTAGACACTGATATACCGGCCGAATGAGGAGAATCAGAGAAGGGAGAAGAAGAATCCGGGAAGGAAGGGAAGAAAAATCAGAAAAGAAAAATATTTTTTTCAATATTCGCTAAGTTTCAAGTTTTATACCCAAAGGACTCTCTCGCATTTAATGAAATGATTCCGCGTGGCGGCCCTCAATTAAAGCGTACAAAAAGTAACGCACTACTCCGGACACGTGGCACCCCCCTGTTCGATAATATCCGGTTGAGCGCTAATACGCAGTACAAACAGATGATGGCGCCTCAATTTTTTGAACAGCGCATTAAATGCTGCCTTCCCGCCCATCGAGATGACGGCGCTACAGCTGTATAAAGCCAAAGGCATCTAGATCGTCATATCTTCTTTATTAAGCTACTCCCGAGACAGACGAGTTGGACTCGGGAGTGGGGGGACTTCTGTTGTGAGAAGAATACGAGCTGACCTCAGGATAGATCTGGATCAGCCTGTTCAGCTTGAATCCGACCTGAGGACAGACAGCACGACCCGAAAACAGGTCGTCAAGTCTGACCGACCTAGCCTAGAGAGAAGAGGTGATCCCTCTTAACGACCTCATAAGGCTGACCTCTTTCATTGTGACGAGCTGGTTCCGTCACCGCAATTTTCTTAAGTTTGCGCGCAATAAGAGGAAAAGAATCCGGGAAATCTCTAACCAACTCGTCAAATATCTCTGAAGATCACGGGACAGCTCAGGAAATCTCAGAGATCCGAGATTTCCTCTACGAACATCACGGCTGCAGAAAGGGAACGTAATCCCACAACCTAAGTCTATAAATTGATGCGTCATCTTCATTATCAAGGTACAATACAAAAACTGATCAAAAGAGAGATTTAATCTTTCGAGATCCAACTAACTTAGGCATCGGAGGGCTAACGGTTGGACCCCAGCCACCTCCCTTAGCTTTTCTTTGTGCTCTACAGGATCCAGGAAATCTTTGGTTCAGATCCAGGCTTCTCTCAAGGAGAAGATCAACGTCATCCAACCGTCAGGATCAAAGGATCCGCATCTCGTCTGTTGACTAATTTTCAGCATCAATAAGCCCCACCTGACTGGTGAGGTCATTGGACCTGACCCAGCGATGAACCCGTCTCGATCTGAAATTGGACTCACTAGATTGGACCTAGGTCAAGGTTGGATGGTTTTGAATGGATTAAAGACTCGGTGGCTGAGACTGTCTCGTTTAGTTTGTGAACTGAGTCAGGCGCATTTTCAATGCTCACTCATGGTGCAAAACTGGATCAGACTCATCTGAGTCGATTCTGATGAGTCAGCAATCCGTGTCACAATCATAGGCCACTCACTAGGGTTGGAAATGGGCTGGGTTGACCCGCCTGGTTAGGTCATTGGAGCGGACCCGACAACATAATATCTTTGTTTTCTTATATTTGAAAAAAGGGTCTGGATCTAGAAGTGGGCCCCACTGGGTTGGATCGAGTCCGAAACACTGCTTGGATTATGAAATTGGATGGATCTGGAACCTCTTGAAGATGACCTCATACACTCTAGACATGACTTTTAAATGAGTTGGATTTGAACTACTGGGAAATAGACCCAACTCGGACCACCCACCTAAGCTCAATCTATAACCGACCTTCCGAATGTGTCGGGTCTAGATCACCCAACATACTAATGGATCAGATCTGGGCTGAAATGTAGATCCGATTTAAGTTATGAGGTGGGGTGATATGGTACCGGGCTCCTGCGGGGCACGTCAACCGTTAATCCGATCCACCCCGTCCATCCTGTTTCTCCACTCATAATCACCATAGACCCGATCTTGTGTGGACTTCGACCCGACCCAACATACTGATGGGGTCAGATATGGGCTGAAACATAGATCCGATTAAGTAATGAGGTGGGGTTCGTTTGTTACGGGCTCCTGTTGGGCACATATCAAATGTCAATCCGATCCACCCCGTCCATCGTGTTTTTCCACTCATAATCACCGTAGAAACCAAAATTCAACCTGATCCAAAACTCAGATTGGTCACAACACAGGAACAATGTAAAATGATGCCTACGAACTCTGTATTCATGTGTGCGTGGCCCGGATGGTGATCACCTGATATATGAAAATCAGGCCGATCCAATTTTCGATTTTTTTGGAACCAAGGTGGGGCCTACAATGATTTTTTTTGATAAATCCACCCCGTCCATCCGTTTTGGGAGCTCATTTTAGGATATGATACCAAAAATGAACCGGATCCAAAGCTCAAGTGGGCCAAAAACGTGAGGATTGAACTTCCACAGTTGAAATATTTGTGGAACTACAGGAGTTTCGAATCAGGATAATATTTTTGTTTCCAGTTCATCCCAGTAGTAGTGACGTTATGAACGGTATGGATGTCATATCAACATCACTGTGGACTCCAGGGAGGTTTCAACGGTAGTAATTTACCTTCCCACCTTTTCCTTTAGTTCGGCCCACTTGAGCCTTGGATCCGGTTCATTTTTGTTTTCATGTCCTAAAATGAGCTCCCAAAAACGGATGGACCTGTGGGCCCCACCTTGGTTCCCTGCGCAGGAACTTCCTTCCTGCTCAAGGGGAAATCCGCGCCCCCAATTGACGAACCTAGCTGGGACCTACACGGGCTTTCGACACAACTGTTGGGCACTTCTTCCAACCATCAATTTTCTAATACGTGTATCCCACGTTATGACTGGACCGCCTAAATTCGGATGCAGATTTCCTACAACAATGAGTCCATGAACCAAAAAGCTCTGATGTGCGTGCACGACCTCCACTCCGTCCTTATTTGTGCCGTCTCATGTCAGGATATGAGCCCAAAAATCAGGTCCATCTAAAACTCAAGTGGGCCACGCCATTGGGAGATGTGATAATGCGGATACCACCAATGAAACCTTATCTGGGCCACCTACTTCTAGATTAGGCTAGGATTTGGTTTTACCCTTCATATCATATCGATCACCTAATGAACGGGTTGGATGGCATATGAACATCACGGTGGGCATCGTGAATGTTTCAGCGTTGGGCGTTCTCATCCCCACGTTTCCCAGCAGATGATGGACGGACTAGATTTCACACACGCCACACTGGACCCCAAAGAGCCTTATGTTGCAAGGGCTCCCTAGAATAGTTGTGGTAGATCCTTTATGGGTATGGAACGTTCTGTTGGAAAAGTTTGTTTTGAAAACAATTTTAAAAAAGAAAAAGTTGCGTTTGATTTTTGTCCCATATCGGATGGGAGAAATGATTTTTTCCTCTTTATAAGTAGGGTGTTGTGCACCTTACTTATTTATGGTGGAAGAGAGGGAGAATGGTGGCTTGCGCGCGCACGGGCAGGGGCTCAGTCTCGGGCTAGGTGCAAGGGCGTGGGCACGTGAGGCAGTGTGGCTGTAGAGGCGCTAATGGCGCACTTAGCACTTCGCATGGTGCGAGTCGCAGTGCGACAGAGGCTAGGTAGTAAGTCAGGTGGCTAAGTTCGGAACAGAGGAGGTCTGACAGAGAGACCTCTCTGCTTTTTATAGAGAGCTGCAGGGCCAATTAGAGGGACCTGTGTAACTGCTCATGCAGTAACGGTCCAGACCATGTAGTAACAGCTGCATGTGGCTAGCCCAATAGTCAGAAACAGCTAGCCATTGAGTCTAAACAGCCAGCATGCAGGTGCGTAACTCCTACATGCACAACAGTCAAAAACTGCCATAAACGGCTAGTTTCTCACAACAGCCAGAAAACGGCTAGTGCCTTTATGGCTCTGGAACAAAACTGTCAGCCATCCTTGCCTATATAAACCGGAGAGGTCTGGTTCATTCCAACACAACAACAGCAATCACAACCTCGAATACTGAACCAGCACCCATTTTAGTCTCTTAGCCTCTCGGTTTGGTTAAAATAAACCAAGCCACTTAGGCCAGTGTAGTGGTCTGCTACTGCTAGAAGAAGACTGTCATTCTTTTCTCTCTTTCTTTTTCTATATCTGCCAGACTGTGTTACTGAGTTCCATAGTGCTTCCTTCGTTTTTTGCTGAACGCAGAACCACATAAGGCTCGTCATATCCTGGAAGTAATCTGCCTGCAACCTATTAGCAGACTCAAAATTATATTGAGTAGGGGCGAATTACGCTTTAAGGACAGCGTGTTTTTCACGTGCTTCAGCCTGTCCTTATTTCTCGGTTTTTTCAATTATTTAATTTTAAAGATCAAAAATTCTCAACAATCTTAAAGCGTAATTTTTTCTGATATGGAAACCGAAGGGGTATCATCAATCAAACTGATGAACCAGGATCTTATTCGTCTAGTCTGGTTCGATGGAACCAATTTCACCAGATGGCAGGACAAAATAAAGTTCCTAATTATGGAGTTGAAGATATTCTATATCTTAGACCCAAACTTGAAGTCGCTTCTTCCAGCTATTGATAAAGACACGACTGAGCAGATCAACGCACGCATCAAAAGAGAAGAAGATAATCTGCTGTGTCGAGGACACATCCTGAACACGCTATCTGATCGTCTGTATGATTGTAGACACCCCACCTTCGACTACACTGTTGGTAGAGATAGCTGGATGAATGAAGGACCATACCCCCAAATCCCATGTCCAAACTCAGCCAAACTCACCCTTGTAAGCCCCAATCCATAGCCCAACTCACCCCTAAACATCAGCCTGAAAAACCCCCAATAAGAAAAACCAGTCAAAAAATCCTAAAAAGTCAAACTCATTGAGTCAACCAGCTGAGTCAAATCACCGAGTCAAACCGCCAAGTCAAAACACCGAGTCAAATCACCGAGTCAAAACACCGAGTCAACCCACCGAGTCAAATCACCGAGTCAACCCGCTGAGTCGACCCACCGAGTCAACTCACTGAGTTCCAAGCAGCAGCCCCGGAGCATGTCCGTACCACACGCTGGATCCCGAGAAGCGTCCGTACGGGCGGCCCCCTGGGTGCCGCCCAAACATATTTACGGGAACTGCGACTGCCCGCTGCTATAAATACCCCCGCCCCTTCTCATTTCAATAAGCCTTCAGCCCAGGGAGAGCCCGTCGGTTTCGAGTCCTTCTCCACCCTTTTAGCCCACTTTTCCACCAAGGAGAGACCGAGTGAGGAGAACCTAGCCCTAGTCCAGTCTAGCCTGACCACTGGTCCAAGTCTCCCAAGTCATCCAAGTCTTGATCCAGCCACTTGAAGCAAACCTTGCGACACCTCCGTCCATCTAGCTGTTCTTTACTAGCATTATCTCATTCGCCTCTAGCATAAGTGCAACATTTACTTTTCTTCCAACCCCCCTGCTTCACTACAAGCACTTTGATCATTCAAACACACAACATGCATCTCGCATAAAGCACCTGTCAGTTCGAGCGTATGCTCTGGGCTTGCCTGTTAATGGAAACTTGCCCATCAGAAACTCTTACTGTTCAGACCTGCATTCATACATTAGTCACTACGAGCACTTTGATTATTCAAACACACAGCATGCATTTCGCATAAAGCACCTGTCAGTTCGAGCGTATGCTCTGAGCTTGCCTGTTAATGAAAACCTGCCCATCATAAACTCTTACTGTTCAGACCTGCATCCATGCATCATGTCATCTATGAGAATGCACGAGGATTAAAACAGACTTTCAAGTATTAGTTCGATTCTGTGAAGTAGAGACCGTACATCGGTACGGGCAGTGTGTGGGGTGCTTAACCTCTTCCCACCCTGTAACCTGTGATCCCTTACCTCGAATCTCTGGCCGCAGATCAAAAGGAGTCATGTTAGAGAAAGGAATCTTCGGATCCCCTTCTCTAACGTTTCTATGGGGTTTAGCCGACTGTAGATTCGAAGTAACTGCCTAGTGGCGACTCTGGTCTTATATAAACTCATTGAAACACATCCAGCTTAACACAACAACGAAACAAAGCCCTTGAGAACGAGGTAAGCCAGTGGCACAAACGGCGATTCGCACGCACGCACCTCTTCTTCTCTTTCCGAAAGGAAAGGGAGAACGTCGTCGGGAGCGCGGAAAGGCGAGGGTCCACAGAATGACGACTCTGCTGGGGATAAGCGAGTCCCACTAGTCGTGATCCGACTTGAAAAACAGAATCCTCCCTATACTTGAAAGTCATTAGTCCTTATACAATCTCATCTGCATAACATTCTACCTAAAACCCAAAACAAAAAAATAGAAAATCCCAAAACCCAAAAAGAGTAGAGTATAGTCCTCACCATTGCGCCTCCTCGGGCTCAACGTGTTCAGAAACAACTTCCCTTCCGCAGCATAATCCGCACTCAGGCTCAGCAAGCCATGTCTGACCACGAAGAGGAAACTCACCCATTCCCCGCTCTTGAAATGACCGAAGCGCAACCTCCAGCGCAACAGCCAATTGAGAATACACCAATCATGTAAGAATTGGCACAGGAATGAGAGCAATGCAAGCAATGCTCTTGCAATTCATGCAAGCACAAGCTACCGCAGCAGCCAACAATCAGGTTGGCGTAGTTCAGCAATCTCAGCAGCCATGCCGGGTCCCTCCGTCCTCCAGTTCAAATCAAGCACAACCATCGGAGTCTGCCCAAGACTACCGACAACACCCATCTCAGCCCTTCGCTATGGGGCATCCTCCTCAGTACCTTCCCGCCATGACAAGGCCGCCTCAGAGCACTCCTGCCGCAGGAACTTCCAGTCAGCTTCCAGTCAATCTTGCAAACAACAGTCTCAGTAGATCTCAGCATGTCCCCGCCGATGGGACCCCTTTTCAATTTCAGCACATCCCCGCCGATGGGATTTCAATTCAATTTCTAGCAACAGGGACAGCACTGGCGAATGCCCACAATGGGGGTCAGTGTCAAGCCCACATCAATCAGCGGACAGTGGCGAATACCTAACAAGGGGGTCACTTCCCAGCATCTCAGCCTCCTGCAAACAGGAGCACTTTTCAATTCCAGCACATCCCCGCCGATGGGATCCCAGTTAATTTTCAGAAATCTTCAATTCAGCAAACTCCAGTTAATTTCCAGCAATCTTCAATTCAGCAAACTCTAGTTAATGTCCAGCAATCTCCAGTTAATTTCCAGCAAGTTCCAGTTCAACCTTCAGTACAGTCTCCAGTTCAATTACAGTCCTTTCAAGCATAAGTTCATCAGAATCCAGTTCAATCATCAAATCAACTTCAGCAACCCGCGGTTGCTTTTCAGCAAACCCATAGGGTCGAAGACATCGACCACTATGCCGAAGAAGAACATGCCTTACTCCAAGAGGCATCAATCGCTCGAACGAATCACTCAGGACTGGACGAGTTGCGGGAGCAGTTCCAGATTTTACAAAATCAGCTTCAGCGACAACAAGGAATCGATCTACCTTCGACCAAGTTCAGAGACTTGTGTCATTTCCCAGATACTCAAGTACCTCAAAACTTTGAGGTACCAAAATTCAAAAGATACGATGGCAGCGGTTGTCCCACAGCACATCTCAAGGCCTTCTGTGGAGAGCTAAGTGCAATCTCAGGAAATGAAGGGGCCCTCATTCGTTTGTTCCAAAAATCTCTGAAGGGCGATGCTCTAGATTGGTACACCTCATTGGGCTGCCACCGCATTAGGACGTGAGAACAACTTTTCAAGCTTTCGTCGACAGATTCGCATACAATCTCAACATGGCACCCAAAAGGGCCGACCTCGTGGCTCTCAGGCAAAGGAATGATGAAACACTATCAGCTTATGTGGGACGTTGGCGAGCTATAGCAGCCAGAATGCGGACACCTATCGACGACGAAGAACAAATCTCCATGATTGTTCATTCAACATATCCTGGCATATCTGGATATCTCATCTCCCATCCATATGCGAATTTCTCACAGTTGATCCGTGCTGGAGAGCAAGTCAAAGCAGGAATCCGTGCCGGGACAATCTCCCCATGGCCTCATCAAGCCACTCCAGTCAAGAGGAACAGAGTAGGAGGGAAGACCCATCGGATATGGGAACAGAAACCACAGCGGTTCTCCTCCCCGCTCGACAGAGGTAAACAATATCAGCACCACTGCTCAGGGTAATCAATATGCTCCCCCACAGGGACATCAACAGCATCAGCAAAATCAGGTTCAGCACCAACCTCGGAGGTATCAACTACGACTAAATCCGCAACTACAACCACATCCACCTCGACAGCAGCAGCAGTTCAGAGGGAACGGTCAATACTCATACCAGAATAGGCAGAATTACAGGGAGCTCAAGAAGTTCACTCCACTCACTCAGCCACTTAATCAAGTCATGACTATGCTAGTACAAAAGCAGTTACTCACTCTGATGACACCCAGGCCTCCTCCAAATCCTCTACCTCCAAACTACCTAGAAAATGAGTATTATGCCTACCATCAAGGACGTGGCCACACCACTGATCGATGCTTTACTTTGAAGAATGCCATACAAGATCTGATCGACGACCGAAAAATCGTCATCTCAGTCCTCGGAACTCCTGCAGCAGCTTCCACCAACATTCTTCAAAATCCTCTGCCTCAACATCCGACGAATCCCAGTTCATCTCGTGGCCCCACCGTCAACAGCATAGAAGAAGGAGAGCGCCTCGATCGCTTCTTCTCCCCTATCCAGTCCATTCATGCCTACACTTATGGGCCAACAAATCCTCCTCCGATCATGCAAGGGGCAAGTCCCTTTCCTCCTTCAATCTCCGAGCCAGTAGTGCTCGAAGGAACACTTCCATATGATGTGCCAGTTGTGCAAGGGGCATCTTACAGCCCTTCATGTTGGGAACCAGTCATTCTGGAAGGAGCACAATCATACATCGAGCCCACATACGAACCTGTCATCTTGTAAGGGGCAATTTCAGCACAGGAACAATACAATTCGCCATGGAGAAACCATTATCTTGGAAGGAGCTCCTCCAGTTGAGCCAGTCATATTGCAAGGGGCAAATTCCGGAGGCGTGTCAATCACACTACGACAGCTGGGACAAACAGGGAAACCCCCTGCCATATCAACAGGACCAGTATTCATTCCATGGGAGCCTCCTGCTCCAGGAACGGTCAAGCCAGGACCGCGACCTTATGTGATCTATGAAGACAAGCCTCGATATTTTCCCTTCAACACAGGTAACAATGTAGTCCTCAAGGCAAAAGCTCCATATGAGGAGGATCTGGTACCCACACCAGCACCGTTGCAAGAATCGGTGGTCCTAGAAGGCAAAGGTGAGGAAAATTATAAAGAGGTCCCATGGCACTATCCAGAATGTGCGGAAGTAAGGAATATGAATCCCAATGGGCGTTACATCCGAAGAGATAATCAGAACAGAGGAGATCCCAAAGGGGCTCTCTCAAGCCTCAGCAACAAAAATGAAGCCGCATACGATGTGGCGACTCAGCTCAAGTCAATCCCTGCTCAAATCTCAGTATGAGAGCTACTCTGCGCATCTCGCATATATAGAGAAATGTTTGCCAAAACCTTGAGTGATGCCCACAGTCTCCTCCGATACGGCACCAGAGATGATAGCATTGATGATTGGACAACTCCTGGCTCCACACGCCATCACCTTCACCGATAATGAGTTGCCACCAGAAGGACGCGATCATGGGCGATCCCTCAACATAGCCTTACGATACAAAGACCTATGTGTCCCGCTGGTCTTTATCGATAATGGCTCAAGCTTAAACGTCTGCCCACTCAAGACTACGGAACGTCTGGGAATCAGTCCTTCTTCATTCCGACCCAGCACCATATGCGTCAGAGCATTCGACAACACCAGCCGATCAGTGGAAGGGGAGGTCGACATAGAGGTACAGATAGGTCCGAAAATCTCCACTATCACATTCCAAATCCTAGATATATCAGCCTCTTTCAACATGTTGCTCGGACGACCTTGGCTGCACAAGGTGGGGGCTGTGCCATTAACCCTGCATCAACGAGTGAAATACAACTGTGGAAATCAAGTGATCTCTATCCATGCAGAGAAGGAACTCATCATTCCTTCCAATGCTGCTACCACTGAACCAGACATCCCAGTCATCGATATCCAGCACTCTGAAGAAGACATCCCGTTTCATAGTTTCGAGTTCGAGACCGTAAACGCTATCGCCAACCCAGAACCGTTAAGGGTGGACCCTGTCTTTTCACTAGCAGAACGTCTGAGCCTCAAATACCGAATGAAGAATCATTTCAAGTCCAGAAAGATACCACTGGTATATAACCAACGCAAATGGGGACTCGGATACAGGGCAATCTTAATGGACAAAAGAAGGAGGAGATTTCGGTGCTCACCCATCCAATTCATCAAGCCAGGAGAACCTTGCAAAGACTCAGGAGGGAATCAACCGACTGCACTACACAAAAGCCTCCCGTTGAGCCTAGCTTGGGCCACGTGGCCCCCCATTTGATGGGATCAGATTCTCGAATCGTCTAAGCCTCCAGAAGAAGAAGGAAAGGATGAAGATGAAGAAGAAAGTCAAATGCAACAGCTTCAGGACCAGGTTACTCTGACACTTGCTCCCAACCAGGGGCACAACCTGCCCACTTCAACTCATCCCAACCAAGGGCACAACCTGCCCACTTCAATTCCAACCAGCCACGGGCACAACTTGCCCATCTCAACATCAATCAGCAAGGGGCACGACCCACCCATCTCTGCAGAATCAACACAATCAATCAACAGCCAGGGCCAGAAGCAGCCCATTCATTGGACCAAGAAAGGGAAATGGTCAGCCTTGGATTGGTCCGATGTCCAGATTCCGAACTTGTGTCTCACTGTGGAACCAGACGAACTGCAATGCGAGGTAAGTGATCCGGGAGGGACTGAGTATGACTCAGATCTCGAACCCGACCAGCGAAAAATCATGGTCATTGCGCCAGACTGTGATTATTCACCCAAGTCATCAACCCCCACCTCTTTAGGGGAGGAAGTATGGGGTCCTGAATGGTCATTTGTTCCCCTAACTTTTGAATCAGCTGAAGAGCCATCTGAGGGCTCTGGCTTCCAAAAAAAATGCCTGTTTAAGCAGCGATCGGAACTTTGGGACAAGCTAGGATCAATCATGGTTTGCAATGCCTGCTTGTTCAAAGTCCCGTGAATTTCAAAAATCCAAAAAAATTGAAAACTTTCAAAAGCCAAAAACATCTAGCATTTCCATTTCAGAAAATTCTCAAAAACCAAAAAACATTTCTTTTCCTGCATTCAATAGTGTGCCAATTTTGTCTAAAGAGTTGCATGAGTTTAAAGTCGAATCATATAATTTTGACATCGAATTAGACTTTGAGCTCATGGGTCTGGACGAAGCTCGAGATGAGGAAGATGATGATCCGGCTCCCGAACTAGAGGATCTCATCAAAAAGTTCGAATCTAAAGCCAATGTTGTAGCTGATGATTTCGAGATAGTAAACTTGGGGACACCTAAGATCCCTAGGGAAGTACGCATTGGGAAATTGTTGCCACCAGAGATGAAGTAGAGAATGATAGAGTTCCTAGCTTCAAGATTGTCCAACTTCGCGTTCTCATATGAAGACATGCTGAGGCTCGATGAAGAGCTCGTTGTACACCATCTGCCAACCAAGGTAGATATGAAGCCAATGAAGCAGAAACTTCGAAGAATGAAGCCAGAATGGGCTCTGAAAGTCCGAGATGAAGTCATCAAGCAGTACAATGCAGGATTCTTGGTAGTCTCCAACTACCCTGAATGGCTCGCTAACATCGTACCAGTACCAAAGAAGGATGGCAAGGTTCGAATGTGCATCGACTTCCGAGATCTCAACAAGTCCAGTCCTAAAGACGATTTTCCTTTGCCACATATCGACACTCTGGTCGACAACACTGCTGGGTACAAGGTCTTCTCATTCATGGACGGGTTCTCAGGTTACAATCAGATCAAGATGGCCGTCGAAGATCGCGAGAAGACATCGTTTATCACTCCCTGGGGAACTTTCTGTTACAGGGTAATGCCGTTCGGTCTGAAGAATGCAGGAGCAACATATCAGCGAGCAATAACAGCACTATTTCACGACATGATGAACAAAGAGCTTGAAGTATATGTGGACGATATGATCGTCAAATCTCGCACAATTGAAGGACACTTTTAAGATCTGAAGAAGTTATTCAACAGATTAGAAAAGTACAAGCTCCGTATCAACCCCCAGAAATGTGTCTTCGGTGCAATGGGAGGTAAGCTCCTCGGCTTTATGGTGAACGAGGATGACATCAGGGTCAACGAGACCAAAACCAGAGCAATCATCGAGATGCCCCCTCCTAAAACAGAGAAGGAAATCCGTGGCTTCCTCGACAAAATTCAATACATCAGTCGCTTCATCGCACAGCTCACACCTATTTGTGAGCCCATTTTCAAGCTCCTTCAGAAGAACGTTCCAAAAGAATGGAATGATGATTGCCAAGTCGCCTTCGACCGCATCAAGAAATATCTCATGAATCCTCCAGTTCTAGTGCCACCCACTCCCAGACGACCACTATTGTTATACATCTTGGTAGCAGCAGAAGCCATTAGCTGTGTCCTCGGCCAGCACAACTGAGACCGGGAAGAAGGAACAAGCAATATATTATTTGAGCCGAAAGTTCACCGACTACGAGACCAGGTATTTCCCGATCGAGAAGACTTTCCTCGCCCTAGTCTGGGCAACTCAGCGACTCCGTCAATACATGATTGCATTCCCTATTCTCCTCCTCATTCACATGGATCCGCTCAAATACCTGTTCGAGAAGCCGTCACTCACTGGAAGGATAGCTAAATGGCAGCTACTCTTATCTGAATTCGACATCACCTATGTCACTCAGAAGGCAATCAAGGGGCAGGCCCTCGCCGACCATCTTGCCGCTCACTCTCTCCTGGATTATCAACCGCTCAAGACATTCTTCCCTGATGAAGATCTCTTGCTTATCGAAGGGGAAGAAAAGAAGAAGAAAGATGAGTGGACGTTATTCTTCGACGGCGCAGCAAATTCTAAAGGGAGTGGTATTGGAGCGATCCTCTACTCTCCAGATGATGTCCCTATTCCTATCTCAAGGCGCATAGCATTCGAGTGCACCAACAACATGGCAGAGTACGAAGCATGCATCGCTGGCTTAAGGGAAGCCATAATCTTAGGTATCAAGAAGCTACGAGTATTTGGAGACTCACAGCTTATCATCAATCAGACCGATGGCGAATGGAAAACCAAGGACGAGAAGTTGATACCATATCACGTGTATCTTGAAAATCTGATCGAAGAATTCAAAGAAATCACATTCTCATACATGCCCAGAGCCAAGAATCAGTTAGCAGATGCTCTCGCCACCTTGCGTCAATGCTCGAGATCCCAAAAGGAGCTTCAGAATGGGAGCTCACAGTCGAAGTTTAAGAAGAACCTGCTTTCTGCCTGCAAATAGAAGAAGCCGAAGTTGTCCTTGACAAACCCTGGTATGCTGACATCAAGCAATATCTCAAAACCCAGGAGTATCCGGAGTCAGCAACAGCAACAGATCGTCGAACCATCCAGCGTTTGGCCGGACAGTTCACCATAAGTGGCGAAGTTCTTTACAAGCGATCCTATAATCACATTCTCCTTCGATGCGTCAATGAAACAGAAGCTATGAAGATCATGAAAGAAATACACGAAGGAATCTGTGGCCCACACATGAACGGGCACATGATGACAAAGAAGATTCTACGACTCGGCTACTATTGGCTCACCATGGAGATAGACTGCTGCCAGCACGTCAGAAAATGCTTCAAGTGTCAGGAGCATGCAAATCAAATCCATGCCCCCTCATCAGAATTATACAACCTGACCACCCCCTGGCCCTTCTCCATGTGGGGACTCGACATCATTGGGAAGATTAGTCCCAAAGCATCAAACGGTCATGAGTACATACTTGTGACAGTCGACTACTTCACTAAGTGGGTAGAAGCAGCCTCCTACACCACGATTGCAGCATCCCAGGTGATCAAATTCATGAAGAACAACATCATATGCCGGTATGGAATCCCCAATGCTATCATCACAGATAATGGGACCCCATTCGTCAACAAGAAGATGGATGACTTCCTCAGCAAATTCAAGATTCAACGTCATCGATCAAGCCCCTACCGTCCTCAGATGAATGGTGGGGTGGAAGCCGTAAACAAGACAATCGTCAGGATACTTGAGAAGATGGTCGTGACCTATCGAGATTGGTCAGATATGCTCCATATGCACTTTGGGCTTATCGAACGTCTGTACGGTCTGATACGGGCGTTACTCCTTTCGAGCTTACTTATGGAATGGAAGCAGTTCTGCCAGTCGAGGTGGAAATACCATCACTACGGGTGATACTAGAAAGTGAAATTGAAGAAGGAGAATGGCAATGGGCCAGATTCGATCAGTTGCAGCTAGCAGATGAAAAGCGCATGCGTGCGCTAAGTCATTCTCAGTGTTATCAGAAAAGGATCGCTCGGGCAACGACGGATTCCCGATCTCTAGCCGCCGCAGTTATCCAAAGATTCAGAAAAAGAAAAAAGAAGAAAAAGAAAATGTGTGCCTAAACAAAGAGGGAGGAGTGAAAACCCGAAAAGGAGCTCCAAGTAAAAACAGTGGGCATACGGTGGACTTGGTGAAAATTCGAAAGGGCGCCGAGGGTAAAAACAGCATAGCTGCCAAGGGGCAGGCAAGATCAAACACCCGGGACATGGTGAAAACCCGAATGGGCGCTACGAGCAAAAATGACAGGAAAAAGCTGGCTGTGGTGAAAACTCGAAAGAGCACTGCTGGCAAAAATGGCTCAAATGGAAAAAGAAAAAAAATGAAAAGTGCAGGTACCAAGAAATCAGACAGTCTAGATCGGTTCAAGCAGTCACAGTTCAAGAACAAGAAGAAGTGCAGTCAGGAACGAAGAGCTCTACAAATTCTGACAATCTCAGGAAGCAACAGTTTCTGTTGCCTACACCTCTAGGGAACCAAAAGAGCACACAAGTCAAATCTCGAGACATCGGTCAAAGCATTGGCCGAGCCCCAGTTCTGATTCCTATATCCTGACACAAAATCTAGACACACACTTACAAGGCAACTCATGGCGCAATAGATTTTCAAATGGTTTTCCCTTTTTTTCATTAAATGCAACATATTTCTTTTACATATATCATGTTCATCTTTTTCAAAAAATACAAAAAAAAAATGCATCATCATTAATCATATACTATGCAAAAAGGAATGTGCAGGTGGCCAACACAATCAATCTCTACCCTCCTCCTCGGCCACATCAGGTAAGTCCTCTGACTCATAATGAAATAGTCTCGCTCTCAACCTGCTCACCTCCATACGCAGGTAATGTACCTCATCACGCTCAAGGCTGCGGATCGCTGTCTCCTCATCAGATAACCTCTGATCGGCAGCCAATCTCCTCGACATCATCTCACAATGATACCGAAGTGCGAAGATCTCAGACAGCAAATGGCCATGAGTGGCCAAAAGGAAACCAGGATCGATGAATGGACGCTCCTCAAAGGGTTCATATGAACCAGATGAAGAACCGGCATCTCCAAGGATATCCTGCTCATCCTCATCAGCAGTCTGGTGCCAGCAAGGGATACGTCGATACAGAGACTGCTCAGCAACCCAGTACTGATATGGGGCGGTCGTCATCGGAAAAGCCCCGCAGCTCAAAACCAAGCAAATCGGCAGTCAAGTAACTCGCCCAAGATCCATCAACCCGAGTTCTAAAGTCAGAAGTTCTAGATGGAAGTGCTCGACGCCCGATACCCGCGAAAGCAAAAAGAGGAACATCCTGCTCATACCCAAACTGCCGTAGGAACCGGATAGGATGACAAGAAAAGTAAGATCAAAAGCCTACCAACATCAGAGGAAGGCGGTGCGCATCGCAAAGCACTGGAGGAAGTGAAAGCCAAGATGACTCCCAACGAACATTCCAGTCACGAAGATCAGTGAACATCCTACGATACAAGGGCTCACTCATCCTAGCCGTATGAGGAAGAAATTCCATAATGTGTCGCATAAGGTCTAGGCGACAGGTGTCAGGAAATGGTACAGGAACAGTCAGCGAAAGGCGCTCCCATAGCCAGACCTGATCACAAGAAGGAAAAGAAGTTCAGCTAGAGCAAAGCAATTCCTAAAAAAATAAAAAGAGAAAGGTGCAGAAAAGATACCTGAAGAAAGGCACAGCAACCTCGAAGGACACGAGTGCGGCCTAGGACACAGTCAGTCAGCCCATTAAACAGCTCGGCCAGGACGAGAGAAATGATCCCCTGCCGTCGGGTAGCTCGGCTCATCACCTCAAAAAGGCAAAGGATTTTGGGACCTGCGCCATCCCGAGAATAGCACCTCAGCATCAAGCAGAACATCAGTGCGTTCTAAGCAAGAATAGATCCGGCCACACTCTGAGGACCCGAAAAGAGATCATACAGTAAGTCCAAGGAAAACACTACAGCATCTTGGCTGGCAGCTAGAGGCTGAACAAGATAGGGGATCCCAAACCAGTTCTGCGGTGTGGTTGTCTTTGGTAATGTCTTCGGCGAGAAATACTGAGTATAATCCCAAGGTAGGCCTGTCAAGCGCGCAAGCTCCTCCAAAGAGGGTCCCATCTCCATGTCGTTGAACTGCGAACAAGTTCAACGAAGGGACCCAGTCAATCAGTGCGGCCTCGAGCATCCTCCAGTCAATGTCAACTCTAGCCATATGGATCAGACTGCCAAAGCCATAGGACTCCAAATCTCGAATCTCATAAGCTGACAAGCTGTCAAGCCAAGCAAGCAGTCATGGCGAGCAAGAAGGACGATGAAGTAGCTGACAAGTCCTCACGGGAACCCCCTCCAAAAGGCCCAGAAATCAATGACAGCTCATCAAGGATCGAAAGATCAACGGGCGAAGGAGAAGGAAAAGCTGGAACCTCTGTAGACTCAACAGCCCCTGACCTACCCCTAGTAACGGCTATGTCTGATATAGTCGCATCACTGTCTGAAACTGTCACGACCTCAGCCGCATGAGAAGACTCGCCCACCTCATGAACAGAGTGCGCAAAGGACCGACAATCAGGAGAAGGACGACACTCTCCATCAAAAGGGCTATTAGCAAAGATCACACTACACATCGTGGCACCCTGACCAATCTAACCGTCGAGAAATGCATATGAACCATCAAGAAGGGTCCCGACAACCCCGATCGAAGAATCAACGGTCAGATCTGGACCTACGGCCCTCTCCAGCATAAAGTCGTGAATCCAGTCATCATCCTGACCAATCAAATGGATCATCGAGGCATCACACCATCCATCATCAATGATCACATCAAGTCCACCCAAACAAGTATGCCGCACATCTCAGCCATCATCAAGAGCATCCAAACCATCAAAGGTGGCCCACATTCAAGGGATGCATAGCCTCACCTATGTCCCATCTTCACATCTCATCCATACCATCCATTTCTCCCATAATGAGGGCCCCATTCAAATCAGAAATTTCAGCATGGCTGCCATTAATGGGGCCATTCAAAGCTCCACCAACCACCATCCCTAGCCCCTCATCAATGCCCCCATTCAATGCTCCATCTCCACCATCTATTAAAGAAAACCCTCCATCATTAAAGCCTTCAACATTTTCTGAAGTGTGGGACCCACCATGGACAGCCCCCATAGCCCCTAAATCTTCACCATCCATTGCTTGAGAGAGGACAAACCAAGAAGAGGACAAAAAGAGAATGAAAGAAGAGACAAGGAAGAGATTCATGGCTGGATCGAAAAGTCAGGTACAGGGATGAGGGAGACAGCAGCCAGGGGAATGTTCTCACTGTCCGAACTAGAGCCAACCCAGGCCGCACAGGAGGCGAGCCTTGGGTGGCCCGCTGTGGGTCGCCCGTACGGACGCGCTCCCTCTCTCTCCGCGGGATTGGCTCCATGGTCGTTGGTAGGTGAGGCTGACAATCCACATCAGCAGATGGCACCCTGAGGGCCGCCCAAGGCCCCAATCCACTCCAGATTTCATTTGAGGTTGATCAGAATCATTTGGAAGGTACCCCACCTATCCAATCAGAAAGTCACGCGGCCAACATGGGCCTGATCAAGTCAAAGAGAAGGAAAATTTACCAAGAGGGGCCCACAAGCAATCTGAGCCATTCAAAGACTAGATCATCATGATCTAAACCATGGAAAAGCTTACATGAGCCATCAAATAGCAAGATCAAAGGCTTGATCATCAAGAAAGAGGGCCAGGACCCAAGATCTGATCATCAAGTGGGCCCACAGGGCCAAATCAAGCAATCTGAGCCGTTCACGCCATCATCCATGCAGTTAAAAAGTCTCGTCTTTCGCAAACCATTCAGAACATGTAGGCATCATCAAGCAATTCGAGACAAGTCGGAGGTTGTATATTCATTCAGAAGACTTTGATACAAAAGAGGGTAAAAGCAAAAAGAAGAAGGTCATACATCAAGTAAGCTGAATATAAAAGCAGGTTACAGGTCACCAACATAGTCGTCGTCGTCCCTCCTCTCGTCCCGCTCTCGACGATGAAGATCCATCAAAGGAGCTGTCACTGAGCCTCCAGTGTATCTGCGACGGCCCCCAGGAACATAGAGCGGAGGAAGCAGAGGCCCCTGGCCGTACAACAAGTACCACTCGTCATAGTCGCGATCCGGGATCGTGAAACGAAACCCGGGCTGGCCCATAAGAGCATCAGCTATCTCATCAGCTGGGATCTGAGCAGCCGGCGGAGGTGCAGAACAAGGGACTCGAGCCACCCCAGTAATCTGTCGAAGCAGCCTCTCACCCAAATACCACTGAAATGATTCAGCGTCAGAAAGCATGATACGAAGGCATGAAGAATCATATGCCTCCACACGCTGAGGGGTGTAGTAGAGAGGAAAGTTGGCATACGGCATCTGAGCAAGCTACAGCAAATGAGGTCATCACGATCAGTTACAGTGCAGCATAAGGGATAAGGAAAGCAAGATACTTACATCTTCAACGGTCAACCCGTCTATGTCAGCACGCTAGTTGTCCCCAGAGACTCGAGAGTTCCGCTGACGATTTTGTTGATGCCAGTACATGTGGCGATATAAAGGCGGCTCAATGTCATCCCGTATCCTCGGCGCGAGGTGGGCAAAATGGTCATAAAAGCAAGTCTAGGCAAGGGCACACCTAACGATCAGAGAAAGAAAGAAGACAAATGTCTCCAAGGAAGGTTAAAGAAGAAGTACCTCAACGACAGGCCAGAAACCTGTGAAGGACCGGCTATTCCAAGAGGTCTTATCCAAACCCTGGAAAACATGAGTCAAGATAGCCCCGTTCCAATTATAGGGATGATGAAGATCCTCAACCAAGTGAAGAAATTTAGGATCGATCCTCTCATTCGCGTGACAGAAAAGGAAGGACCCGAAGGCATAAGTAATCATGGCTCGTGCTTTGTGGAGGGCCTCTAGCTCGGTAGTAGGGGTGACGGTAGCAAAGGTGTTGTAGAACCATCGCATTTTTACTTGATGGCCCTGGAATTCATCTTTAGGCGGGACATCACCAACAAGCCGTAGCCAGTCAATGGAAGTGATGGGAGTAAGAGAGCCAACCTGGGGAACAACTGCCCCATGAAATGGAAAGCCGATTTGCATATATATATCCAGGGGAGTTATTCCCCATTCGCCACAAGGGAGTTGAAAGGTGTGGGTCTCATCCCGCCACCTCTCGCAAAGAGCCGCAAGTAACATGAGATTAGCACTGTTATTATGAAAGCGTAAGGTAAGGAGGCCAGCAAAAGGAGTGTCAGCCAGAACTCATTCAAACAAAGGCTGTGGGTGTTTCACCCAGTTATCCCAATGATCTCCGGTACCTCGACCCTTGATGGAGGGAAGAGGTTGGTGCTCCTGAGCCAAGGAACACATATGGGCCCCTCGGCGGATGATGAAGGCAGGATCATCCTCATCAATCACCCGACGTCCTCTTGTACCGTCCGCCATTGAATCCTACAAGCTTGGCAAGGTAAGTCCCTATCCTTTACCCGTTAAAATCCAGATTATCATCCAGGAAACCCATGGGATTGGGTTCACATTCAAATGCAAAATCCAAAGTCCAACTCCATGTGTTACCTAGGAAATGTGTTGGGCCCATTCAAGAAAGCAAGGCCCACCTTAAAGAAGGTTGCATGTCATGTCTTAGGCAAGGAAAGTCCATCATCCAAGGACACACTTTGGACAACAAATGCACTCAAGTGCCATGAGATCAACAAAAGATAAGAATCCTACTTCACATGAGAAGTCCCTCTTCAAAGTCCATATGTGGTCAAGGATGGATCCTACTTTCTATACCAAGGCCATGATTCTCATTTAAGATGTTTCCATATTTTTACACATGTACATGGACAAGTGGGGAATAGGAAGAAAATGGGCCCCCAAAAGCAACCCAAATGCCTCACCTCAATGGATTGAAGGGAGCACATAGCCCACTTGAAGAACATGATGACCCATTCAAAGGGTTAACCATGGGCACCCCTATGTGCATCATCTTGATGAAAGTTTTGGCTATGAGAGTACAACATGGCAGGTCTACCCACAAACATATGAATCAAAGAAGCTAATGGTAAAAAATTTGATGCACATAGCCTACATGAATAATCAAAGTTGGAAATGCCCATGAAAGGACAAGTTTGGGCAACTTATGTGCACCAATTTCTTTACCAAAAAGGGGGACCATTTGAGCACAAGAAGGCATGGCTTGATGAGTCACCCTACCATCACGAAAATGGCTAAGAATGGTATACATAGCCCACTTGAAGATCAAAATCCAAAATGACCCAAAGCATGGGACAAAATTGGGCAACTTATGGGTATCATTCTTTCTCACAAATTGAAAGAAAAATCACTTATCTTTGAGAATGATGGTGGATGACCCACCAAGCACCCCAAAGAGAAGTTCAATGAGCTATGGTTGCATGGATAGCTCACTTGAAGGAGGATCATCCATTTGAGGTCGATAACATTAAAGGGAAACTCTTGAGAACCACTTTCTTACCACATGGAAAAACCATTTGAACCTAGTGAGATTGTTGAGACAACTCACTCATGGGACTTGTAGATGATCAAGTAACTCAAGTCCTCCATCCATCAAAAGAAAAAGCATGAAAGAAAAAAATCTTACATGAACAAAGTGTAGTGGTGCACACATGGTCCAAAGAAATCCAAGTTTCAATGAGGGCCCAAAAGCCCATCCATATGAAAAAATTCCAAGGAACTCACCACACTTTGTGAACAAGGATGTACATCATAATCAAGAAATGGTGGAAGATTTGGGCTACTTGACCACAAGGGCCCAATTAAGAAATCTAGCCCACATGAAGATCCAAGTGAAGAATGAGCTAGTCACCTTCGTCCATACACATGTGAAGAAAGATGGGACCACCCAAAGTGAGCCCCATGAGCCCAAAACTTGAGGTGGGCCCTACCATTCCCATGGGCCCAAACCTTGAAAAGAAGATGGAAAAGAAAAGAAAAGGTTCTAAGGAAAAATTACAAGGGCAAGAAAGCATAAGGGAGCCCAAAATGAAGTGTTGGGCCCATCAAGTACACCAAGGGCCATGACTTCACTTTGAGCCCATTTGATACACATGAAAAGAGGCCCAACTCCCATGAAAAAAGATAGGATATTTTGCCATGCACACTTGATGGACATGGCAAAATTACCCTTTACATACACATGAAGGGAGTGTGAAAGAAGAAAAGAAAGAATGAAATGGAAGCTCGCAATGTCCTTCTCCATGCACCACCTTTAGAAGAGATCGGAGATCTAGAAAAAGGCCAAAAATACTTAGGCCCACCTTCACTCCTTTTGGAATAGCTACATGGGAAAAAGAAAGAGTCATGAGAAGAGACAATGAAGAAGGAAAAAGACAAGAAAGAAAGGGAGTGGTTCATACCTTTACTACTCACCAAAAGGGGACCACCTTGCTGTCCCAAAGCTTCACTAAGGCTCACCACTTGAAGAGAGCAAAGAACCACCAAAAGAGAGAGAAAAACTTGAAGAAAGAGAGAGTATGAGAGAGAGAGAAGAGAGGGATTGCACGTTGGAGGGGGCCAAGGGTGCCCCATGTTATATAGAAAAGGGGAGTGCACCCCTCTACCTGACCCACTGGAAAGACCAGTGGGCAGAGACGATCCGGGCGGCACCCAGGGGGCCGTCCTCCCTCCCACCTAGTTGAAACGACTTCTCACCCTCTCTCCTTGGGAAGAACTCCTCCTTGGGAAGGGTGGTTGTAAGTGAATCTTGTACCTCCTTGTAAGAATGAAGTGATGGAAAAGAATGATGAGAAAAAGTAAGGAATCTCACCAAAATCTCATCTTGTGAGAAATTGGGGAGAAATTGGCTTGATGATGTGGAAAAAGTTCCATGGAATTTTCAAGAAAAAGAAAAAAAATTGACTTGGTCAAACAGTGATCTCAACCATCCAAAGTCATGACCTAATGATCTGAACCATTCTAAGAAGAATCCCTAGAATCTCCAACCTTGATTGCTGCCTTCTTGTACAATTTTGTGGTCCGAAGACCTTAAACTACGTCGGGATCAAGATCCTGAGGGATTTTTAATAAAAATGGGCATCGATCTCAACCATCAAAATCAGAATTGATGACTCAGAACACTTTTCAAAATCACAAAAATATATCACCAGTCTCGCTCCATAGTTTTGTGGTCTGAAGACCTTAAACTACGTCGGGACCGACATCCCGAGAGATTTTCAATAAAAACTAGTGTCAGTCTTGTTTTCTCACACCAAGATCAGACGACTCCGGACATTTTTCAAAAAAAAAAAAAAAAGTGTTTGCCCTGGTTTGTATAGTTTGTGGTCCGAAGACCTTAAACTACGTCGGGATCGAAATCCCGAGAGATTTCCAATAAAAATCAGTGTTAATCTTGATTGCTCAAATTGATATTTAACAGCCTGGAACATTTCGAAAAATCACAAAAAGAATGTATTTTCAGCATGTACATATTTTTTGTCCGAAGACCTTAAACTACACTGAGATTAATTTCTCGCGTGACCATTTCCTGCTTTCAACTAAAAACCGGCATCAGCATCAACCGCTAGGATCAAGGTTCGATAACCCAGATCATTTTTAAAAATACCAAAAAGATTTCAAGCTTTCCATAAAAACCAGCATCAACCTCGATTACTCGAGTTGAAAACTGGAACTTTCTCAAAGCAAAAAAATTCACCATCAAGTTCAGAAATTCATCCCCAGCGGTCCGAAGACCTAAAACTATACTGGGATTAACTTTTCGGGGGCTTTCTTTCCTAACCTGTTCCGGACATGGCTGACACTTGATCGTACGGGTGTCCGAGATCTTCTAAAACAGGTAAAGGCTGAGGCAGGCAGAACCCCTCAATCCTATTCATGTTGAACGCACCGTGATAGACAACCTTAATTTGGAAGTCGCTGTTGAATCTGACGGATGTTCCCTGTTCCTAAAACTCATGAAGGGGATGAAGGCAGTTGGGAGGTG
Organism: Liriodendron chinense; assembly: GCA_003013855.2. NCBI lineage: Eukaryota > Viridiplantae > Streptophyta > Magnoliopsida > Magnoliales > Magnoliaceae > Liriodendron > Liriodendron chinense. The sequence continues at coordinate 1,251,260 of ML058525.1, forward strand.
AAGCGCACCCTTACGGAATTGTGAGCGACGTAAGGCCCCAAACTGGATTGACAAAGGGAAATGTGAGGATGTGGCTCATTTTGTGGCCGAAGGAGTCCATCGGACAATACGTGGTCTATGTGCATTGCACATGAGGAACAGGCAACTTTGTGGGTGTGTTAACTGAAAACCCTAAAAAATCTCCTCATCCGAAGATGTAAAACTACGGCACTTAACTGTGTGAGACTCGTCTTGCTCGCTGACGTAAAATGGATCGGGTGCCTTACCAGCAGTAGAAGCTGGAAATAGATGAAAATTCCATACCTTTTCCCTGCATTTCAGAAAAATCCAACAAAATACCAAAACATTGCAAAATATTTTCAAAAATCACAAAATATTTCCCTTGCTTTCAAACCAAATATTTTCAAAACCACAAAAAAAATATTTCCTTTGTCTTCAATAACTGATCTCTATCCTGACCACTCAGGTAAGGATTCGGACCAAATATTTGCGAAAATTACAAAAATTGTCACTATCCCTAGCACTACACCTCAGGAGTCTCGAACTCCGCTCTCTTCACAATTTGGGATGACGGATCCAATCGCCCACAAATTGGAATCTTGACCAAAACTGGTGACCAAGCACCATCTCAATCGCATTTATGCCCAGAAGAACATCTTGAGGTCGGATAACATCCTCGTACATTCTCATTAGCAAAGAAACAGCATCTTGGGATGATGGACCTGATCGACCACGAGTCGAGATCTTAACCAACCCGCTGACCAAACACCCATATAAAAAAGAAAAAACCCTAGGGAAGCACGACCCTGCAAGCAATAAGCTCAAAGTTCTCTGCATCTCCAGCAAAAGCAAAATCATCGAATGGAAAGAGAATGAGCCAAGCCATGCATCCATCATCAAATATGCATCTCCATGCATCAGCATCCATCGCATCAATCGTCATGTTTACTTGCTTTCAAAATAAAGGTCGGTTAGCTAAAGACCCCACAGGCATCCCTAGTGGAGGTGCATGCAAACCAGATTTCCATTTCAAAAAGACAAAAAAATATTTCTATTTGCAAATAAAAACCCCACGGAGTATCACTTCCCAGAGTGGGTATCTTTTCAAAAATCCAAAAATATTTTTCCAGTAGAGCGTTCTGCCTCCAAAACACTAGGAGATCTTCTATATCTCTGGGTAGGAGCCGACGCAAAAATCAAATAAGATCCAATGTCTCACGGTTTCCCCGGAGACCATCGGATCCAATGCACTCAAAGTACGGTCGAACTAAACTCCAGTGTCAGTGCGGTCGTACCACATGCCAAGATACGAAAAGATAAAAGCCAAAAGGCTCGGTCAAAGAAACCATTTGAACAGGTGGAAACAATGAATTGTAACCCAAGTATCAAAATCAGCAGATTGGGTGGAAAGAGTTCACCCGCACATACCTAGGCGTGGATGCCTGAAGTACCTTGACTGAGTCCAAGTCAGTGTAGTAGAATCCCATAAGACTACATGACACAGGGCATCTAGCCACTTTGACAGTCAAGCAAAACAAGTACTCCTAGAGTGATCCGGGAAAACATCAAACATCACAATCAATCTTAGGGTCAGCAACCTCGTAAGACTACGACTCAGAGGCTCTGCTGTACCTTTCAGATGTTAGTACCGATCGGGAATGGAAGGGTTGCGATTGGGTACCCAGGTTGCAACAAACTACAGGGACAATCATAATGTTTTCTCCAAACTTCGCGGTATGTGCGAGTGTCGATTTCCAGACGATCAACTGGCACAGATGCAAAGGCAAGCAAAGATTTCAGACCATGATCTATGAATGACCGGGTCAGAAGTGGGGTGTCCACTCGCTTTGGCATTCGGTTACACGCAACCTCTGCCAAAGAGGGGCATCTGTAGACACCCCACCTTCGGCTACACTGTTGGTAGAGATAGCTGGATGAATGGAGGACCATACCCCCAAATCCCATGTCCAAACTCAGCCAAACTCACCCTTGTAAGCCCCAATCCATAGCCCAACTCACCCCTAAACATCAACCTAAAAAACCCCCATAAGAAAAATCAGTTAAAAAATCCTAAAAAAGTCAAACTCACTGAGTCAACCCGCTGAGTCAAATCACCGAGTCAACCCGCCGAGTCAAACCGCTGAGTCAAAACACTGAGTCAAATCACCGAGTCAACCCATTTAGTCGACCCACTGAGTCAACTCACTGAGTTCCAAGCAGCAGCCCGGAGCATGTCCGTACCACGCGCTAGATCCCGAGAAGCATCCGTACGGGCGGCCCCCTGGGTGCCGCCCAAACATATTTACGGGAGCTGCCACTGCCCGCTGCTATAAATACCCCCCTCCCCTTCTCATTTCAACAAGCCTTCAACCCAGGGAGAGCCCGTCTGTTTCGAGTCCTTCTCCACCCTTTTAGCCCACTTTTCCACCAAGGAGAGCCCGAGTGAGGAGAGCCTAGCCCTGGTCCGGCCCAGCCTGACCACTGGTCCAAGTCTCTCAAGCCATCCAAGTCTTGATCCAGCCACTCAAAGCAAACCTTGCGACACCTCCGTCCATCTAGCTATTCTTTACTAGCATCATCTCATTCGCATCTAGCATAAGTGCAACATTTACTTTTCTTCCAACCCCCCTGCTTCACTACAAGCACTTTGATCATTCAAGCACACAACATGCATCTCGCATAAAGCACCTGTCAGTTCGAGCGTATGCTCTGGTCTTGCTTGTTAATGGAAACCTGCCCATCAGAAACTCTTACTGTTCAGACCTGCATTCATACATTAGTCACTACGAGCACTTTGATTATTCAAACACACAGCATGCATTTCGCATAAAGCACCTGTTAGTTCGAGCGTATGCTCTGAGCTTGCCTGTTAATGGAAACCTGCCCATCAGAAACTCTTACTGTTCAGACCTGCATCCATGCATCATGTCATCTATGAGAATGCACGAGGATTAAAACAAACTTTCAAGTATTAGGTCGATTCCGTGAAGTAGAGACCGTACTTCGGTATGGGCAGTGTGTGGGGTGCTTAACCTCTTCCCACTCTGTAACCGTGATCCCTTACCTCGAATCTTTGGCTGCAGATCAAAAGGAGTCATTTTAGAGAAAGGAATCTTCGGATCCCCTTCTCTAACGTTTCTACGGGGTCTAGCCGACTGTAGATTCGAAGTAACTGGCTAGTGGCGACTCTGGTCTTATATAAACTCATTGAAACACATCCAGCTTAAAACAACAACCAAACAAAGTCCTCGAGAACGAGGCAATTCAGTAGCACAAACGGCGATTCGCACGCACGCACCTCTTCTTCTCTTTCTGAAAGGAAAGGGAGAACATTGTCGGGAGCGCGGAAAGGCGAGGGTCCACAATGATCAATACACCAGAACCGAATGTGCCAAAGAAATTTGGACCGCTCTCGAGTTCAAATTCAAAGCCGAAGAAGAAGGTACGAACAAATATCTCATAGCTAGCTATTTCGACTACACCATGGTAGATAACAAATCGTTGTTAGCCCAAATCGAAGAACTACAGCTAATTGTTGGCAAAATTAGTGCCCTAAAAATTGATATCCCTGAAGCTTTCCAAGTCGGGGTTAATATCGCAAAATTGCCCCCGAGTAGGACAGAATACAAGAAGAAACTGCTACATAAAACTAAGGATTATTCACTGGAACAAATTCAGAAACATATCTGAATAGAGGAAGAATCCCGAAACTGTGAAAAGAAAAATGAAAATGGGAATTCCTCATCCAAAGTGTAAGTAGTAGAAAGTACCCAAAACAAGAATCCCAAGAAGAACGGTTTCCTAAAACCAAATAAAGGGAAATTCAAGAAATCACAGAAGAAGAACGGAAAGTTCAAAGGCCCTTGCCATGTCTGTGGGAAAACCGGGCATTACGCTCAAGTATGCCGTCTTCGAAAATCGAAGAATGAGGCAAGTGCAGTTGAAGAAGACATAGTTGCCATGATCACTAAGGTAAACATGATCCAAGGCAAAGTACCCGGTTGGTGGTATGATATAGCTGCCACAGTCCATGTAAGCTATGACAGATCAGCCCTTAAAACTTATGAGGACGTGACCGATGGTCAAGAGGTCCAAATGGGTAATGAAGTCCGATCGAAGATTGTAGGCAAAGGAACCATGGAACTAGTCTTTACCTCTGGAAAGAAAGTGATCCTAAGTAATGTACTGCATTTCCCTGACATGAGACGAAACTTAGTTTCTGGGGATCTTCCGGGAAAACCTGGAATACGGGTAGTATTTGAATCAAGAAAACTGATTCTATCGAAGAACGAAAATTTCGTTGATAAGGGATATACTTGTAATGGGATGATAAAATTTTCCTTGAATGAAAGTAGCTCTTCTGCGTATATGATTGAATCTGTAGCATTGTGGCATGGTAGATTAGCACACATAGGTTATAATACCTTAAAATTCATGTCTAAGAATGGCTTAATCTCATACACAGATAGTCAAAATTACAAATGTGAAGTGTGCACAAGGTCCAAATTTACAAAGAAACATTTTCCTAGTATTGAGAGATCATATCAATTATTGGACCTAATACACACTGATATCTATGAGTTAAATGGCATTCTTACACGTGGAGGAAGAAGATACTTTATAACCTTCATCGATGATTACTCCAGATATGTACATGTATACCTTCTAAAAAATAAAGATGAAGCACTCAGCATGTTCAAGATATATAAAGCAGAAGTGGAAAATCAACTAAACAAGAAAATAAAAGTTCTTCGTAGCGACAGAGGAGGAGAGTATTTTTCAAATGAATTCTCTAACTTTTGTGAAGAACATGGCATAATACACCAATGCACTGCACCGTACACACCACAACAGAACAGTATAGCTGAACAGAAGAATAGAACCTTAGTAGAAATGGTCAACTCAATGCTAATACAAGCAAAGTTACCATTAGGACTTTGGGGAGAAGCACTTCTCGCAGCGTGCCACATCCTAAATAGGGTTCCTTCTAAGAAGTTTAACACTTCATCATATGAGGTATGGAAAGTTAGAAAACCTAATCTAGGATATTTTAAAGTGTGGGGATGCCTCGCATATTGTAGAATGCCTGATCCCAAAAGAACTAAATTAGGATCCAGAGCTATTAAGTGCGCCTTTGTAGGGTATACACAAAATAGCAAAGCATATAGACTCCTAGACCTAGAGTCTAATACAATCATAGAGTCTAGAGATGTTGAGTTCTTTAAAAACTCACTATCCTTAGAGTCAAAGGATAATGAAATCCAAACTCCAACAGAGAAACCAATGGTAGAAGCTCAACAAGAAGTTGAAGCTCCAATAGAACCACCTAGGATTCAAAGAGTAAGAGTAGAAAAGAGTCTTAATCCTGAACAGATAGACTCTCAACGTATCTCTTTTCATCTCGTAGAAGGAGATAGAAAGAATGTCATTAGAAAGATACCTATGGTTATGACTATAGAAGATGATCCAACAACCTATAGAGAAGCTGTAACTTCTAGAGATTCAGTTTTTTGAAAGAAGCTATCAATGATGAGATGGACTCGATTATATCAAACCAAACCTGGGACCTGGTAGATCTACCTCTAGCTTCTAAACCCATAGGGTGTAAGTGGATATTTAGAAAGAAATATCACACTGATGGAACTATTTAAACCTTTAAAGCTAGACTAGTAGCTAAATGATTCGGTCAAAAAGAAGGAATAGATTATTTTGACACATACTCACCTGTGGCGAGAATAACATCTATTAGAATTATGTTTGCTTTAGCATCCATACATCATCTATATATACATCAGATAGATGTAAAGACTGCTTTCCTGAATGGAGACCTCGATGAGGAGGTATACATGGAACAACCTGAAGGGTTCGTTCCGCCATAAAATGAGAAGAAAGTCTGTAAATTAATTAAATCATTGTATGGACTAAAACAAGTACCTAAACAGTGGCATGAGAAGTTTGATTCTAAAATACTTTCTCATGGTTTCATGCATAATGTAGCAGACAAATGCATATATTTCAAAACAAATAGTAACTATATAATTGTTATTTGTTTATATGTTAATGACATGTTAATAATAAATAACAAGATGGAAGGTGTAACTGAAACAAAGAAGTTTCTGTCTTCCGTATTTAAAATGAAGGATCTTGGACAAGTTGATACCATTTTAGGTATTAAAGTAAAAACTCATAGTGGGGGTTATGCGCTATGCCAATCTCATTATATTGCGCTATGCCAATCTCATTATATTGAGAAAATAATAAACAAGTTTAAATGCCTGAATATTAAAGAAGTGAAAACCCCATTCGATCCAAGTATCAAGTTAAATGAAAATACTGGAAGAACGGTTGCACAATTAGAGTATGAGAGTGTTATAGGAAGTCTAATGTATGCAATGCAATGCACTAGACCAGATATCACATATGCTGTGAGTAAACTAAGTAAGTTTACTAGTAATCCCAGTGTAGAACACTGGAAGGCAATAGGAAGAGTACTTGGTTATTTAAAAGCAACCAAAGACTTAGGGTTATTTTACTCAGAATTCTCAGTTGTACTGGAAGGATATACCGATGTAAGTTGGATATCGAGTGCAGGTGACAACAAATCCACTACTGGATGGGTTTTTACCTTAAGAGGTGCAGCTATATCTTGGGGTCCAAGAAACAAACCTGCATAACTCACTCAACTATGAAGTCTGAGTTCATAGTCCTTGCTGCAACAGGTAAAGAGACTGAGTGGCTTAGGGATCTTCTTTTAGAAATCTCATTCTATGTGAAGCCGATACCGGCTGTTTCGCTACATTGCGATAGTGAAGCCACATTAGTTAGAGCCTACAGCGGCACGTATAATGGAAAATCCAAACATATAAGTCTGAGACATGACTATGTAAGACAACTGATTCAAGATGGAATCATTTCAATTTCTTATGTAAAGTCAAGTAATAACTTAGCTGATCCTTTTACTAAACCTCTAACGAGAGAGATAGTAAGGACAACACCAGAGGGATGGGGTTGAAACTCTTTTCAAAAGATTTCACCAGTGATGGAAACCCAACCTTAAATTAGAAAATCTCTATATAAGGGTTCAATGGGTAAAAATAAGTCACTGATATGTAAAAAGTTTCAGCACTAAATTATAAATATATACCTCATCCAGGATTACAGTATTGGCCGTTACAGATAGAGGGTTGAGTCTCAAAAACTCTTACTGCAGTCCAGTCTTAAGAACAAGTGTCTGATAGTAAATGAGACACTGGAAGGACTTCACCTATATGAACGTAGAGGTGGTGCCGCCTCTCATGAGAATGAGAGTTTTCTCAAGATCGTTCATGAAACAGGATAAGCACAAGGCCATTAAATGTGGTGAGCAAGAATTGTGGGAACTCAAATAACACTTAGAAAGTATGTGTGTGGTATTTTTGGTCCTGTTATCTAAAAATAACTGGTTTAAAGCTGCGGCTACCAGTAATTTCGATATGTCTTTGAAATACTTACACTAAGGAAGGATTCAAATCGAAAGATATCTTTCTTTATGCATATAATCTTTTATACTCTAGCAGACATCGTTTTTCCTGTTTTAAATTATTTTAAAACAAGTGGGGGATTGTTGGAAAAGTTTGTTTTGAAAACAATTTTAAAAAGGAAAAAGTTACGTTTGGTTTTTATCCCATATCGGATAGGAGAAAGAATTTTTTCCTCTTTATAAGGTGTTGTGCACCTTACTTATTTGTGGTGGAAGAGAGGGAAAATGGTGGCTTGCGTGTTCCAGTGCGAACACTGCGCATGCGCACGAGCACGGGCACGGGCTCGGTCTCGGTCTCGGACTCGGTCTCGGTCTCGGGCACGGGCATGGGCATGGGCAAGGGCTCGAGCTAGGTGCAAGGGCGTGGGCACGTGAAGCAGTGTGGTTGTAGAGGCGCTAGTGACGCACTTGGCACTTCGCACGTGCGCATCGTGTAGCGACCTCGCGGACTGGAGCGAAACTGGTGCGACAGAGGCTAGGTAGTAGGTCAGGTGGCTGGGTTCGGAACAGAGGAGGTGTTGTGGGTGGGAGGTCTGACAGAGAGACCTCTCTGCTTTTTATAGAGAGCTGCAGGGCTAATTAGAGGGACCTGTGTAACTGCTCATGCAGTAATGGTCCAGACCATGCAGTAACAGCTGCATGTGGCTAGCCCAACAGTCAGAAATGGCTAGCCATTGAGTCTAAATAGCCAGCATGCAGGTGCGTAACTCTTACATGCACAACAGTCAGAAACTGCCATAAACGGCTAGTTTCTCACAACAGCCAGAAAACGGCTAGTGCCTTTATGGCTTTGGACCAAAACTGCCAGCCACCCTTGCCTATATAAACCAGACAGGTCTGGTTCATTCCAACACAACAACAGCAATCACAACCTCGAATATTGAACCAGCACCCATTTTAGTCTCTTAGCCTCTCGGTTTGGTTGAAATAAACCAAGCCACTTAGACCAGTGTAGTGGTCTGCTACTGCTAGAAGAAGACTGCCATTCTTTTCTCTCTTTCTTTTTCTTTATCTGCCAGACTGTGTTACTGAGTTCCATAGTGGTTCCTTCGTTTCTTGCTGAACGCAGAACCACATATGGCTCGTCGTATCCTGGAAGCAATCCGCCTGCAACCTATCAGCAGACTCAAAATTATATTGAGTAGGGGCGAATTACGCTTTAAGGACAGCGTGTTTTTCACGTGCTTTAGCCTGTCCTTATTTCTCGGTTTTTCCAATTATTTAATTTTAAAGATCAGAAATTCTTATCACGTTCAAAGTGGGCCCACTTGGTGATAGGTCGGACACGGGCAGGCTCGGATGTGTCGCGTATGTGCTCTTGAGTCTTGACCTTGACCTTTGCTGACGGATAAAATAATGAAAAAATGTCATGCGGATGCCTACATTTTGTTTGAATTTCAGAAAAGAGCCTTCTTTTAAACTCTTTCTTAAAACCCACCTATGGTTTTGAAATATGGTTAAGAAACCACCTATTTTAACCTGGACTAATGGTTGTCACAAAATTTCATCCCTTATCTTCCAAAAAGACAATTTTGCCATTTTCTAACCTTACATCCCCGCGCAACAACTGCAGAATCCACCCCATTGCTTAACTATGCCGTGGGCCCCACAATGATACGTTTGTTTAATCCACATCTTCCATCCTTCGTGGATCATGATTTCAGGGCATCACACAAAACATGATAAAGATTGAAATCTCACATGGACCCCACAAGAAGTAGCCGTGGCAATTAAAACCTACCATTAAAAAATAGCAGGGTCCATTTCCTATGGTGTGGTCCATCTGAGATTTGGATATGCCTCATATTTGATCCCATACCCTAAAATGACCTAGAAAATGGATGGATGGTGTGGACGTAACACATTTGTCATGGTGGGGCCCATAACTTTTGAAGCTCCAACGTGGAAGGTGGTTTTGGGAACCAAATTTCGTGCAAAAGCATTTAGCAGCAGGTTCCTACTTTGGGAACCTAGATGGGGTCCATTGTGATGTTTGTTATAAATCTACCTCGTCCATCCATTTTGCGAGCTCATTTTAAGATACTTGACACACAAAAAAATATTTGAATCCAAGACTCAAGTGGGCCACACAAAAGGAAACAGTGGGATTGACCATCGTTGAAACATTTGTTTGCCCACAAAAATTTTGTATCAAATAATTTTTTGCTTTTTCAGTTCATCCCAGCGTGAATGACTTTATAAACGATTTGGATGTCATCTAAACATGAAGGTGGAGCTCAGGAAGGTTTTATGGTGGAAATTTCTTTCCCAGTTTTTCCTCTCTTGTGGCCCACTTGACTCTTGGATTCGACTTAATTTTGATATAGTGTCCTAAAACGATCTAAAAAATGGATGGATGGGTGGATTTATAATAAACTTCACAGTGGGCCCCACCTAGGTTCCTAGCCTGTGAAAGGCTTCCCCAGAAATACGTGTCTATGACTGTGTTGGGACGCGAATTAGCTAATAGTAGTAGCGAGATTCCCTACGAAAGTAATGTCACCAAGTTTTGTGGCCCCACCATGAATGTGTTGTATCTACACCATCCATCCATTTAGAGAGATCAATTTAGGGCATTAGTCAAAGAATGAGGCATATCTAAAGCTCAAGTGGACCCCACCACATAATTGAACGCCTACCATAAGAAATTTCTTAGCGGCCACAGGAGTTTTCAATCAAGCTGATATTTATTTTTTTTTCCTCTTTTACAAGTCTGTGTTAACTTATGAACAAGTTCAATCTCAAATAAACATTATGGGGGCCCTAGGAAGGTTTCAACAGTGGGAATCACTATCCCCACTGTTTTCTGTGGTGGGATCTACCTGTGGTTTGGCTCTACCTTATTCTTTGGATCATGCCCTAAAATGATCTCTCCAAATGGATGGGTGGTGTGGATACAATACATACATCATGGTGGGGCCGCAGAACATGGTGACATCACTTCAATAGTTAATCTGTTATTATACCCGTTAGTAGCCAATCCACGTGTCCTGCTATTGGAGGGTTACCATCACACGTCATGGTGTGATAGTAGGAAGTTTCAATGGTGGGTGTCATTATCCCCACTTGAGCTTCAGATCTGCTGCATTTTTTTTATTCACGTGGTAAAATGATCTAGGAAGATAGATGGACGACATGGATGTATATCAAGGGGGCACACAATGGCCAACACATCACCAACCACCACTAGGGGTGTTGGCAACTGGTGCGGATTAAGAGAGAGGGAGGGTTGCAATGTTTCAACATGAGTGAAAGAGCAAAAAAAAAAAAAACATTCCACGGGTTTTATTCTTTTAGGGTTAGCATTGTCTTTTAAAAATATAGTATTAAATACATAACGCCGTCCATCCATTTTTTTCATATTATTTTAAGGAATGATCCCACAAAACTGTTAATGCATCTTATTTGTTAATCACGTGGGTCCTTGTGTTGTAATGTCAATTGAGCTTTAGCAAGCTGAAGACCGAAGATTCAAGTGGACCAGAAGCATCAAGGAAGAAGAACAGGTAAATGAGATGCTTTGGTGACTCTAACCCTTTGGTCCAAAACACTTAAATCCTCTTAGATGACTTAGACCAACTAGAAATACCCTTAGTCATCCTTATTAGCCTTAGATCATATAAAAAAACATGATAAATTAGGTTAATTAAAGTGGTGGAAGTTGTTGTAAACAAATCATCCCAAACAGCAGTTTCCGATTGATCTATGATCAATCAGACAGTGGTTCTGATGGGACTCCGATCAATCGGACAAAGATTCCGATCAATCAGAATTTGGTCCAAAGAATTTCAAACTCACTGGACAGATTTTTTATCAATGTGGTCATTCTCATCAATCGGACCATGATTCTGATCAATCGGAATTTGTTCAAGAGAATTTGAAAAATTCACTGGACATATTTTTTATCAATCAGACAGGTCTCCGATCAATCGGATGTGACCTCCGATCACGGTGCGGATGAGGATGGTGTCGCTTAGCTTGGCCAGCTGATCCTGATGGCTAGGCATAGATGTATTGAGATCAACGGGTAGTTTTATGGCGATGGCTAAAAGGGCCAAGGAGGTTGCATTTAGTGAGAAGCTTCTGTTAGGGAACCAAAGCTTCTTGTGACACAAACCAAAGACGACGTCACAGGCCATGGCAAAGGTGCATGCCAGAGAAGCTGCTGCTACATAGAGCCTGATCCATGGCATTGGCTCGCTGAATTTCGAGTTGTCTAGGTGGTCTTTGGTGCTGCACCCTTGCAACCCCATCTCTTCTAGCTCTATCTTCCTTACTCCCCTTGTATTTTGAAGGGATTCATATTTGGTCAAAGATATTTAAGTGTTATATATATATATATATATATATATATATATATATATATAGGGATAACTAGGAAAACCCGCCTGACTTTTGGTCGGTAATTGTAAACCCGCCCACTTTTAAGTTATTTAAAGTAATGCAATGTTTGAAAAAAAATGAGAAAACCGCTTAGCTAACTGCAATAGACGGAAAGACACCATTAAGGCTTGAAAATGACCATTTTACCCTTAAGGGGACTCGCTTTCACAAATTTACTCACTATTTAGGGACGACATGTAAAAGAGTTTATAAGGCTCATAGTAAGGTTGTTAATTTATATTGAGTCCAACCACTCTTTTCCTGATTGGAATTGAGTGTAGAGTTTGCTTGTCAAACTCGATCTAGGGTCGTTTGCCGATCCTTGCCTTGTTAATTGAGCCTAAAAGTCTAGGGACGTTTGTTGTTCCTTGGCACGTTTTTCGCGCCTAAAGTCTAGGGACATTTTTCATTCATTGGCACATTTGTCGGGCCTAAACAAAGTCTCCAAGGGGAGTCACCAACACGGGTGTTATGTGTAGGTTGGAAGGAACCTGTAAACTCCTCAGGTTGGGTGGATCCGAGTTAAAACACCTAGGTTGGGAGAAACCTGATTTAAACTCCCTAGTGAATGTCGATGTGCTCAAAGGGGTTGAGTACTTGAACCGGGAGTGGAGTAAACCCAAAGTCGAACCACTATACATCATTGTGTTTGTGATTATATTTGAGCACATTTCTTGTTATGTATTATGTTTAATTGTTTAATTATGAATGCATAATTAAAATGTATGATAGGCACTTGATAGGCACAACCATACACACAAGATGTAGTTTCACTTCTTGAGTAGACTTGAGCTTATATAATCCACTCTCATATAGTCTACTTAGGTTGCATCAATTAGGTGCTTGATTAATTTAATCATTTGTGTGTGTGTGTGTGTGTGTGTGTGTGTGTGTGTGTGTGTGTAGGGATAGTTAGGAAAACCTTGCCTGACTTTTGGTGTGTGTGTGTGTGTGTGTGTGTGTGTGTGTGTGTGTGTAGGGATAGTTAGGAAAACCTTGCCTGACTTTTGGTCCGTATTCGTAAACCCGCCCACTTTTAAGTTATTTAAAGTAATGCAATGTTTGAAAAAAATGAGAAAACCGCTTAGCTAACTGTGGTAGATGGAAAGACACCGTTAAGGCTTGAAAATGACCATATTACCTTTAAGGGGACCCCTTTTCACAAATTTACTCACTATTTAGGGACGACATGCAAAAGAGTTTATAAGGCTCATAGTAAGGTTGTCAATTTGTATTGAGTCTAATTACTCTTTTCCGAGTGAGAATTGAGTGTAGAGTTTGTTTGTCAAACTCGATTTAGGGTCGTTTGCCGATCATTAGCTTGTTAGTTGAGAAAGTCTAGGGACATTTGTCGTTCCTTGGCACGTTTTTCGGGCCTAAAGTCTAGGGACATTTTTCGTTCATTGGCACATTTGTCGAACCTAAACAAAGTCTCCAAGGGGAGCCACCAACATGGATGTAAACATGTAGGTTGGGAGGAACCTCTAAACTCTCCGGTTGGGTGGATCCGAATTAAAACACCTAGGTTGGGAGAAACCTGATTTAAACTCCCTAGTGAATGCTGATGTGCTTAAAGGGGTTGAGTACTTGAACCGGGAGTGGAGTAGACTCATAGTCGAACCACTATACATCATTGTGTTTGTAATTATATTTGAGCACATTTCTTGCTATGTATTATGTATAATTGTTTAATTATGAATGCTTAATTAAAATGTATGATAGGCACTTAATAGGCATATCCACACACAAAAGATGCAGTTTCACTTCTTGAGTAGACTTGAGCTTATATAATCCATTCTCATATAGTCTCATATAGTTTACTTAGGTTGCATAGATTAGGTGCTTGATTAATTTAATCATTTGTTAATCTATGCATGCTTATACTAGGTAGCTTAATTACTTAATCATATGCTAGTCTTGTGATTGGACCCACCTAGGGTTGCAAGCCGAAGTATTCCTGCTTACTTAGTTTAGTTTGTTAAATTGTGTAAGTAGGCGAAAAGAATCTTAAAAGGTCCTAATCACCCCCCCACCCCCCCTTAGGACTTAGCCATAATTTTAGTTGCTCCTCTAAGCTTCCGCATGCATATGTGTCCACAAGTATAATCAAGTTTGGACGCAATTTCAATTGGTATCAGAGCAGGTCTCTCTTCAAGGACCTAATCGTCTAGAGTGAGATCCAATACCGGAGCACTAACATAATGTCTAACCGAGATGAGAGTACCATCAACCGTCCACTATTCTTTGACGAGTTCAACTATGTCTATTGGAAGGCTAAGATGATGATTTTCTTACCATCCTTAGACCAATCCGTGTGGGTAAGTATACAACGTGGACATTTCATACCCACGTAACAAGTGGAGGTTGATGGTAAGACCAAGGTCATTCCCAAAGATGATATATGGAATGATCATGAGAGAGCTCTTTACACGGTAAATGTCAAAGCTCTCAATGCGATTTGTTGTGCGGTTTCCTTGGAAGAATTTGAGCGCATTCTCACATGCGTAACTGCAAAAGAAGCGTGGGATATACTTAAGGTTACCCACGAGGGAACTAGCACAGTAAGACGCTCGAAGCTTCAGCTCTTGACCACTAAATTTGAAAATATTATGATGAAAGAGACTAAAACTTTCGTTGAGTTTTACACACAACTTTATGATATTTGTAACTTCATGTTTGCCTTGGGGGAAAGGGTTCCGGAATGAAGGATATGTAGAAAAATACTTAGGTCCCTCCCGAAAAAATTCAGCACTAAGGTATTTGCCTTAGAAAAGTGTAGAGACATAGACAACATGAAAGTAGAAGAACTTATAGGTTCCCTACAAACTCATGAATCACACTTTAGGACCCCTCTAAGTAGAAGAACATCACCCTAAAGACTACCCACAAACACTCCCATAAAAAAATTAAGAGTGAGTCTTTGGAAGATAGCAATGATGAGGATGATGAACTAGATAAGAAGTTCAAGAGATTCCTCAAGTTCGATAGAGGGAGTAGCCGTGACAAGAAGGAAAAGAAGGATGATAAACATAAAGGGAAATCATCCAAAACCTCATATATCCGATGTTACAGTTGCGGTCATTGTGACCATATTGCCCCGGATTGTCCGAAATGGCCTAAAGGTAAAAAGGCAATGAAAGCCACTTGGGATGACACATAGGAGTCCAAATCTGAATTTAACTCCACTAGTGATGGGAGCAAAAAATCAGTGAGAATTCTCATGGCTTCTACCACTACCTCTCTTCCCCCTAATCTAAGAGAGGATCCCTACCGCTTTCCCTTTAGGAGTAGGAGTTCCCAACCCCTTACCTCATGCTGAATTTTATGAGGGTGTTATGTAAATTAGTTACCCTTAGGCTAATCAAACTAAATATAGTTAATAAAGATAGCTAGGAAGTTGATCTATAGGAAAATCTGAAGATTTCAGCCTCACTTTGATTTTAGGGGCATATTAAAGGATTCTAGCCTCATTAGCCCACTATTGATAGTTTAGCCTTGCTTTCGATTGGTATATCTCATTGCTAGACTATCACCTTGCTTAGATTAACTAATTTTGTTAAGTTTTATACTTAATTGTATGTTAATCTTTGCTTTGGTCATGATATACATAATTTAGGGAATGTTAGTTGATTATGCTATATGCCCTGAGCTTTTATTGCTTAATGTATATCTTAAATGACCAATTATGCATGATCAACTATGCTTAAATAGTTATATTTTCTTATTGATTATGTTCTCATACATGCTCCATGTTTTAATGTTTATGCACCCTATACTATCTCTGGTTAACATGTGCTTATAGTTAGAACTGTGACATTTTAATCTTCTTTACCCTAAACTTAATTGGTGTACCATTAATGAGGAGAGATTGGTTTGTCAATTGCTGACAAAAGGGGGGAGAAAAGATCAACTCCAACCAAACTATTTTTTCTGTTTTATGTTATAGGATTGATAGGTTATGGGGGAGCAATCAAGAGGATCATAGATTAGTTTACATGTCTTAGTGTAATCGAGTTGTAATGTTTATTTTCCTTTGACATGTAATGTATTTGTGTTTTGGTAGTGTCATTGGTATGGACCATGACACAGACTAGGTTAGGTTTTTATCACGTAATTGATAAAGGGGGAGATTATTAGTGCACTTTTCTGTGGCATATTAGTGCACCTTATTTTTCAATCATGTGGGTCCTTGTGTTGTAATGTCAGTTGAGACTTGGCAAGCTGAAGACCGAAGATCCAAGTGGACCAAAAGCATCAAAGAAGAAGAACAAGCAAATGAGATGCCTTGGTGACCCTAACCCTTTAATCCAAAACACTTAGATCCTCTTACATGACTTGGACCAACTAGGAATACCCTTAGTCATCCTTATTAGCCTTAGATCATATTAAAAAAAATATGATAAATTAGCTTAATTAAAGAAGTGGAAGCTGCTGTAAAGAAATCAACTAAAACAGCATTTTTTTATTGATCTTTGATCAATCAGATAGTAGCTCTGATGGGACTCCAATCAATCGGACAAAGGTTCCGATCAATCAAAATTTGGTCCAGAGAATTTCAAACTCACTGGACATATTTTCAATCAATCGGACAATGCCTCTGATCAATCAGATGTGGTCCTTCCGATCAATCGAAATTTGTTTCAAAGAATTTGAAAAAATCATTGGACATATTTTCAATCAATCGGACAGGTCTCCAATCAATCGGATGTAACCTCCGATCAATTGGAGCCACGCAAATCTGCCCTTTTTTTTTACCCTTGAAGAATTTTCTATAAAAGTCAGGGCATTCATTTTTGGGCTCAGGAGAGGGATTTTAAGGAAATAGAAGCAACCACTATTGCATACCACTAGGAGCTCCATTCCTAACCCATTGCAAGTCATTCTCCTTGTGATTCATCACAAGTTTAGGGCATTCAATGCTCAATTGAGATTGGACTTGTTCCCTCTTGATTCTCAGGAGTTTAGACACCTTGATCATTGGTAAATCCTTTATCTAAACACCACCTAGGAGTCCAAATAGGTGTATTCCTCTAGAAAACTCATTTCCTACCATTTATAGAGGTTTCACCACCTCCTAGCACCTTGGGCATCTCTGTCAAAGCATCATATGCAAGGTGTCTGATCTTGGAGCTGGAGCATTGGTGACGCAACGGGATCAACGATCGAGGGAGCACCAGGGGAGCTGATTCAAGCACAGGAGAGCACGAAAAAATAACCCAAAGTGGTGCTACGCGAGACTCAAATCCGATAAGTGAGGTTATCAATTTGTATTGAGTCCAACCACTCTTTTCCCGATGGAAATTGAGTGTAGAGTTTGTTTGTCAAACTCGATGTAAGGTCGTTTGTCGATCCTTGGCTTGTTAGTTGAGCCTAAAAGTCGAGGGATGTTTGTCATTCCTTGGCACGTTTATCGAGCTTAAAGTCTAGGGACGTTTGTCGTTCCTTGGCATGTTTGTCGAGCCTAAACAAAGTCTTCAAGAGGAGCCACCAACATGGGTGTAAACGTATAGGTTGGGAGGAACCTCTAAACTCCCTAGTTGGGTGGATCCGAGTTAAAACACCTAGGTTGGGAGAAACCTGATTTAAACACCTTAGTGAATGCTGGTGTGCTTAAAGGGGTTGAGTACTTGAACCAGGAGTAGAGTAGACCCAAAGTTAAACCATTATACATCGTTGTATTTGTGATTGCATTTGAGCACATTTCTTGTTATGCATTATGTTTAATTGTTTAATTATGAATGCTTAATTAGAATGTATGCTAGAAACTTGATAGGTACATCCACACACACAAGATATAATTTCACTTATTGAGTAGACTTGAGCTTATATGATCCATTCTCATATAATCTACTTAGGTTGCATAGATTAGGTGCTTGATTAATTTAATCATTTGTTAATCTATGCATCCTTAGCCTAGGTAGGTCAATTACTTAATCATATGCTAGTCTTGTGATTGGACCAACTTAGGCTTGGAAGCCAAAGTGTTCTTGCTTACTTAGTTTAATTTATTAAATTGTGTAAGTAGGACAAAAGAATTTTAAAAGGTCCTAATCACCCCCAGCCCCCTCTAGGACTTAGCCATAATTCCAGTTGCTCCTTTAAGCTTCTACACACATACGCGTCCACAAGTATAATCAAGTTTGAACGCAATTTCAAAAACGAGGTACATCCAAAACTCAGGTCGACCACTTTATAAGAAATAGTGGGGATTGAACGCCTACCGTTGAAACTTCTTGAGAAAAACACAAGTTTTTTATTAAGCAGATATTTTTGTTTTCCCTTCATACTGGTCTACATTCGATGGAAAATAAACATCACAATGGGCCCTAAGAAGGTTTCAACAGTGTCATCATTATCACCACTGCTTCCTATGGTGTGGCCCACTTGAGCTTTATATCTGCCTCATTTTTGGGATCACCTGCTAAATGATATGGTAAAAGGGATTGATGGTGTACATAAAACACATACATTACGATGGGCCCCATCGAGCCCCTGCCAGGACGGACTCGGTCCTGACAGTAGGACACAATCCGCGTCCTCTTGCACTAACATTCTAATGCATGCGAGATTTACAAACATCCATTTCTTATTAGATGGTTATCATGTCATATGTAGGGACCACACTTCTTTCTCCGAAAATGAGCATGTTGTCGCTAAAAACTAGACAACAGTTGTCAATAAGATCTCCACCGTTAGATGGAAGATCACGCCTAACCTCCAGATAAGATCTCCACAATTGAATGGTGGAATGCATATGATCACTTGATACGAACAGCCCAGATCTGAGATGAACACCCTCTAGGGCCTGCAAGATACATGAAGAAAAGCTAAGGTGGGTGGCCAGAGTTTGGCCGTTGGCCCTCCGATGCTTAAGTCAGGCCAGAGGTGATATAAGGATAGAGGCAATGGCAAAGATGGATTGTATTGCATACCTTGGCTTGTGGGAGATATGCTCCTACTCATAGGGCAATCAGGGAGATGATTGGGGCCACAAACATGGGAGTTACCCATGATCGTGGGCGTCACCCTTATGACAGCCGATGTGATCTTCGTTGTGCGTGGGTCATGTTCGTAACTTCTAAAGATGTGCCCGATTTCTTCGGGCTTGTCCCTAAATTGTCAACCACCCTTATAGCAGTTATGGGTTGAGCAGACCTGGTGTAGAGCTCGTTGGCCGAGCTCCTTAACTTGTGAAAAACTTGGGAGTGAGACCCTTGGTCATACTAGTGGAAGGTGTAGTATAGATAGAGGTTAGATGGAGGTCTAAACCAAGGTCCTTGTTGGTCCGAGGATTGAGGACAAGCTCAATACCCATGTCTAGTAGAACAAACTAGCAAGGGTTGTTTTGATATATCCAAAATGACCTTCATATAGGTTGAGGTGTCGTTGTGGTAACACTACTACTCAGTCATTAGGTCCTCGGCCACCTTAATGTAGATCACCCATCGTGTGGTCTCTAAGGACACCGTCCCTCAATCGTTGCCTCTCAATCATGGAAGTCAGTATTTATAGAGGGCTATACTTGGCTGAGCTCGTCCTAGCTCCAAATATCCCCACAAAAATTGCCCCACAACTCTCAAGGTCGAGCTGATGAGGTGTCGGGAGTTCCAGTAACTAGACTGAGCTGAGATGGGGAAGATCGGGAGTTTCAAATTTTTGAACTCCTTATACGGTCCCATACTCCGAGGAATGAAATCCAAAGCATTTATTACGGGGATTCGAGAAATCATTATCCGAGCACAAGTTTTGAAGTGTCGCCATCATTGTAGTACAACGTTGTAACCGCTTTTTTGAGTGATGCATGGCGGCGGTCCTGTCAACCGATATGGGACATTAAAGTTTAACCTCACCCGTCTCGCCATGTGGCGACAGTTCAAGTCAGCGAAACGTCTCGTCCGTTATTGAAGAATGTCATGGTGCCACGTGGAAGGCACGGTAGCTGAGGAGGCACACCTTTAATCGAGGTAGTCTCGATCTTTCACATGGCATTGTACAGCGCTGGGAGGTTCTCCTATAAATACCCTTGCCCCTTCTTCATTTTCACCTTTCAAGATTTCTTGAGTCCGAGCTCTGTCGAACTGCTCCCGCGTCTCTAACTCAGGGTCCGTTTGGTTGGCATCTGAAAACTTGTTTCCAGCTTAAAATCTGGATTTCAGTGGAATCTAATTTTCACTACTGTGTTTGGCGAAAAATTCTAGCCAAACAGGATTCCACCTGGAAACCTAAATTGGTTGGAATCGGGATTAGTAGAAACGGTGTACAGGACCGTTTCTAAAGAAAGGGAAAAGAGGCGGAAGTGAGCGTCAACAGGCTCAATGTATGCGTTGTACATCTATGATGTATGCGCTTTATATCCACGCGGTCCATCCATTTTGAGAACTCAATTAAGGGCATTAGATAAAAAAATGTGGTAGATCTAAATCTCAAGTGGACCACACCACAGGAAAACATTGTTGATTGAATGTCCACCATTAAAAACTTCTTAGGGTCCACTATAATGTTTATTTATCATCCAACCCAGCCATCTGTCTTGCAGGACTACCATAGGCCAGAGGTCAAGTTCTTATGTGGATCCAAAGCCCAAGTGGGCCTTGCCGCAAGCAACTGTTGGATTACATAGTTTTCAACCAAACAGAAAGTTCCAGATGGAACCATAGTTTCCAATCCCGTTCCTGCAATTTTAAATTCCAACACCAGAATCTAAATTTTCTCTAGAATCTAGATTCTGAAACCAAATAGGCCCTAAGAGTTTTGCCTTCTTCGATCAAACTTCTGAGTCCTCGTGTCAGATCTCCTGGTACGAGCTTCACTTCCTTAACTTGTCTCTTTGTTTCTTTTCTTGTTCTCTTCTTTCTTTCCATGTAAGAGACGTCAAATTTCAATTCCTCTAGGAGATCGGGCGATCAGGACCAAGATACAGGCCCTTCCTTGGACTCCCAAGATGACAGGAAGTTTGAGGAGTTTAAGACGGAGACCGAGGAAAGGGATGCCAAGGTCATGTCTCGCCCGGCCTGTGGAGCAAGCCCCCGAGGATGAGGAAGATGCTCCTAGGACTGCTAGGTAAGTTGATGGTGCTGGAGAGCCGAGCATAGCTCTTCACCAATTTGAGCTCGATGGGGTCGTGTCCACAACTACCGCGGCTGAGCTAGATGACTTGAGAAAATCTTGTGGCACTCCTAGGTTGGTAGTCCTTAGGGTCCCTGGTCGTAGGGAGTTTTCAAGCAATCCTCCTCCAAGGGAGGTTGCTCTATGCCCTGTTTTCTTTTCTTCGACCTTCATTTACCTCTTCATCCCCTTGTCTGAGAGGTTTTAAGATGGCTGGGTTTGTCTCCAGATCAATTGCACCCGAATGCCTGAAAGTCGATCTTCGACTACTATATCTTGTGGCAACGAATCGAGAATCAAGAGCTTACTGCCAATGAGTTCCTTTTTCTTTTCAAACACAAATCAGGCCCTGGTCGAGGCTTGTATTGCTTGTCATCATGGCCTGGCCAGGGCCCTCCCTTGATCGCCCGCCTTCCGACCTCCACAAAGAAATGGAAGGAAAAATGGTTTTTTGCTTTCGGAGCTTGGGAGGCGGCGTCGGGCGAGTGGTGGCCCTTGGAGTAAAGGGTCTAAACCGACTTCGATTTACCATGTCAAGCCACCTACCGATCTCTTTGACTTGGTCGCTTGCCTTTTTCCTTTATCGCCATTAATACTAAGATGTTGATGTTACTTTTTGCAGACCTAAGCATCAGGCGATCATTTTCGATGGGAAGCTCCGCCAAGTCAAGAAAGCTAGAGGACACCCTATTAAGGAGAGGGACTATAAGAGGGTCCTCACTCTCGGGCTAATCCAACAATCCGGCCTTGTACCCGGAGACTTCATAATACCCCAAAAATTTGGGCGCACGAGTAAGTACACGTGTGCCTGTACACACGTGAGAAATTAAGTTGTAGGCCATGTTGTTCACACGCATGCACATATGTATACACTTTTGTACGTATTCTGACACGTTTAGGCCTCTAAAAGACTTTATACTTAGTTAAGTCAATAAACTAACCGTTAGAATGATCTGTCATTGCTAGATTAAAATATCTAGCCGTCCGCTTCGATTTCGAATTACGCGATCAATGTAAACACATCGTACGATCTTCACATCGTCCTATACACGTCTGTCCATAAATCTGATCCGTACATCTAATCCATCACCAGGCATGCTTGATTATTAATTTCCCAACTCAATGAACCTCCTTAGGAGTGTTTATAACACTCTAGGACTTTAGAATCATTTAAATTATAATTTAGTTAATTATTTAATAAATTAAATAACTTTAATATTGATAAATTAATATTAAATAATTCGTAGGGAATTTTAGTATGGTCTATTTATTAAAGTTGCTCGAAACAAACCCAAGAACAGTGTAGAAGTGTTAGATTTCACAAAACTCATAAATTTATGATAATAACGAAAATGCCATTAGTTGAACTTAAGTTAAATAGTCATTTTTAAGTATTATGATTTTTGGATATGACTTTCACCCAAAACTTCATATATGAGCTTTTAGGCATATTTTATCAGAACATGTCGAATTTCAGCCCTCCAATCATCCTAGAAATACCCTAATCAGAAATCGGACCATAAGTGGCCCACCTTAACTCAGATCTGCCTCACATTTTATTGGCAACGGCTAAATTCACGCTTTTAAACTGCTGGATGGAGTGGATTTCATATAAACGTTCTGATAGGACCCGTGTGTCCGATGCACACCATCAGCCAAGCAGTCAAACTGCGTTTGACACTTCTGCGCGCGACGGACGGCTCGTCCGTCTTCTTCTTCTCTAGCGCTGTAATAGCGAGCGCAACTGTCGATCAGACGGCCCTCACCGTCCATCAATCTGGTCCCCATTCCGTCGATCCAAGCCGTCCATCCGTTTCCTTCTCCTCACGCCTTCATTCATTTTAAATTTTTCTCCCATCAGCCGAGTGTCCAATCCTCCTCAAGCCACCATTCAAATCAAAGAAGATCAAGATCTCCGGATCTTCTCTGCATGGACACCTAGGATTGCTCCAGGACCACCGTGTGGACCCCACCTAGCTTCCCAACGTCTCGTATGTGTAAAAGAATCCCCGAAATCGAGTCCCTCTCCAACTCAGACCCGGAACCAACGCTTCTCTACACCCACCGCCTAGCCACCGACTAAAGAGGTTATATGACCTCCCTGGCCGCATCTAATACTCCCAGAAACGAGATAGAGAGAGAGAGAGAGAGAGAGAGAGAGAGAGAATGTGGGAGAAAGAGAGAGGACTGGTGACGTGAGAGAGAGAGAATGAGAGCAGCTCCCACATTGCTGCTGCTGCTGCTGTTGTTGTTGCTGGGGCAGCATCCCAGGCAAAAAGAAAGAAGAAGAAAGAAGAAAGAGAAGAAAGAGAAAGAAAGAAGAAGAAAGAAGAAAGAAGAAAGAAGAAGAGAGACTGAGTCGACTCACTGAGTCGTAGCCGAGTCAGACTCAATTCAATCTATAGTCGGGTCTAGTTCGGGCAGAAATCTATGGCAAACAGTGAGTGATTCTTCTAAAGAAATTCCCATTGATCTTTCTCTTATTAGCTTGTTCCCATCCTTCTTCAAATTCCAAATTTCTTGTCGTTTCATGTTATGGATCTAAGGTAAGGATCCTTCTTTAGCTCTCTTTCTAATAAGGTTTAGGAGTTTGATTTGTATTTGTGTATGGTACGCATTCTAGGTAAGGGATGCATCACTTAATTTTGTTCTAAGATCCATCCCCTGATTTTTCCTCCTTATTAATGTTTTCTTTCCTCAAATTTTCTGTCCTAGTATCTCATGTAAAATTGTTAAGCAAACTCAACCTAGGTTAGGTCGTATACAAGACTTCTAGTTGGAATAACACTAGTAAGTTATCGAGACACTAAGATCTTACATGTTGTCCTTCTTTAGTTTCAAGTTTACCATCAACTAGGGTTAGATGACGAATTACTTGAATAAGAATAATGCATGCATGGTATGATTGGAATTTGATTTTGATATGCATTGTATGCTTGAAAAGTGCTCTCATGACTCATGACACTCATGTGCATTCTTTTATATATATGCTTTATTTGTTTTGGACGACGGAATAGGAGTATGGTTGATTTGACTCCTGGCGTGCATGGTTGATTTGCTGCCTCGCTGTACTCTGGGTTAGGTGAGCATGGTTGAATACTTGCAATAGGTACCCTGACATCCAGGGGCAAAGGGATCTGTTCGTCGGGCATGGTTGATTTGCCCAAGGCATGGTTGATTTGCCTGGTTGGAGATGTTGAGCATGGTTGATTTGCTCGGTTGAAGATGGGGGGCATGGTTGATTTGCCCCTATATATATTTATTGCATCATGCATTGAACATGCACATACATGACATCATGATACTCACAAGCGTCATTCAAGAACACAACTCATAAACTATTTAAATGTAACATGAACATAACTCCCCATATTTAGTATCGTGTAGGATCTTATCTTGAATCAATTGGAATTTCCTCATGTTGAAAATGATCTCACTGGGCTTTTAGCTCACCAAAATCACCACAGTTCTTGCAGGTTTTTAGGAAGAACAAGACATAGGCAATGGAGAGTATTAAGAGAGTCATATATCATACGACCGTCGAATGTAATCAATTTGTTTTAATTTTGTAAAAGTCAATGTAATAAGACATTAGTGAAAAAAAAATTATTTGGGATTTATTTTACATATGCGATGTGTAGAATGAAATCTTAAGGAATCTACGCTCGAATTTTATATTTACACCCTGAAAATCGGGCTTTAGATCGTTGTACTCGAGTTTCGATTTTCAGGGCGTGACAGACTTGCCCCCCGAACGTAGACCTCATTCATTTATCGCGATGTAGTTTTTTTTTTTATACTGATTTGTCTTTCTTATTCGCAAACATGCTTGCTCCTCCTCCTTCCACGAGGAGGCCTCGCCCTTCAAAGGGAGAGCTCGCGCAGCTAGCGGCTGCAAAGAAGGCGAGGTTAGTTTCCAAACACCCCACGGGTGGCTTGGGAGCTACTGCTTCGGCTCTCGCATCTTCTCTTGCTCGGACGACTGAGGTTAGAGAAGCAGCTAGCACTCCCCCACCCCTGGCCATTGAGGTCGCTGACTTAGAGGCCCATCCTCGGCCAAGCCAAGAGGAGGTCGTCTTGTCACAGGGCTCTGTTCCTCCGACCTCCTCTTCACACCACCCTTCTGACCTCCCGCCTTACTTATACAAATTTTGCAAGTGGGCTTATAAATCCATCCCGGAGGAAAGGGTCGATGCTACCCTCAAGGCTCCCGAGGAAAGAATCTTCGAGTTGATGGCAACCAACGCCCACGAGGTGAATTTCGCCATGGTGACTTGGATTCGTTTGTCATTCATTGGAACTTTGTTTAAAAATCTAACTCCTACTTTTCGTGACAGTTGTTGGTGTTTGTCCCACATCAGTTGGGATGGGGGCGGGAATGTCTTTATATATTATAGGGTTTCTCCACCTAATGGGCTAGCCTTTTAGGTGTGACACTACAGTGGTATCAAAGCCAGGTTATCCGCCCGGACCATGCCCCAGGCCCACGTGGGAGGGAGGGGTCTCCACCCGTGCATGCGTGTTGCACGCCCCAGGCTCCGCTATGGGGGGGATTGTTCGTGTTTGTCCCACATCGGTTGGGATGGGGGCGGGAATGTCTTTATATATTCTGGGGTTCCTCCACATAATGGGCTAGCCTTTTAGGTGTGACGCTACAATAGCTTGCTCTATGCTCTCTTACCCTCAAGGATTCGGCCACTCGAGCTAAGGGGACGATCTCCGACCTCCAGAGCATGCTGAGCAAGGCCGAGAAGGAGGTTGAGGTGAAGATGAAGGAGCTCGAGACTGCTCGAGCTGATCTCCAGTCGACCATGGCAGAGCTGGAGCTGGCTGTCGAGGAGGCGTTAAGGGAGGCGGAGAGGCATCGCGCGAAGCTAAAGGGGAGCAGAAGAAGATGTCAGTTCTGAGGGTAGAGCTTGAGGCTGACCAGATGTATGACGCCGGGTACAAGAAGTGCTGGGTTGACATTCAGGTCCAGTTTCCTATGCTCGACCTTCGTTCCTCGATGTCGTGTCGGCGGGCATGGACGCTCAGGCCGAGCAGGTCCAGGCCAATGCTCCAGCTATGGATGGAGCTGCTTCTGCTGATGACAACGTCCCTCGGACCTCGGGCCTTCCTTTTTTTTTTTCATTTTATTGGTCTGCCCTAATGGGGCTTTGAAACTTATATATATATATATATATATATATATATATATATATATATTGGATGATGGATAGAAATTTACATTTCTATCTTTTATTTCGTAGCAATATGTCGGTATGTCGGGATGCTTACTATATATGTCGGATGCCCCCCACTCCTAGGCAGATCAGATGAGTGGTTGGTCGCGGGAGTGTTTTTTGTGTTGATTAACATAGTCTTAATTGCCATTGAAATGTTTGAAGTATGTCACTTGGTTTTTCGTCCCTCACTTGTTGGAGAGGGTGTTAGGATGGGCCTCATGGGCTCGGGCATCCAGGCATTCCGACCTTCCATTGGTATGTCGATACTCATGCCTGTGGAACTTTGACCTCAGGTCCGACCTATTCGAACGACCTCAAAGATAGGCATTTTAGCCTGAATTTATCGCCCTTTGGGCTATGGTGAAGAGCTGCCCCGTATGAGTGAGCTGCTCAGTTCGAGCTCATGCACTTTACATAATATTGTAATAGTGGCGTAGAACGCAGGTAGTTGAATAAAACTTAGCTTTATTGATGTAGGAAAGCGTTCATTACATGCAGTCAGCTTGTAGATTCCTCACGACGTTGGCCTAGTAGTAGTCTGGGCCAGATTAGGGCCCACCAAGAAGTTGGGCCCAATCCTTATGTTTTACAGGCCCAGGCCCAACTAGATCAGACGAAAACCCAAAATGTTGACTAGCGAGCTCAGCTAGTTGCCATTCTAACTTGAATCTGTCTACACTTCTAGAATTGCAATTGTGGCAAACCGGTGCCTAACCATCCTTCATATGAAATGGTGGGCCCACCATAAGGTTACACTTCTAGAAAATTAGGCTAATCGACGCACCAGGTGGACCTTGTATCTCGAGCTAGACTATAGGTTACACTTTTTAAAATTTTGAATGTGGCAAGTGGTGCTGTACCATCTTTACTGTGCAACTTGTATCAGATATCCATACCATGAAATGGTGGGCCCATCATAAGGTTACGCTTTTTAGAAAATCAGGCTCCATATGCCAAGTAGACCTTTCATCTCGAGTTGGACTATGGGTTACACTTTTAGAAGTGTGAATGTGGCAAAGTGGAGTTGTACCATCTTTGGTACCATAAAATGGTGGGCTCACCCAGTGTTCGAAGTTTTGGTATCACTACAAGTTTCGCTAGTTGGGGATACGGAACAATATCGATATCATCAATAATATCGCTGATAACCGGAAATGTGGAGAAAATAGGAAAAACGATGGAATTTTTCAGTGAAACTTCAGGTTATGCTAAAATACACATATTTGCAGATTTAGGAATAAAAAATTTGTAAAAAGAATGCATACATAATACGTTTCGATTTAATGGGAGCCTAAAAGCATGTGCTATCGTAAGAAATCAGTTCAACCATCTCGTCCATGCTATCTATCCATCCATCCAATATTTGACCTTCTATCCAAACATCTATTAATATTTCAGAATATGGTCAACACGTGATATGTCCCAACAAATTGTCAATAACTAAAAAAGAAACGAAAGATTGTGGTCTCGTTATTTTCATGTTGCAATAATGATAATATTGTGATATTATCAATATTATCATAATATTATTGGTATTATCATTGACAAATTGAACGTTGTATACAATCATGTGCCCATAAAAAATCGAAATGAAAATTTTTTTAATAAACAGACTTTTGGCAATATCGATACATTGGCAATATAATCGAAATATTGCAAATGCATTGACGATACAAGCAACACCTGGAATTTACACAGTAGAAAATATTGGCGATACATTGGTGGTATCAATGCATTGGCAATACAAACGACGCCTGGAATTTACACAATTGAAAATGTTTATGATATCGATACATTGGCGATATTTAGTGATACATCGCCGATACCTGGAATTTTTTATCCAGTCAATGTTATCGATATTGCTACCAGTGTTATCGATATTGCTAAGCTAGAGATAGAGATAATATCGGGGATATTTCGATAATATCGAAGATAAATTGAACACTGGGCTCAATATAGGTTACACTTGTAGAAAATCAGGCTAATCTACACTCTAGGTAGACCTTATATCTCGTGTTAGACTATGGGTTACACTTTTAGAATTGTGAATGTGGTGAGTGGCGCTGTACCACCAGTAGGGCGTGTTTGGATTTACGGCAAGGATTGTTTTGTATTGTGTTAATTGTAAAATAAATGCATTCAATTCGTTTGAATTTGAATTTAAGTCTGGCGGCATGTGCTGTCTCCTTGAGTATGTCACCGAGTAAATTATAATATTAAATGCGTCAAAATAGTCAATGAGAGAAGTCTCAAGCAGTTCGAAGCTCTCATTGCACTGTATTAGAAAAGACTCTTGAAATATAATTTAGTTTATGTGGATAAGCTTCTGTTCATACGCTTGCACTTGTCCTCCCTCCTTTCCCTACCTAGAGAGAGAAATCTCTTCTTTTAGGCCATTGTCATTAGCGGTTGAAGTTCTAATTCGGAACAAGAACGTTCAATTCTCCGTTCCTCATATTGTCATTTGATAGTTCCTCCTTTGAAACTCTTCTTTGTTGTCTTCACCTCCATCACTATTTCGGCTTTGGGGGTAAATCCTTCATTTACCCAATACAGAAATCCATCTGGTGTCATTGACTATGAAAACACCCCTACGACCACATCAATAAGGGGTATCTTCACAGCAAGAAGATCACAGTATTATATTGTGAACGCTGGGATCTGCATTTTTCGAGGGCGTGAATCATCCCTTGCACAAGCTTGACTCTTTTCGAGGGCTTTTTGTGCTTTTGTTGGTATGTTTGGATAGGTTTGTAGAAGACTGGAGTCGCCACTAGATAGTTACTTTGAATCTACAATCAGCTAGACTCTATAGAAATGTCAAAGAAGGGGATCCGAAGATTCCTTCCTCTGAAATACTCATTGATCCGCAGTTAGAGATTCAAGGTAAGGGATCACTATTACAGAGTGTAAAGGTGTTAGGTACCCACCCTACCCATATGAAATTACGGTCTCTACTTCATAGAATCTAACTAGTCCTGGAAAGTTTGAATAAGTCCTCGTTCATTCTCATAAATGATATAGTGCATAAATATGAGTCTGACCAGTAAGAGCTTCTAATTGGCAGGATCCGATTAAATTGGTATGCCACAGAGCATATGCTCGAACTGACAGATAGTATGCAAGATGACTCTGACGAATTAAATTGGTATGCCATAGAGCATACACTCAAACTGACAGGTGTTATGCAAGGTGCATGATAGTGTGTTTGATCAGATAGAGTTTTTTATGGACAAGATCCAAACAAGTCGACAAACCACAGAGCATATGTTAAGACCTGATAAAGTGTCTATGGTGAGGATGATAAACAAGGGGTTAGAAGAATAATAAATGTTGCACTATACTAGATATAAATGAGATGATGTCGGTATATAAATGACTGGATGGACAGGGGCGTCGCAGAGGTTAGCTTGAGCGGCTATGATTGAGACTTAGATGGCTTGAGAGGCTTGGACCAGGGTTAGGCTCTTCACTCACTCGGGATCTCCTTGGTGAAGGAATGGATTAAAGGAGGTGGAGATGAACTTGGATGGATTAGATTTTGCAGGATTTTCTCTGATGCTAAAACAAGAGAGGGGAGGGGGTATTTATAGCTACCCTGAGTGGCAGATTTTGTAATTCCACCGAGCTGGCATCCTAAGTGCCGCCCGTACGG
Organism: Liriodendron chinense; assembly: GCA_003013855.2. Taxonomy (NCBI): domain Eukaryota; kingdom Viridiplantae; phylum Streptophyta; class Magnoliopsida; order Magnoliales; family Magnoliaceae; genus Liriodendron; species Liriodendron chinense. Next base: position 1,281,147 of record ML058525.1, read on the forward strand.
CGACTCTCTCTCTCCTTTGGACAATTAGCACTCTGAATCTAGAGTGAAAAAGCCCCATGTTCAGAGTACTTTTCTTGTCTGAACCTGAGGGTTGGAGTTATGCTTGGTTTTAGGTTTGGTTTTGGGTTTTAACTAGGTGAGTTGACTGGGTGCAAGGGCTAGACTGATCAGGTGAGTTGACTCACGGGGTTGACCTACTGGGGAATTTTAGGACTGGCTTTTCCTGCAGGTGATTTTTCAGGTTGATGATCTAGGGTGAGTTAACTGAGTTTGGACCTAAGTTTTTTTATATGGACTGGGTGAGCTTATGGGTTTAGTCTTAGGGTTTGAACTATGGATTAGGTTATGGACCTCCATCCATCTAACCATTCGACCAGATTTGCAGCTAAAGGTGGGGGGTGTCTACAGATGCCACTCTTTGGCAGAGGTTGTGTGCAACCGAATGCCAAAGCGAGTGGACACCCAACACCCCACTTTTAACTTTGTAATTCATAAATTGTGATCTGAAATCTTTGATTGCCTTTGTATCAGAGTCAGTTGATTGTCTGGAAATAGATAACTTACACATACTATGAGGGGTTTGGAGAAAACGTTGTGATTGTCCCTACACCTACTGCAATCTGGATACTCGATCGGTACTAACATCGAAATGGTATAGCAGAGCCCTTACGTAAGGTTGCTGACCCAAAATGGATTGTTCGTTACTTCCCAGATCAACCCAGGAGTACTTGTTTCACTTGATCGTCAAAGTGGTTAGCTGCCCTGCGTCTTTTATGACCTTACGGGAGATCCACTATGCCGACTTGGACTCGATCAAGGTACTTCAGGCACCCATGCCTAGGTATGTGCGGGTGAACTTTTTTCATGCAATCTTCTGGTTTTGATACTTAGGTTACAATTCATCGTTTTCACCATTCAGACGATTTTTTTGACCGAGCCTTTTTTGCTTTTATCTTTTTTATATCTTGTCATTTGATATAATCTTTCCGACACTGGAGTTCAGGCCGTCCATACTTTGAGTGCATCAGATCTAATGGTCTCTAGGGAAACTGCGAGACATCGAATCTTATTTGATTTTGCGCCTGCTAGGGCTCTTCAAAAAATTGACCAAACCGATAAAACCGACTTAACCGGTCTGTTTCGGTCGATTTTCCATTTTATTTCGGGTTGGGTCGGGTCGTCTTTTTATATTAAAAACTGAGAATATCGATTTGGTTGACGATTTGTGAAAATTAAAAACCGTTTTCAACCGAATCGAACCGACTATTTATATATATATATATATATATATATATATATATATATATATATATATATATATATATATATATGAATTATATTTGTTATGTATATGTTACCCCTACCGTATGGCCCACCTTGATAATATCTTATATATTCATGCCATCCATTCACTTTCTCAACGCATTTTAGGATGTGTTCCCAAAAATTAATTAGATCCAAATCTCAGGTGGACACACCACATGAAACAATGTTGATTGAGCGCTCGCCATTAAAAATGTCATAGGGCCCACTTGAAGAAGATCTGCAATGTGTATTTACTATCAAACCCATTGATAAAGTCAAACAGACCTGGATGAAGGGAAAAGTCAAATTTTACTTTCAGCTTGATCCAAAACTTTTGTAGCCTATAATTATAAAAAAAAAAAATTAATGGTCATTCACCAGTTTTTACATCGGTGCAGTCCACCAGAGATTTGGATCTTCTAAATTTTTTAACGTTGTCATGAAACCAACAAAACTGAAAAAACTGATAAAACCAAACCGTCTAGAATTTATCCGATTCGGTTAATGAGGCTTTATCTGTTCGGTTCGGTTGTTAAATATTCAAAATCGATTGAGTTGGTTCGTTGTGTATCGCCCCTCAAAACCAAACCGACTGAACCATGCACAGCCCTAGCGCCGGCTCCCACCGAGAGATATGGAAGATCTCTTAGTGCCTCGAAAGCTGAACGTTTTACTGAGGAATATATTTTTGGATTTTTTAAAAGACCCACTCTGGGGAGTGATGCTCCGTCGGGTTTTTATTTGCAAAGAGGAAATTTTTTATTGTTTTTTTTTAAAGACAGTACGGCTTGCACGTCCCTACACTAAGGATGCATGTGGGGTCTTTGGCTAATCGACTTTTATTGAAAACAGGTAAATATCATGATTAATGTGATGGATGTTGAATGCGATGCACATGGATGTATATTTTGGATGATGGATACATGGTCGATGATGGATGCATGGATCGGCTCATCGTCTCAATCTAACGGTTACGATTGGGATCACTTCTGCTGGGGATGTGAATAACTTGAGCTTATTACTTTTAGGGTTTTTCTTCCCCGGGGATTTTGCTTTTAATGCGAAAGTTTGGTCAAGATCTTAATTCATGGTCAATCAAGTCCATCGCCCCAATATGCCATCGTGTTTCTGCTGGGGATGGATGAAGGAGGTACTTTAGGTTGTAACCTCGAGATACTCCTCTGAGGAATGAGTGTGCCTTAGTACAACACTTATTATGGTGATGGATCACCATTTTTTATCACGATTCCAATTTGTGGGCTATCGAATCCGTCATCCCAAAACTGGTGAAGTGGATGAGTGGAGTTCGGGATTCTTGTCGAGAATGTGAGTGCTCGAGGTCATAACCAGAAGTGCTCCACTAGGGATGGTGACTGTGTTTTTGTAAATTTTTAGAAATGATCTGGCCTATCAGATCGTGACCTGGACAATCGAGATCGAAGCCGGTTTTTATTTGAAATTTATATATATATATATATAGTGATTTTTTTGAATGATTTCGGGCTATCGGATCGTGACTCGAATGGTTGCGATCGACACCGGTTTTTATTTAAAATTTTGTTTTTGTGATTTTTTAAATGATCCAGACTATTGGATCGTGACTCGGATGGTTGCGAACGACACCAATTTTAATTTAAAATATTTATGATTTTTGAAATGCAGGAAAAGGTGTGAAACTTCCATCCAATCTCAGCTTCTACTGCCGATAAGGCACCCGATCCATTTTACGTCAGCGAGCAAGACGATCATCACACGGTTAAGTGTCGTAGTTTTACATCTTCGGATGAGGGGATTGAGGGTTTTCAATCAACATACTCACAAAGTTGTTTGTTCCTCATGTGCAATGCACATAGACCACGTATCATCCGACGGACTCCTTCAGCCACAAGATGAGCCACTTCCTCACATTTTTCTTGATCAATTTAGTTTGAGGTCTTATGCTACCCATGATTCCGTGAGGGTGTGCTTCACCTCCCAATTGCCTTAATCCCCTCCATGACTTCTAAGAACAGGGAACATCCGTCAGATTCGACAACGATTTCCAAATCAAGGTTATCTATCATGGTGTGTTCAACACGAACAGTATCGCGGGATTCCGCCCACCTTAGCTCTTACTGTCAAGAAACTCCAGACACATGTACGATCAAGTATCAGCCATGTCCAGAAAAGATTGGGAAAGCCCCCAAGAAATTAATCACAATGTAGTTTAAGGTCTTTAGACCACTAGAATAGATTTGGGCAGTTAAAATCGATGATAGCAATTTTTTTTTTTTTGAAGGATCAGGTCTATCAGGTCTGGACTCGAATGGTTGAGATTGATGACTACTTTTATTAAAAAACTTTAAAAATATTTTTTATATTTTTTGCAAAGGTTTAGATCATCGGATCTCAACTCGAACAGTTGAGATTGATGCTGATTTTTGGAAAACTTAGAAAGTATATTTTTCTTTTTCTTTTTTATTTTGAAATGATTCGGATCATCGGACTTCGACTCGAACGGTCGAAATTGATGCTAACTTTTATTGAAAGTAGAGGGCCCCCGAAAAATTAATCCCAGTGTAGTTTAAGGTCTTTGGACCACACTAATTTGGATCATTTGCGGGATTTTTTTTTTTTTTTTTGCGGTTTTCTGAAATGATCCAGACCATCGGATCTTGACCTGAACGGTCGAGATTAATGCCGATTTTATTAAAAATCTCCCGAGATGTTAATCCCAACGTAATTTAGGGTCTTCGGACCCAAAATTGTCTTTGTGTTTTTTAGGAAGGTCCAGATCATCGAATCTCAGCTCGAACAGTCGAGATCAATGTTGGTTTTTAAAATGTTTTTGCTTTTCTTCTTCTTCTTTTTTTAAAATTCATGGAAATTTTCTCTATCCTCCACATCATCCTCTCATTTTCTCCTAATTTTCTTAAGAGATGAGATTTTCACAAACTTTTTCAAATTTTCCTCATTTTCTCTCTTCTCTTCCATTGTCTTATTCTTACACAAGGACAAGATTCCTTGCAATTCTTCTTCCCAAAGGGGGAGTTCTTCCCAAGGTGGTGATGCACAAATCGAACCAGTTGGTTCAGCTCGATTTGTAGGGTGGATCAAGACAAGCTGAGCCTATTTTTGGGGCTCGTTCAAAATTCAAGCCAAGCTCGAGCTTACTCGAGCTCGATTCAGCTTAGTTCAAAACCAAGCTTGCTTCGGCTCGAACCAAGCTTGGATTGGATAAAATTTTACTGTTATTTATGAAATATATCGGGCAAAACGTAATCCACGTTAATATCAACAATTTAGATCCATTGCTGCCGGAGAGTAGGTATGCTTTCAATTTTAGAACTACATAACACCTATGATGTGACATTTACATTTATTCCAACAAGCAATTGAAAAAAGTCATCATGAGTTTTTTTCCCTCTTTTTTAGAGAAAACAAACAAGTGCTTTAAAAGTCAAAGTTTTCTGACACATCATGATAACACATTTACCCTTATTTTTAATTCCGCCTTGTAAACAAATAGGACCTTAGTCTTTCCCTCTCTCCTTGAATAGACTCGAAAGCTCAACCAAGCCGAGCCGAGCTGCCCAACTTGGCTCGAGGACTGAGCCGAGCCGAGCTCTAGCCTAGGCAGTCAGTTGGTCACGCCGACCCGAACTGGGCCAAGCTCAAGTCCCCCCCCCCCCCCCCCACTCATGCATCCTTTCTCTCTTCTCTCTCACTCTCTTTCTCACCTTTTTTTCTTAAAGTTTTTCTCTCTTTTGGGTGGTCCCTCTCCTCTTTGAAGTGGTGGGACCCCTAGTGGTTAAGTGGACAGCAAGGTGGTCCCTTGGTGAAGGTGACTAGTGAAGGTATGGCCCACTTCTCTATTCCTTTCCTTTCTTCCTTTCATCTTTCATCTTTTCCTTCTCATACTCCCTCTTTTTCTTCATGTAGGTGCTCTCTAAGAGGTGTGGTAGGCCAAGCTTTGAGGATTTGCTCAAGCGTTCATCAGTGACAACGTGGTGCATTGGAGTGAAGTGCTCAAGTTTCATTTTCCTTTCACTTTCTTTCTTTCTTTTACAAACTCCCTTCATGTGTACAAGAGTGTCTTAATTTCCCACGCACATCAAGTGTGCATGGCAAAGTCTCATTTTTTCTTCCTCATGGGAGTTGGGCTTGATTTGTAAGAAATGGGCCCAAAGTGAAGTTAGGGCCTTTGGTGTATTTGGTTGGGCCCAATGCTTCATTTTGGGCCTTCTCATGTGCCTTTGCCTTTTCCTTCTCTTTCACGTTTCTCATGTTTTTTTTTCTTTTTCTTCTTCAAGTGTTGGGCTTATGAGAGTGAGTGGGACCTACTTCAGATTTTGGGCCCACAAATTCACTTGAGATGGCCCCATTTTTTGCATTTATGTATATATGGACAAGAAGAGCCCAACCCACACCCTACTTGCATTTTTCTTTCTTCAAGTGGGCTTTTATGCACAAGTGGCTCACTTCTCTTACCATTCCTTAGACTTATGAACATTTTTGGTACCCTTTGAACAAAGTGTGATGGGTCTCTTATCAGCAACAAAATTATCCTTTAGCCTATATCAGAAGTAATAGAATTAGCCTTCGGCATGTACCATGAGATGGGACTACTCTCCAGTCTATATCGGTATTGAGGCTATTCTTTAGCTTATATTATAAGGCAGGATTATTCTTCAAGTTCATATAAAAAAAGAATTACTCTCCAGTTTGTATATTAAACCTGAAGTGATCTTTAGACAAAACGAGATCATCCTAAGGCTAAAAAGAGCAAGCACGAGTTGAAACAGCTTTGTGCCTCAACAAGTTGATAACACACGGATCAAGTTAACAAAACCAAAGGGAAAGTAAATTCAATAAAACATTCGTTTCATTTAGCTGTCCGTTCCATTTTCCAACTATCCATTCCACTTTTTATATATGCCTTTTATTTATCGATCTATGTCATTTATCCATCCGAGTCATCTAAAGAAGCATGAAAACATATAAACACAAGCATGGAAATATAAATTGGCATTGAGGCATATATAAATATATGTATATCGAATGTTTATGTCTATTCTTCGGGTGGCAGCCAATATGATCAAGATATAATGAAGGACTAAAGCAACAAGAAAGCTTAGGGTCCAAGCTCGATGAGGTATCCGTTCAAGAGATTGACGGCATCAATTTGAGTTGCGGATACTATAGCCTTTGCTCAAGCAAGCACTTAAGCTAGGTCTGGAACACCTTGAAGAGAATTGGACAGTTCATCAATTCGCACCCCGGTTGTGGCTTGCTCCGCTTTTAGTTGCTAGAGGGATGCACGACGCTGGGTTATCTGGATGTTCCAATGCGTTATATCAAAGCTTAAGGTGCCCCTCTCAGCCTGAAGACATGTCATCTCTTCGTCAATGATAGCAATGCAATTCACACATTCACGTTGAACTACTTCACCATCCTTCAAATCCTCCCGAGCAGTGGAAAGTGATTGATTGTGTTCCTTGTGCTCTTGAAGCAATGATTGCAATGTTCGCCTTTGTTCCTCCACTGCAAGGTCAACCTTTGCATTCCTTACATTATCCAAATGTACAGTGGAATCATAAAAAATTGAGATGGAGCAACGGATTACAGATGTATCGATTCCGATCCAAGGGGCGCAAGCCTCCAATACATGGACCGCAGTCTCTAATATCGGCCACTCATTCGGGTTGAGTACAGATTGAGCTGCACCAACTAGAAGACCTCTCAATGCCATCTTTTATTGCTGTCCAAGTCTTTCAGAAGAGGGACGACATGCTCGACATGACCTGTGCTAAAGAGGCAGTCAGCATACAAGAGATATAAAGGGTAGAAGAGGACATCTAAGCAGTATTATCTATACTGAAATCAGTAGACAGGCCAACAGAAGGCGAAATAACGAGCGCAATCACTGCCGAAGAATCAGGAATTGGAACTACTTTGACAACTTCCTCTATCCTCTCTAACTGAACAGGGACAGGAGGAACTCAGTAGTGGATTCTTGTATGTTCATTACCTCCTTGGGAACCAAAGGAACAACGGTCTGATTGGTGAAAGAAGATAAGGTGGGCTAAGTAAGCTCCGTAACTTGTGTGACATGCACTGCACTACTGGCAGTTACCTTAGGGGTTGATGCATAATGTTCTAGAGTGTAACATGCGAGGATGAAGGTGAGAAAATAGTAATTGGAGCTTCCTAAGCAGGATGAAACGCTTCTGGAGAAGGATCAACCTCGGGATCGGCCAGAGCATCTGGTTTCTCAGTCGCATAATCGTCTACATCCAAGTCACCTCCCCTCCAACGACATTATAATCCTTTATAGAATAATCCACTACCTCCTCTTCGAGATCTTTTTCTTAGACATCAGTTAGTCGGTAGATGGGTTTCATGCTCGCTTGTGGATGTTAAGCAGGATTCTCTTCGGATCTGGATCTCTGGTGCTCACCGCGAGCAACTCCTTGCCGTGAGCAACTCCTCCCTCTAGTTCGGCCTCTCCATCACCATGATCGATCCAAAAGGATGGCAACCTTAAGTTTAGGGTTGCAATGTAGTTTTAACTCAATGAATCCGATATCGATTCACAGGGAATTGGGTGAAAATACAATTAGAACTAATTATAACTAAATTGAAGGGTTGAATTAATCTAATGATGTAGAATGATTAAAACAATAATAATTATAAAAGACTAAGGATCCAGGAATCCACTTATAGTAATCACAATATCTAGTTCAACGATTCAACTCTTATAACTCAATTGAAATTGAAATTCTTATTCTCTCCAATTGGAAGATAAATCTATTAAACTAATATCAAACACCAATAAAACATGAATTCAGTTAGATGATTCTCTCATGAAGTACTTGGATCTCAATTGAAGGGAATCAAAAGTATCTATTGTACTCATACTTCACAATAGATCAATGAATTATACAAATTGATTCATTCTCTAATAAGCCAAGTAATTGCTCAATCAAAGCATCCAATGTAACCAGAGTACACAATGAATCAAGGATCTAACACAACTCAAGTACTTTTATAAAATAGAATTCAAACCAATTCAACTTACTATCATCATTCAAACCATTGTTATTGAATCAAATAAACTAAACACTATAATTAACTACCAGCTTCATCCCTTAGCTTAGCTAAGAAATTAGCCTAGCATAGCTAACATCCTGAAAAAACAAAAGAAAAATATCTTCGAACTGAAAGATTAAGAAGAAGAATGACTTTTTGAAGCTTCACTGTCACTTGGTCTCTCTCCTTCAACCCTAAATCATTTTTAGAATAGCTAGAAACACCCCTTTAAATAGAAAAATTCTGCACCGACTTAAAAATTGCGTACTTTTGTTACGGTTCAGTGGCCGACGGACACCTTCGGTCACACCGAAGCCTGCTGAAGACACTCTGGTTGCAGCTAAATTAGCTCTAAAAATTACTCAACACACTGTCCTGATTTTGCCACCTTTGGTCGCACCAAATTATGCTTATTTTCTTTTATTTCTTACAAGACAGTTTCTACTAAGTTCAGTCGCACCAAAGTCTCTGTTGTTTCTATTATTTGAGCTCCTGATTTTTTAGTCTTTTCTCCATCTCTCGTACTTGTTTTTTTTTTTTTTAATCTTTGACACTTTAAATCTTCAATTTAATCCACCAAGCATCCATTCTTTGGCTTGATCATCTTTTAAGCTTTAAACCATCACTTTAAACACAATTTTGTCTTAGATCTTGGAATCTTTCCTTGCACATAAAACACACGTAATTATGAGTAGTTAATATGATATATAGAATAAAAGTAATGCTAAATAGTGTATAAATGTGCAATATTTAAGCGTTATCACACACCCCAACTAGCATTTTACTAGTCCAAGTAAAACATGCGAAACATTTTTTAAATTCAAAATCAAAATTCCTTTCTAGAAAAACTTATTTTGCATATTCATGTAATCTTCAATTAGTTCAAGTAGTAGAATTCTAAGACTTACTAGTCCAAAAAGCTTCAAAGTCTTATATCTAGCATTCAACAAATCATCAAATTCAGTTAATTCATTAATCATCCAATTGAAAACTTTTCAAACACCAAGGTCCATGGTGTACTGTGAAATCCAGCTAAACATATATAGAGGTTCAGTTTTCTATATTCATGTTAACATTGATAATCATAAGAATAGTCAGATCAACCAAAGCCTAAACCAAAACCTGACTACTATTCAATGTACTTCACTAGTTTTTTTATTTTTTTTCATCAATGGCTTTCACTCTATTTTCTCTTCTTTTTTTTCAATTCTTTCCATACTTCTTTTTATTCAATAAGTAGCCCTTTTTTATGCTTACTATTTTTTAACTGGGTCTTTCAAAACTTATTTATTTATTTATTATTATTTCATTGAATAAGATGGAAAAATTCCACAAGCTTGGTTCTTAACACTCTCAATAATTACAAACTCAACACTATAGTATTAACTTAAATTTTAGTAATGTAAGCTAGATGTGAATTGTGAAATTTCATGATTCAATCAATGTTTAATTTTTTTCAACTAAAACTTAATAAAAAGAGCTCGGATTTGAAAACTTCCAAATAATTAGATTTAGATTTCCAAAAATCCTCAAAACCTAGTGTTAGGGCCTAAAGAGTTTATATCGGCAAACTGAGTTAAGGCCAAGATCATTCTAAGGTCATGAACACTCAATACAAGACTAAAGGGAACTGCATGTGCAAGCGATAGGCATGCCCTCCACTCATGGTAGACATAGATCATCCATCAAACATATATACATTCAAACCATCTATCATGCATGGCCCTCCACTCATGGCAGATGTAGATCATCCATCAAACATATATACATTCAAACCATCTATCATGCGTGCCATGCAAACATACAAGCCATGAGCCACACTTGAACGCAATATAAACCAGGTAGGCATATGCAACACATACATTTACCATCTTGCCATGCATTTAAACTACAACCCGTCCATCACTCACAGCCCAACATATTATGTATACCCATCATACAAAACACTGGCATGTAACTATACACAAGCTATGTACATGTGCCATGCACAACCACCATGCACACACATACACTATGCATACATACCATGCCTATGAACACATCATGACATGCACACCATGCATGAACACCTTGCTCATATGGCCCATCCATGCATGCATGTACAACATGTACAAACCATGGACCATCCCTAAGACTCATGCATGAAACACATGTGCCATCCATGCAACAAATGCATACATGCCACAAACTACATGTGCACATGCATATGCAATGCATGCAGACCTACACACCACAAACATCTCATGTGCACACATAAAACCACAACATGTATGCACATTCACACTGCCCATAGTAACATTCCCACCGGACGTTGTTCTATGTGCCCCACCATGGAGTATATACTTGATCCAAGCCGATCATCTGGTGTGACCATATCCCCTATCACATCATCGTTCTTACAAGTCGGAAAGACGGAAAGACAAATTCCTGTCATAGGCTTGTTGTTGCTCTGTGCACCTTGAAATCCATAGTTTAGTTGATCTATGAAGAAGGTAAGCCCAGAAACTCATGAGATGAACTTTCACTATGCACACTAGGTTGAATTTGTTCGAGTTCTTCTATTCATCAATCAATCAGCGAGAATTTCATATGGACACTTATTATGTTTTGAGAGTTTAAAGTTTCAACTTCTATCACCTATTTTTTCTAGATTTTACACTTGTATGTCTCAAAATGGATAGAAGCATAGTTTCTGAAGGAGAGTTGGTTTTTGGAGAATTGATCTTGTTTCACGCATGTTTTGCTCGGGACTAGCAAAATGCTGGTTGGGGGGTGTGTTGAGCTCTTAATTGTGCATATTCTAACCCCAATTCATCACTCATTATGCATGGTTTTCATGATTTAAAGACTAATCTAATGCATGGATTTGTGATTGTAGGAATGAGAGGGAGACTTCACTAATTCATAGTTAAAAGAGTCACTTTATATGCATGGAAGATCAATAGAACAAGTGCCAAAAGGTGGAAGAAAGAAGCAAAAAAGAAAGAGAAGAGATAAAGAAGAAAATCTGAAATTTTATTCTTAGACCTGTCTGTAGACCGCTCGCTAGACCAGTCGCCAGACAGGTCTACAGTGTATTTTTGGACTGTTTTTCTCCTCTTAGACCGGTCGCCAGACCGGTCGCCAAACAGGTCGAGATGAGTCCAAACACACAAAATTCACTGGACTGTTTTTGAGGTTTTGAGACCTGTCGTGCGACCGGTCGTCAGCGTAACAAAGCTTGTGCGTGAAGCTCCGATTTTCTCTGCACAATTGCGTAATTCCTTGCGCAATCTGGGACTTCTCCACTTCATACCAGGGCATGCTAGGACGTGGGGATCATCAAGGAAGCTTAGGAGATGGATTCTACTTCAAGTTTTCCTAGTTTTTCTTCCAGTTTTAGTAGTTTTTATGTTTTTAAGGCTTTTAGTTCAAGGATGTTAGAATGAACTAAAACCTCTTAGCTAGAGCTAAGAGGTGAAGCTTTTGATTTATTTTTAATGGATTGATGCAACCTAGGTTTCCTTTTTATGTTTTAATTGAAGAATTTAGTTCAATATGAGTTTGAATCAAGTACTAGTTTGATTTTTCTTTGATCTCTTGATGACTCCGGGCTCATGTGATTCTTAATGATTTTAAACTTAATAGCTTATCCTCTGAGCATTGGTTATGCTTGTTTAGTTTATTGATCTATCATCGACTCCGGGCATGGTAGACCCTTTGATTGCCTTGTGTACAATGGCTTGATCTTTATGTGGGAACTCATTCAACTAAAGTTCTTATCTTTTGTTATAATCTGAATTAGTTGTTTGCTGATTGATTTTGATTTAATTAGAGTTCTAATCATTGATTATAATCAAGTCTAGTGACAGGATTTGATGAAAGCTATGGTTGTGAATCTCAACTAGATTGGAAAGAGGCTTGGCCTACACAATTGAGTGTGCCCAAGGCATGAGCATTGTTTTGGGAATCGAATTAATGAATGAGCAACTGTTTTAGATAATTATTGATTGAACCGCTCTATATTCCGATCGGATAGAGATATGAATTCGATTCCGATTGAGTTATGTGAGATCTAGTTGTGTTGATGTAATGAAACTTATCAAAAGTGGATCCTTGGTACTCTAGTGCCTTTTTAGATTGATATTACCTTACACATTCACTGTTTAAATCCAAAACATTATTTTCCAGCTTTAGTTCTTAATAGGATCTTAATTATTAGTTATTTTAGATAAATTCTGAGAATACCCATTCATAAATAGCTGTGGGAACGATACTCAGTCTTTCCGAATTATTACTACTTCGCAACCCTACACTTGGGGAGCGAACACGGTTGTCAACATGCCCTTAAGATTTGAAAAAGCTTCTTGGCATGTCTCGCTCCACTCGAATGGGGCGTCCTTTTGAAGGAGTTTACTCAATGGTCGAAAGATTTGACTGAAATCCTTAATAAACATTCTATAGAATCCAGTATGAACTAGGAAAGAACGAATGTCACGTATACTTTTAGGAGCTGGCTAATTTGAAATCAAATTTATCTTGGCCTTGTCCACCTTAATGCCATTGGATGAAATTACATGTCTAAGGAGAATTCCTTTCTGAACCATAAAGTGGCATTTTCCCAATTTAATACGAGGTTTTTCTCTTGACACCTCGTCAAAATTGAACTTAAGTACTCAAGGCACTCGTCAAAGGAACAACCAAAGGCGGAGAAGTCGTTTATGGAGACTTTTAAAAAATGCCCAACCATGTATGAAAATATGCTAAGCAATCATTTCTAAAATGTTGCAGGAGCATTACATAAATCAAATAGCATCCTTCTGTAAGCAAATGTGCCAAAGGAGCTTGTAAACGTGGTATTCTCCCGATCTTCTGAGGTTATCTCAATCTAATTGTAACCCGAGTAAGCATTTAGGAAGCAATAATAAAACTGACCGGCCAACCTTTGTAAAATTTGGTCAACAAAAGGCAAAGAGAAATGGTCTTTCCTCATGGTAGTGTTCAGCTTCCTATAGTCAATGTACATCCTTCAACCATTGGTAACTCTAGTTGATACGAGCTTATTGTCAACGTTGGCTACGATGGTAATTCGGACTTCTTGGGCTCTACCTAAGTTGGACTCACCCATTGACTATTGAATATAGGGTATATGATACCCACATCCAATAGTTTCAATACCTCTGGTTCTCACTTGATGGCTGGAGTCGATCTTACACACACAACATGGTGAATTCTATAAAGCTTGGTTACAATTTCAATCCCTTGTAAGCTCCAACTTTTTGGGTGAGCAATGGGTTGGAATAGCCCTAGTTAGCCCTAGCTAACCCTAGCCTCCTCAAACTTAGTGCTAATTGGTTGAAAAGGCATTACCTAGCCCTAGCCCTTATAGGGTAACCCTGCGTTTAATTTTTTGTAGCATTCCATCCATTTGCAAAGAATCCCATCATGCACATGGTTTTTATGGATTAAACATGACTCCAAATTAAGAAGTGCTTTTAAACTACTTTGAATAGTTCCACTCACAAGCATCTCAGCCTTTCACTTGTATAACTTGATAATTGAACTACGAACATGGTTTGGTCGTTGACTCCAACACCAATCACCTAACTGGTGTCAGAGCTCCATGGCCCTACCATGATGTATGTGTTTTATCAAGTTGCTCGTACATTTTCTAGCTAATTTTAGCACATGAGCTAAAAAATGAGATAGATTAAAAGCTCAAGTAGACTGCCCCATAAGATACAGTGGGGAATGAACACTTACTATGAAGATAAGTGCTACAATTTTTTTGGATCAAGCTGATATTTGTGTTTTCCCTTCATGTAAGACAGTGTGACCTTATAAATAGGTTGGATGACAAATAAACATCACTGTAGGCCCTTAGAAGGTTTCAACCTTGGACATCATTCTCCCCATTGTTTCCTATGGTGTGGTCCTCCTTAGCTTTAGATCTGACTCATTTTTTAGGTCATGCACTAAAATGAACCGGCAAAATAGATGGAAAACACATATGTCATGGTGGGCCCACAGAGCTTTGACAAAAAAAATTTGGTTGTTATCCAACTATGTAGTTGAATGTTCTCTCAGGTGCAAGAGATCACAAGTAATAAATTCGGTGAGTCAGATGTCGAATCCACAGGGAGAAAAAATAGAAGTGTGTAAGAATCATTCTTAAATCAAGAAAATAAAATATAAATTCTAAAAAAAGTGATTAATCTAACTAATGGATGGGTTGGATTGGATCAATGTTTGAATGAGTTTAATCAATAGAAATCAAAGCACTAAGGCATCAAAGGTCCACATGTATCTCATGCTTCATTAATGTATATGATAAAGTATTACTCAACTAGAATGGATCACTATGGTCCATCTAATCGGAAGACATTGAATTAGAACAAAAATTCATATAATAAATCAATGGATTAGAGATCCATCCCATCATACATCATTAAGTTCATACTCTTAAGCGTTAGGGATTATAAGCATTAGAGATCCTTGAGATCGCTAATTAAATAATGTGACAGGTTAAAATTATCTCCAATCTAGGTTTTCATAAATCAAATCTAAGATTAAACAATACTCATGCAAAGATTTTACATGAGAATAAAAAACCCTAGAATAGTTCCATGAAATTCATACAAAATGGATTTCTCTCATCATTCAGCACATAAATCCATCACGTCCATCAACTCAACAATCCACACATACTTTCCTAATGCTAGAAGGGTTTAGAATATAAACATAATTAAAGAAGAAAAACCAAAAGAAGAAGAAGAAGACATAATTAAAAAAAATCAATTTAAAACTAACCAACTTACGAGTTCTTAAATAGAATCTAAGTAAACTTCAATGTAAATCTATAAATCTTCAATAGAAAGAGAAAAATAGGTTCTATGAGAGAGATGAGAGCTTGTTCTCTTCAAAATCGGATTGAAAAAGATGCCCTAAAACTCTTCACAACTATTTATTTATAGTTAAGTTCGGATTCAAGTAATAGTACTAATTTTGCTACACTTCGTGTGACTAAACTAGCTATCAGATTGCACTGAAATTTTATATGGGGCTTCATCATCAAGTGAACCTCATAATGGATGAATTAATTACCAATATCACATCTAAAGTGGACCCCTGTGGACCCTCGCCGTTTTCCGCGCTCCCACACGACGTTCTTCTCCCTTCCCCTTTCCTTTCGGAAAAGAAGGAGATGAGGATGCGTGAGTGCGAAATCGCCGTTTGTGCCACTGGCTTGCCTCGTTCTCGAGGGCTTCGTTTGGTTGTCGTGTTAAGCTGGATATGTTTAAGTGAGTTTATATAAGACCAGAGTCGCCACTAGCCAGTCACTTCGAATCTACAGTCGGCTAGACCCCGTAGAAACGTTAGAGAAGGGAATCTAAAGATTCCTTCCTCTAAAATGACTCCTGTTGATCTGTGGCCAGAGATTCAAGGTAAGGGATCACGGTTACAGGGTGGGAAGAGGTTAAGCACCCCACACACTGTCCGTACCGAAGTACGGTCTCTACTTCACAGAATCGATCGAATACTTGAAAGTCTAATTTAATCCTCGTATATTCTCATGAATGACATGATGCATGAATGCGGGTCTAAACAGTAAGAGTTTCTGATGGGCAGGTTCCAACAACGGGCAAGCCCAGAGCGTACGCTCGAACTGACAGGTGCTTAATATAAGACGTATGCAGTGTGCTTGAATGATCAAGGTGTTTTATGGTGAAGCATGAATGCAGGTCTGAACAGTAAGAGTTTCTGATGGGCAGGTTCCAACAACGGGCAAGCCCAGAGCATACGCTCGAACTGACAGGTGCTTAATATAAAGACATATGCATGTGTGCTTGAGTAATCAAGGTGCTTGTAGTGAAGCAGGGGGGTTGGAAGGAAAGTAAATGTTGCACTTATGCTAGATGCAAATGAGATGATGCTGGAAAATGAGTAGCTGGGTGGACGGAGGTGTCGCAAGGGTTGGCTTCGAGTGGCTGGATCAAGACTTGGATGGCTTGGGAGGCTTGGACCAGTGGTCAGGCTGGGCTGGACCAGGGCTAGGCTCTCCTCACTCGGGCTCTCCCTGGTGGAAAGATGGGCTAAAGGGGCGGAGAAGGGCTTGGAACGGACCCGGGCTGGATTGGAATGGATTGTGTGTTGAAATGGGAAGAGGCTAGGGGTATTTATAGCAGCGGGCAGTGGCAGAACCCGTAAATAAGTTTGGGCGGCCTGCTATGGGCCGCCCGTACGGCCTTTTCTTGGGATTCAGCAGCGGTTTGGGCGGCCTGCTATGGGCCGCCCGTACGGCCGTTCCTCGATTTCCAGCGAGTACGGTCGCTCCCTCGGGGCTGCTGTTTGACTCGTTGGTCGACTCAGTGAGTTGACTCAGCGGGTCAACTCGGTGGTTTGACTCGACGGGTTGACTCGGCGGGTTGACTCGGTGTTTTGACTCGACGGGTTGACTCGGCGGGTTGACTCAGTGGGTTAACTCAGCGGGTTGACTCAGTGAATTTGACTTTTTTAGGATTTTTTTTACTGGCCTTTTTCTGGGGGGTTTTTCGGGGTAGTGTTTAGGACTGGGTTGACTGGGTTTAGGCTTGAACTGGGCTATGGAATGGGGCTTACAAGGGTGAGTTTGGCTGAGTTTGGACTTGGGATTTGGGGGTATGGTCCTCCATTCATCTAGCTATCTCTACCAACAGTGTAGCCGAAGGTGGGGTGTCTACAGATGCCCCTCTTTGGCAGAGGTTGCGTGCGACCGAATGCCAAAGCGAGTGGACACCCCACTTCTGACCCGGTCATTCATGGATCATATTCTGAAATCTTTGCTTGCCTTTGCATCTGTGTCAGTTGATCGTTTGGAAACAGATCACTCGCACATACCGCGGGAGTTTGGAGAAAACGTTGCGATTGTCCCTGCAGTTTGTTGCAACCTGGGTACCCAATCGCAACCCTTCCATTCCCGACCGGTACTAACATCGGAAAGGTACAGCAGAGCCTCTGCGTCGACAGTCTTACGAGGTTACTGACCCTGTGATTGATTGTATGATGTTTGATGTTTTCCCAGATCACTCCAGGAGTACTTGTTTCGCTTGACTGTCAAAGTGGTTAGACGCCCTGCGTCCGATAGTCTTACGGGATTCTACTACGCCGACTTGGACTCAGTCAAGGTACTTCAGGCATCCACGCCTAGGTATGTGCGGGTGGGCTTTTTCCACCCGATCTGCTGGTTTCGATGCTTAGTTTGCAATTCATTCTTTCCTTGATTGTGGTCTGGAATCTTTGTTGTCCTTTGTATCTGAGTCAGTTGATTGTCTGAAAATTGATAACTCGCACATACCGCGAGAGTTTGGAGAAAACGTTGCGATTGTCCCTGCAGTTTGCTGCAACCTGGGTACCCAATCACAACCCTTCCATTCCCGATCGGTACTAACATCGGAAAGGTACAGCAGAGCCTCTGCATCTGTTAGTCTTACGAGGATACTGACCCTGAGACTGATTGTGTGATGTTTGATGTTTTCCCAGATCACTCCAGGAGTACTTGTTTCGCTTGACTGTCAAAGTGGTTAGACGCCCTGCGTCCGATAGTCTTACGGGATTCTACTACGCCGACTTGGACTCAGTTAAGGTACTTCAGGCATCCACGCCTAGGTATGTGCGGGTGAACTCTTTCCACCCAATCTGCTGATTTTGATACTTAGGTTACAATTCATCGTTTCCACCTGTTCAAATGGTTTCTGTGACCGAGCCTTTTGGCTTTCATCTTTTGTATCTTGGCATGTGGTACGACCGCACTGACACTGGAGTTCAGTTCGACCGTACTTTAAGTGCATTGGATCCGATGGTCTCCGGGGAAACCGCGAGACATCGGATCTTATTTGCTTTTTGCGTCGGCTCCTACCCAGAGATATGGAAGATCTCCTGGTGTTTTGGAGGCAGAACGCTCTACTGGGAAAATATTTTTTTGGATTTTTGAAAAGATACCCACTCTGGGGAGTGATACTCCGTGGGGTTTTTATTTGCAAATAGAAATATATTTTTTTTTTGTCTTTTTGAAATGAAAATCTGGTTTGCATGTGCCTCCACTAGGGATGCCTGTGGGGTCTTTGGTAACCGGCTTTTATTTTGAAAGCAGGTAAACATGATGATTGATGCGATGGATGCTGATCCATGGAGATGCATGATGAATGCATGGCTTGGCTCATTCTCTTCTCGTTTGATGATTTTGCTTTTGCTGTGGGTGCAGAGAACTTTGAGCTTATTGCTTGCGGGGTTGTGCTCCCCTGGGGATTTTCCTTTTTGATATGGATGTTTGGTCAGCGGGTTGGTCAAGATCCCGACCCGTGGTCGATCAGGTCCATCGTCCCAAGATGCTGTTTCTTTGCTAATGAGAATGTACGAGGATATTATTCAACTTCAAGATGTTCTTCTGGGCATACATGTGATTGAGATGGTGTTTGGTTGCCCGTTTTGGTCAAGATTCCAATTTGCGGGCGATTGGATCCGTCATCCCATACTGTGAAGTGAGCGGAGTTCAAGACTCCTGAATTGTAGTGCTGGGGATGCTAATTTTTGTAATTTTTTGTAAATATGTGGTCCGAGTCTTCAACTGAGTGGTCAGGATAGAGATCGGTTTATTGAAAACACAGGAAATATTTTTTTTGTGATTTTCGAAATATTTTTTATGAAAGCAAGAGAAATATTTTTGTGATTTTTGACAATATTTTGATTGAAAGCAAGGGAAATATTTTTTTGTGATTTTTGACAATATTTTTTTATTTGAAAGCAAGGGATATATTTTTTGTGATTTTTGAAGAGGTGATTTTGCAATGTTTTTTTTGTATTTTGTGATTTTTCTGAAATGCAGGGAAAAGATGTGGAATTTCCATCCACTTCCAGCTTCTACTGCTGGTAAGGTACCCGATCCATTTTACGTCAGCGAGCAAGACGGGTCTCACACAGTTAAGTGCCGTAGTTTTACATCTTCGGATGAGGGGATTTTGAGGGTTTTCAGTCAACACACCCACAAAGTTGCCTGTTCCTCATGTGCAATGCACATAGACCACGTATCGTCCGACGGACTCCTTCGGCCACAAAATGAGCCACATCCTCACATTTCCCTTAGTCAATCCAGTTTGGGGTCTTACGTTGCTCACAATTCCGTGAGGGTGAGCTCCACCTCCCAACAGCCTTAATCCCCTTCATGAGTTCTAGGAACAGGGAACATCCGTCAGCTTCAACAGCGACTTCCAAATCAAGGTTGTCTATCATGGTGCGTTCAACACGAACAGGATTGCGGAGTTCTGCCCGCCACAGCCCTTACCTTGCTTTGTTTATCTTCTAACAGGGCTGATTGTGATTTGAGTGGTCTGAATTGCTTGATTTGGCCCTGTGGGCCCTTTCTAGACTTCAGCTTTGCTTTGAAGCACTTATCCTTGATGTTTTTTGGGGCTAAGAAGGCTTTTCATAGCGGATGATGACTTGAACGGCTCAGATTGCTCTTTTCGGCCTTGTGGGCCCTCTTGATGATCAGATCTTGGACTCTGGCCCTCTTTCTTAATGATCAAACCCTTGATCTTGCTATTTGGTGACTCATGCGAGCTTTCCCATGGTTTGGATCCTGATGATCTAGCCCTTGAATGGCTCGGATTGCTTGTGGGTCCCTCTTGATCAACTTTCCTTCTCTTTGACTTGATCAGCCATGTTCTGGCTGCATTGCTTCGTGATTGGACTGGTGGGGCACCTTTTATATGGTCTTGATCAGCCTCAGTCGAAATCTGGAGTGGACCGGAGCCTTGGGCGGCCCATGGAGCGCCATCTGCTGACGTGGACTGTCAGCCTCACCTACCAAGAACCCCAGAGCCAATCCCGCGAAGAGAGGGGATCCGTGTCCGTACGGGCGGCCTAGAGCAGGCCGCCCAAGGCTCGCCTCTTGAGCGGCCTGGGCTGGCTCTGGTTCGGACATTCTCTGCTGTCCATTGTCTTTGTCTCCACCTGCTCTGTACGTCCAGGTTCGATTTCGACCATGAATCTTCCCTTTGTCTCCTCTTTCCTTCTCATCTTGTCCTCATCTTGCTTTGTCCTTTCTTGGGCAATGGATGGTGGAGATTTAAGGGTTGTGGGGGCTGTCCATGGTGGGTCCCACACTTCAGAAAGTATTGAAGGCTTTAATGATGGAGGGATTTCTTTAATGGATGGTGGAGATGGGGCATTGAATGGGGGCATTGATGAGGGGCTAGAGATGGTTGTTGGTGGAGCTTTGAATGGTCCCATTAATGGCAGCCATGCTGAAAATTCAGGTTTGAATGGGGCATTGATTATGGGAGAAATGGATGGTATGGATGGGATGGGGAGATGGGACATAGGTGAGGCTATGCATCATTTGAGTGTGGACCACATGGATGATGTGATCGATGGTGATGATGGGGTCGCGATGGACATAGATGGGCTGATCTGGACTTCCTTCTGGTACCTGTGAGGAGAGAAAGCACTTTAGCAAAAATGTTGAAGCATCAAAGTAGGAAGAGAGATACTTACCTTCTAGGAGGAATGATCGGGAGACGTTTGTACGAGGCACTCCGTGAACTGGCTGGGGGATGTTTATTTTGAAAGCCCTGTGAGATTTTTTTTTTTTTTTTTTTTGCATATATACAAATAAGGAAAAAATAAATTTTTTTTTTTAAATATATGCAAATCATGAAGTAAAAATTTGTGTCAAGTGCTTATCTGTCTATGCGTGATTCGGATTTGTGCCTTTAGATGTAGGAATCAGAATATTTGACTCAGCCTGATGTCATACTCGATTTTCTTAAATATTCACCAAGGGTCTTGGTCCCCTTAAGATAGTGCGCAATGGTATCCTGCCCCTAGAATTTGGGCAGATCTTGAAAGAATTCTCGACTCATAGCCGCCATCCTTGCTTCCATTGAATCTTCATGTCGCTTGGATTTCTCATGTACCTGCTTTTTTTTCTCTCTTTTTTTTTCTTTTTCTTTTCTTAGCCATTATTACCCGCAACGCCCTTTCGGGTTTTCGCTGCGTCCGGCTTGCCCGTCATTTTTGCCCGTGGCGCCCTTTCGGGTTTTCACCACGTCCCGGGTATTTGATCTTGCCTGCCCCTTGGCAGCTATGCTATTTTTACCCTTGGCGCCCTTTCGGGTTTTCACCAAGTCCGCTATGTGCCCACTGTTTTTACTCGGAGCGCCCTTTCGGGTTTTCACTCCGCCCTCTTTGTTTAGGCACACATCTCTTTTTTTTTTCCTTCTTTTTTTTTTTTTTTTTTTTTGATAACTGCGGCGCCCAGAGGTCAGGAATCCGTCATTGCCGGCCGATAGTAACCTTTCGGCCCTTATCTTAAGTTACAATGGCAGAGCTGTCGGCCTTAGCTACAGACCCTTCTGAGATGGATGGATGGATAGATGTGTTTCTTTTGGGTCGATTTTTTTTTTTTCTATTTCTTTCTTTCTTCTTCTTCTTCTTCTTCTTTTTTTGTGGGTTGTATGCCCCTTCTTCTTTTTTTCTTTTTTTCTTTTTTTTCTTTTTTTTAACCCCCTTTTTTTTTGCTCTATCTTTTTTTTTCTCTTTTTTTTTTGGCTTTTGAACCCTTTATTTGGAACATTTATTGGTGGACGGGAAGGGATTCTCAGAGGTCTAAGCCTTGACCTCTTGACTTCAGCTCTACTAATGTAACTCTTGATAAGGTTGGATTGGCTTACCTGTGAGAGATTTTCACGTTGTCGGCATTGATTGGCTCTGGAAGATCCTTACCCCTCAAGTTGGTGAGTCGAATGGTGCCTCCCAGAAGAACTTCTTTGATTCTTGGGGCTTGCCCCTTGAGTTTGATAGATGCAGCAGTGCTTATTGTAAACCCGATATGAGTTGTCTTTCTTCGGCTTCATTCTTCATCAGTACTCACGTTGACGGGATTTTGAGTTGAACTCGTAGGTCTGTCTTCTGATTTTAAGCTTCTTGAACTCCTCCATCCTTAGATTTCGAAGGACATCCCATTGCCAATGTTGATCGCATGTGGGAACCCTTAACAATTGATGATGTCATTCTTCATGAGAATTATCGTGCGAGATCAGAATATTACCTCCATCCACTTTGTGCTGTAATTGACTGCCCCAAGTATATGTGTATGACTGCTAGATGATGCCGAGTCGATCTTTCTGCTGATGTAGATACCTCGTACAGGGAATAGCTGGAGCGTTATCAGGTTGAAGAATTTCGAAGCACACACATGGATCCGATGTGCATGTTGCTGACACTTGAAGTGCTTTCTGACATGTTGGCAATAATCTGTCTTCATCGAGCCGTGAGGTTTCTTCGATCATTCGTCAAGTCGCACACTCCAGCATGGAATGCAAGCATAGTCTTCGCAGCATCTTCTTGATAGGCTTGATGAGTTTTTGATCGATAAGTCTTCATAGGACGCAAAGATTGGGAAGTCATGACTTCAAAAATTCGATCATTCTCTGCTTATTTTTCAAGGACAAGGATTCTCAATGCACACTTCCTTATGGATCTCAGGAGATCCTAGGTTTATAATTTTGAAATTTTTTTAGATGACATCGGCTTTTGGTTCGAACTTTCAAGGAGACCCTCTAGGTTTGGGAGTCGGCTCATCATTTTTCACATCATTTGGCTTTATCCAGACCCTTGAGTTTGAAGTCCAACTCTAGATCGAAATCTTATGAGTCAACTTCATACTCAAGTGCTTTGACAGACAGACTTGACACTTTTTTGAAAAAGATTTCTAATTTTTTTTTTTCAAAGATTTTCTGGTTTTTTGGAATTTTGTGAGTATCTGGATTTTTTTGAACTTTTTGGACTTTCTGAAATTTTGAAATTTTTTTTTTTTGAAATATTTGGTGTTTTGGGTTTTTGAATCTTCTGATTTTTATTTTTTTGAAATTTTTTTTTTTGTAAAGGACCCGAGCAAGACGGCGATGTGAACCAGATGTTGCTTGATTCGGCTCAGGGAGCCGAGCACTGTCGGCTTTTATTGGCCGTCATGGGGACTACAAACCTGTTACTGCCCTGCACTCATTCCCCTTAGGAGGCAGGGCCAGAGGGATCAGTAGGCCAACCCTCTGTGTTGTGCCCAAACGTCATGGTAGATCTGAAATTGGGCTCCGAGTCAGTGTCGGATGCGATTTCTCCTGGCTCATCCCCAGTGTATTGCAGTTCTTCGGGTTCATCTGGTTGAGGTGGGACCAGGATGGCAGTCCAGTCGATCGGGGGAAATTTCTGCCCCTTGCTTGAGTCTTCTTTGGGCAACTCTATCAGACTCAATCTGCTTGCTTGATCATCGAAGGTGGAATCCAGTCCATCATCAGGATAGATAATCCTTGCATTGATGAACTAGATTGGTGTGCAGATGCAGAGATTGCCTTCTTGATGACCCCATCTTCTTCTGATACTTCTGTGCTTTGGTTTCCTAATCCGAGTAGGCCGATACCGCAGTCTTTCCCTATCCACATTCTCTTGAACTCCTATGATTTGGGTCGAGTCTTGATATTCGAGCTGATAGTAGAAGGTTTGACGCTCGGCAGGAAGGAAGACGTAGTTCGATCCGATGAGACATGCGTGAGGGAAGTAATTTGCATTGTGATGGTATGAGACCTCCCCATTAGAGCATTGCACATCCATGGCTGGGATGGTAGGCTCTCGAATGTTGGATGCTTCTACCATGGAAAATTGTCCGGGATCAGTAATGATGGTGATTGCCCTATCTCTGAAGATGTGCTTGACCCTTTGGTGAAGATTTGAAGAGATGGCACCGATTCTGTGAAACCAGGTCCGATCGGAAAGGAGATGGAATGAAGCTGAGATGTCCAAGACCTGAAGAGTAATGGTTGATGTTTTTGGATCGATCCGAACCTGGACATCAATCTCCCCTTCGACCTCCTCGATAGTGGCCACATAATTGAAGCTGGGCCCTAATTCTGCTAGGGCATGTGGCATGCTGTCCGAGGAAGGGTCTTCTTCTTGGAGGACGATGGCTGAAGTAGAAGCCGAATAGACAGGTGCGGTGGGCAAGTTGTGCCCCCTGTTGTTTGCTTGAGAAACGGGCAGGCTTTGCCCCTGGTAAGCTGGAGTGGGCAAACTGTGCCCCTGACTGACTATTGCTGAGACGGGCAGGTTGTGCCCCTGGTTTGCTGATGCTGCGTTAGGGAGATTGTCCCCTTGGTTGACTGAGATGGGCTGAATGTGCCCATGGTTAGAAATGGGTGCGAAGATTGAATCGACTGAAGGTGCCCCTTGCATGATGATCGGCTCTGGGATCGAAATAGTTGAGGATGCCCCTTGCAGGATGAGAGGTTCGAACTCTGAACTAGAGTTGATGGCACGAATAAACTGGAGAGGAGGCTTTTCTTGGCTGGTGAAAGCTGGATAGGCAGGAGGTGCCCCTTGCATTGTGGAGACTGGATCGACTGGAGATGCCCCTTGCAGGATGAGGGGTTCTGAAACCTGACTGGTTAGGGGTGCCCCTTGCCAACCTTGATTAGGGAACTGTGAGTTCCATCTTGACTGTTGCTGTTGCCGCGGTTGTCCATGCTGAGGGAGGAATAGTGCACCTTCGGTAGAGGCGACAAGATCATCCTCTTCCATTGGATGGGAGATGGGAACACTACCATTATCGCTCTCATATCCGGTAGGCTCACCTTCCACTATCGGTTGTACTGGAGAGACCTGCTGAGGCCACCAAGGGGAGATCATTCCAGCCCTTATTCCGGCTTCGACTTGTTCCCCGGCGCAGATGAGTTGGTTGAAGTTCGCATATGGATGTGAGACAAGGTATCCAGAGATACTTGGATTTGCCGAGTGGACGATCATGGAGATTTGCTCCTCGTCGTCGAGGGGAGTCTTCATTCTAGCGGCCATGGCCCGCCACCGTCCAACGTAAGCTGACAATGTTTCATCGCTTCTTTGCTTGAGAGCTGCGAGGTCTGCTCTCCTAGGTGCCATGTTAAGATTGTATGCGAACCTGTTGACGAAAGCATGGGAGAGCTGCTCCCAAGTCCTGATGCGATGATAGTCCAATGATGTGTACCAATCCAGGGCATCGTCTTTCAGAGATTTTTGAAACAAGCGGATGAGTGCTCCATCATTGCCCGCCACAGCATTAAGCTCTCCACAGAAAGCTCGTAAGTGGTCTACAGGACACCCTGTCCCATCATATCTTTTAAATTTTGGTACTTGGAAGCCTTGAGGTACCATTGCATCGGAAAATGGACAAAGGTCCCTGAACTTAGTGGATGGAAGATCCACCCCTTGCTGCTTCTGCAACTTTCTCTTCATCTCTCGCATCTGCTCTCGGAGTTGCTCTATTTCGGAGGGACCAGATGAAGGAGATCTTGTCCCTTGCTAGGATTGAGATGGCCCCCTTTCATAATAATTGGTGTCATTGATGCTCCTAAAATTCCTGCTTGAAGAAGGTTGGGCTTGATAATTACTCCCATTGTAGGGACTTTGTTGGACTGGAGCTGAGAAGAGAGACTGCGAAGAAATCCCAGTCACAGGAGAATATTGAAATTGGTTGGAATTCCCATTGGGGGGAGATTGTTGGAATTGACTGGGATTCTGGGTTGTGGGATGTGACTGAAAATGGCTCTTATTTGCAGGAGGGTGCTGGAAGAAATGCCCTGAGGTCGAGGGTTGTTCTGATTGAAGGCCCCTGTTAGGAGGGTATCGAAAGTCCTGCGCCAGCCCTGATAGTTGTGGTTGAGATGAACTGGAGGCTGGAAGAGATGCTTGTTGTGGTTGTTGAACTGGACCAGCTTGATTGCTGGCTGCTGAAGCCTGGGCTTGTGTGAATCGGAGAAGCATTTCCTGCATGGCCTTCATGCTTTGTTGTAGCTCTTGGATGCCAGGAATTGATATGGATTCACTCAGGTTTAACAGTGGAGAGGAAGCTTCAGGTATAGTGAATGGGAGAGCCATGTCGATTTTGTATTGGACGTGGCAGGGTGATTTGGTTTGGAGGAGTAATGGTGGGAAGTATGCACTATTTTTTTTTTTTTTGGGTTTTGGGATTTTCTATTTTTTTTTGTTTTGGGTAGAATGCTATGCAGATGAGATTGTATCAGGACTAATGACTTTCAAGTATAGGAATGATTCTGTTTTTCAAGTCGGATCACGACTAGTGAGACTAGCTCATCCCCAGTGGAGTCGCCAATCTGTGGACCCTCGCCGTTTCCGCGCTCCCACACGACGTTCTTCTCCCTTCCCCTTTCCTTTCGGAAAAGAAGGAGATGAGGATGCGTGAGTGCGAAATCGCCGTTTGTGTCACTGGCTTGCCTCGTTCTCGAGGGCTTCGTTTGGTTGTCGTGTTAAGCTGGATATGTTTAAGTGAGTTTATATAAGACCAGAGTCGCCACTAGCCAGTCACTTCGAATCTACAGTCGGCTAGACCCTGTAGAAACGTTAGAGAAGGGAATCTGAAGATTCCTTCCTCTAAAATGACTCCTGTTGATCTGTGGCCAGAGATTCAAGGTAAGGGATCACGGTTACAGGGTGGGAAGAGGTTAAGCACCCCACACACTGCCTGTACCGAAGTACGGTCTCTACTTCACAGAATCGATCGAATACTTGAAAGTCTAATTTAATCCTCGTATATTCTCATGAATGACATGATGCATGAATGCGGGTCTAAACAGTAAGAGTTTCTGATGGGCAGGTTCCAACAACGGGCAAGCCCAGAGCGTACGCTCGAACTGACAGGTGCTTAATATAAGACGTATGCAGTGTGCTTGAATGATCAAGGTGTTTTATGGTGAAGCATGAATGCAGGTCTGAACAGTAAGAGTTTCTGATGGGCAGGTTCCAACAACGGGCAAGCCCAGAGCATACGCTCGAACTGACAGGTGCTTAATATAAAGACATATGCATGTGTGCTTGAGTAATCAAGGTGCTTGTAGTGAAGCAGGGGGGTTGGAAGGAAAGTAAATGTTGCACTTATGCTAGATGCAAATGAGATGATGCTGGAAAATGAGTAGCTGGGTGGACGGAGGTGTCGCAAGGGTTGGCTTCGAGTGGCTGGATCAAGACTTGGATGGCTTGGGAGGCTTGGACCAGTGGTCAGGCTGGGCTGGACCAGGGCTAGGCTCTCCTCACTCGGGCTCTCCCTGGTGGAAAGATGGGCTAAAGGGGCGGAGAAGGGCTTGGAACGGACCCGAGCTGGATTGGAATGGATTGTGTGTTAAAATGAGAAGAGGCTAGGGGTATTTATAGCAGCGGGCAGTGGCAGAACCCGTAAATAAGTTTGGGCGGCCTGCTATGGGCCGCCCGTACGGCCTTTTCTTGGGATTCAGCGGCGGTTTGGGCGGCCTGCTATGGGCCGCCCGTACGGCCGTTCCTCGATTTCCAGCGAGTACGGTCGCTCCCTCGGGGCTGTTGTTTGACTCGCTGGGTCGACTCAGCGGGTCAACTCGGTGGTTTGACTCGACGGGTTAACTCGGCGGGTTGACTCGGTGTTTTGACTCGACGGGTTGACTCGGCGGGTTGACTCAGCGGGTTAACTCAGCGGGTTGACTCAGTGAATTTGACTTTTTTAGGATTTTTTTTACTGGCCTTTTTTCTGGGGGGTTTTTCGGGGTAGTGTTTAGGACTGGGTTGACTGGGTTCAGGCTTGAACTGGGCTATGGAATGGGGCTTACAAGGGTGAGTTTGGCTGAGTTTGGACTTGGGATTTGGGGGTATGGTCCTCCATTCATCCAGCTATCTCTACCAACAGTGTAGCCGAAGGTGGGGTGTCTACAACCCCATGATCAGATCAGCGGATACTTCTCAGATTCGCAGTTTTAATACCTTTTGAACCAATCATTCTTGCATCCTTCACTCCGGTGTGTACAGAAATTAAAAGTGTCTCAAAATTGATACCTTGGTAGAACTATATCCCCTCCACATGCTAGAGGGTCTGGATTAACTTAAATAATTCCAGAATTGCACACACCTCGCAATTTGGACCATTTTCTAATTCGCGCAGGCGAAACTTTCCAGAACACTTCAACTCGTTTTCGACACTGCAATTAATCTACACATCCAATTGACCTGATTATAATTTAGTTTTGTAGAAAATCTGATTTTGTATCAGATGGACGGCTTGGATTCTTCATTTGAGCAATGATGCACCACGGAGCTGAATTCAAAAGCTAAGTCGGTGTTGAATGAATAGTTTGTATTCATCGGGTCACTGTGATCAATTCAGAACTCCGATCGGCGTGAAACAGTGCCATTTGTTAGATAATTTGATGATCTTCAAAGTATATGGAGAGTTTCTCAAATTACATCCAAAAAGTGGTCCAAAAGTGGGATGCACAGTAGACAGCGTGCACTGCCCATTCGGAATTGAAAATCACATGTAATACAGATAACCTTCAATCTATCGATCCAAGCCATCTAACCTCAATCCAATCTTATAGGAAGTGTTTTTAGCCCTTCTCTCATCATCTAAACCTTCGTAGATGCAAATGTCCCGCCAACAACCTGTAAAACATGAAAAATCACTATGTAAGCATAGTTTACAAGTTATAGAACGATCCAACCATTGAATAAGTTTCCTACAATAAATCTAAGTATTTTGCTTGATTTGTAACCTAGTGATGATCGGAATTGGGCCTAAATATGTAATATTTATGGTCACATCATACCCCCCCAACCAGCTTTTTGCTAGTCCTCGAGCAAAATATGCGATGCGACACTGAAAAATGGATTAAAAAAACAAGTAATTTGCAAAGCCAAGGTTCAATGTAAACATGTGATTTCCATAATATCCTATTCATTAATTTAAGCCAATTAGTGTGTTAGAATCCTTTTCTCCTAATCCATTATACTCATGAGTTAAGAAAACTAATCAAAGTTTAGAATGAACCTAGTCTCATGTATATGCGTGCACAGTGAACCTAGACTAACCAAATCAATCAACGAAGCTCATCAACCCCCATGAATCAATCCAATCCTCCTATGGCTATGAAATCCCCTAATTTCTCAAGTCACCCCTTCACTTTATTTTCTTTCACTCGCTCACTCATTATTTTCTCACATATTTATCATCATTTTTCTCATTTTTTTATGGACCGCCTTTAGTTGAAGAATCCAAAAGGCTCGCTTCTTCTAAGGTGTCGATAATATAATGGTAACGACATGTATACTTAGGTATCCCGCCCCAGATTACTTTCACGATTGTTACGGTCTTATTCAATTAATTTATTTTAATGTTTTTTTCAATTTTTTTTCCAAATGATTCTCTCACAACATTCACTCATTCAAAGTTTGGGGTTCATTGGTCCGGTTCAATCATAGCCTAGATATCAAGTAGATCATCAATTAAGTCTAAAAACCTAGTGTACCAACTTAGTTAGCTAGTGTGTAAGGTGATCATGTACATTTAACTAATTACACTCTAATCTAGTTATTAGATAATTAAACTCAAGGTTATAGCTTTTCGAATTTATAAACACTAATAACTTAAACTAAATCCAAGTTTATCATAGAAAACCACATAGAAACATGAATACGAAACTAGACAAATTACAAAAAAATTGAAATTTTTTTCATATATTCATGAAATTAATGCAATGCATGAAATTACCCATATAATGTAACTAAACATGAAAGTAGGACGTAATTCTCAACTCCAACCTAAATGTTACATTGTCCTCAATGTAATGATATGCATGCAATACAACGTGAGAAATAATATAAATTCAAGTAGAGAAGAGAGAATATACCTTGCATATAGAATGGAGATCCAATGAGAGCGACAACACTACAAAAACTAAACACGGGCAAACAAAAAAATATGCAACTCAAGCAAACTAGACACCCTAATCCTAAACTAGCCTAAACCTAAACCTACCTCAATGGTAATCAACCATTATAATGTGGCTCATGAAGAGGGATGGACTCTTCCTCCATATAGAATTTCTCTACGTACGGCTTCAACCTATGACCATTCACTTTGAAAACATTGCCATTACGTACACTTTCTATCTCAACGGCCCCATGTGAAAAAACTTTCTTAACAATGAATAGGCCGGTTCATCTAGTTCTCAATTTACCCAGAAACAAATGGAGTCTAGAGTTGTATAGGAGAACTTTTTTATTGGGCTCAAAGTGTTTTCTAAGGATATGCCTATCATGGAATACTTTAGTCATTTCCTTATAAATCATTGAGTTCTCATATGCATCTCTACGTAGTTCCTCCAACTCATTAAGCTCAAGTTTTCTCTTCTCACCTACTTTATTAATGTCAAAGTTGAATTTCTTTACCGCCCAATAGGCCTTATGCTCCAATTCCACAGGCAAGTGACAATCCCTCCCATACACAAGTCAGTAAGGGGACATTCCAATGGGAGATTTATATGCGGTATGGTAAGCCCAAAGTGCATCGGAAAGGCGTAAAGACCAATCTTTGCAATTTGGATTTACCATTTTTTCCAAGATACGTTTGATCTCACGATTTGAAACCTCGGCTTGCTCACTTGTTTGTGGGTGATATGGGGTACTCACTTTATGCTTTATACCATATTTCTTAATTAAAGTGTCAAATGATTTATTACAAAAGTGAGACCCACCATCACTAATGATGGCTTTGGGTGTTTCAAATCTACTAAAGATGTTTTCTTTTAAAAACTTTAGGACCATTTTAGCATCATTGGTCCTACATGGAACCACCTCTATCCACTTGGATACATAATCAACACCTACAAGGATATAGAGAAATCCAAAAGATGGGGGAAAAGGCCCCATGAAGTCAATGCCCCAATAGTCAAAGATCTCAAGTGGTAGAATTAGGGTCAATGGCATCATGTGTCTACGTGATAAGCTCCCCAATCTCTGACATTAGTCACATGCAATAAAATAAGCATGGGTGTCTTTAAATATGGTTGGCCAATAAAAACCACATTGCAGAATCTTTGCCGTGGTTTTCTTTATCAAAAAGTGTCCACCGCAAGCTTCACTATGGCAAAAAGATATCACACTTTCAATTTCACTTTTTGGGACATATCTCCTAATGATTTGGTCAGACCCATACTTATACAAGTACGGGTCATCCCAAAAGAACTTCATGGCCTCAAGTTCAAGCATTTTCTTATCTTATGCTTTCCAGTGTTGAGACATTCTCCTAGATACCAAATAATTTACAATGTTCGCATACCATGAGAGACGGGAAACAGAAAATAAATGCTCATCCGGGAATGTGTCGTCTATATTAGTTTCTTCAATGGAATCCTCTAGGACCAATCGGGATAAATGGTCCGCTACGACATTCTCTACTCTCTTTTTATCCTAAATCTCTTGGTTGAACTCTTGGAGTAGGAGGATCCAACATAACAGTCTAGGCTTTGCATCTTTCTTGGCTAATAAATAGTTCAAAGCCGAGTGGTCTGTGAAGATGACCACTTTGGATCCTAGCAAGTAGGACCTAGGCTTGTCCAAAGCAAAGATTACTGCGAGCAACTCTTTTTCAGTTGTTGAGTAGTTTACCTGAGCAGAGTTTAGAGTTCTACTCGGATAGTGAATGACGTAGGGTATTTTATCCTTTCTCTGCCCTAGCATAGGCCCCACAGCGTAGTCACTAGGCATCGCACATTAACTCAAAAGGAAAATTCCAGTCGGGTGGCCTCATGATGGGTGCAGTAGTTAATGCACTTTTTAACTTTTGAAAAGCAACCTCACAATCATTGGTCCACTCGAATGGAATATCTTTCTGCAAAAGATTGGCTAAGGGCCTAGCAATGATGCTAAAATCCTTAATAAACCTCCTATAGAATCCAGCGTGCCCCAAAAATGATCTGATATCACACATTAACTTGGGGGTGGGTAGACTAGAGATGAGTTCAATTTTAGAGCGATCTACCTCTATTCTGTTTTCAGAAATAATATGGCCCAACACAATTCCTTTTTGAGCCATGAAGTGACATTTTTCCCAGTTTAAAACTAGAAACTTCTCTTCACATCTAGCCAAGACCAACTCTAGGTTGTTTAGACATTCCTCAAAACCATAACCAAATACTAAAAAGTCGTCCATGAAGATCTTAAGAATATGCCCCACTATATCTGAAAAGATACTCATCATGCAACACTGAAATATGGCGGGGGCATTGCACAACCCAAATGGCATACATCTGTAAGCAAATGTGCCATACGGGCATGTGAATGTTGTTTTCTCCTAATCTTCAGGGGCAACTTCTATTTAGTTATATCTAGAATAACTGTCTAGGAAACAGTAGTATGAATGGCCAGCAACCCTCTCTAAAATTTGATCAAGAAATGGTAGAGGGTAGTGGTCCTTTTTAGTGACCAAAATCAGTTTCCTATAATCAATGCACACATGCCAACCCGTGGTGACATGTGTCGGTATGAGTTCATTGTTTGCATTTGGCACAATGGTTATTCCAGACTTTTTAGGAGCCATTTGAGTTGGACTAACCCATGGGCCGTCAGATATAGGGTATATTATCCCCACATCTAGCAACTTTATGACCTCACTCTTGACAACCTCCATCATGTTTGGATTTAAGCGTCTCTGAGGTGTCCTCTAGATATATACGATGTGTGCAAATAGCAGGACTAATGCCCTTGAGGTCAGAGATGGTCCAACCAAGTGCTCCTTTGTGGTTTCTCAAAACGTCTAACAACTTGGATTCTTATTCTAGGCTCAATTGCGCAGAGATCACCATTGGATATGTCTCATTATCCCCTAAATATGCATATTTTAGCTCAGTTGGAAGTGATTTCAATTCCAACTTGGGGGCACTGGCTAGTGACGGCAGAGGTCGCAAGTCCTCAATGGTAAGAGCTTGGGGGCGCGACTTTCATCGGTATATGCAAGTGTCCTCAGCTGTACTTTCTTTAATTCTCTCACAAAATTCATCACAAATATTTTCAAACTGAACAGTGTCCAATCCCTCAATCAATCCAAGTTCATTAAGAAAGTCAGGTTCACGTTCCTCTTCTTGATGAAAGCAATCAACAAAGTTTAACTCATGGATTCCATTGTCATCCATGGGTTGTTTTCACAAATTGAAAATATTCAACTCGATTGTCATGTTGCCAAAAGAAAGTTTCATCATTCCATTCCTACAATTGATAATAGCATTTGATATAGCTAGGAATGGTCAGCCTAAGATGATGGGAACTTGAGTGCTATCATTCAAACAAGGCTCATGTCTAGCACAATAAAGTCCACAGGGAAATAGAACTTCTCAACTTGTACTAACACGTCCTCTACAACTCCCCTAGGTACCTTTATTGAACGATCTGCGAACTACAAAGTAATCGTGGTTGGCTTAAGCTCGCCTAGCCCCAATTGTTGATACATTGAAAATGGGACTAGATTGACACTGGCACCCAAATCTAGGAGTGCATGCTTAATCTGCAAGTTCCCAATTATACAAGGGATAGTAGGACTTCCCAGATCCTTATTTTTTGGGACAACCTTGTTCTGAATAATGGTGCCCACCTTCTCAGTAAGAAAGGCATTCTTGTGCACATTTAGTTTACGTTTGACTGTGCACATGTCCTTCAAATACTTGGCATATGACGGGATCTGTTTGATTGCATCCAAAAGTGGGATGTTCACCGTCACTTTCTGAAGAACTTCAATAACATCTTCATATTTCAACGGAGGTGAGGAAGAACGTAGTCTAGAGGGGAATGGAACTGGAGGCCCATGTGATCTAAACGCTTCCTCATTCTCTTTCTGCACTTGAGGGAGGTCGGGCTCATGATCATATTGAGAAGGTGGCTCATCTTTCGATATTTCTACCGGTTGAGAGATTTGATTGTCCACGCTCTTGCCACTTCTTAAAGTGATTATGGCCTTGGCCTCCTCATGTTGTGGCTGAGATGCACTCTGCTCTCCAACATAATTTACATTTCTAGGGTTGGGCAACGGTTGGTATGGAAGAGTGCCCTTCTCCCTAGCATTCACTTGGGCTTCCAATCTCGCCAATGATTGGAGAAGCATTTGGTTCATTTGTGCCAGCTGATTAATGAAAGTCATCACAAGATCTTCAGGAACCCTTTTAGGTGGTGGCACATATGGAACTGGTTGTTGTTGTTGTGGAGGTGGTGGTGCCATATACATATTGTTCTGATGTCCTTGGGGTACTGTGGGAACATTCAAATGCGATCCATTCCGCCAACTAAAGTTTGGATGATTCTGCCAATTAGGAGTGTAAGTGTTTCCCAAAGGTTAGACCATTAGCCTCTGGTAGTTAGAAATGGCATTGGCTTGGTCCATGACCATCTCATTGGTATTAGGGGCCATTATGATAGGACAATTTTACAGCTCATGGTCATTAGCCCCGCATATGCCACAAGAACTACTCAAGGGCACATTCGACTTCACCATGTTCACGTTTTCTCTTCCCAATTCCACAGCCTCAAGTCGTCTAGTCAGTGTAGCTACCTTCGCTTGCAGTTTATCTTACCTAGAGAGTGAATGCATCCCCTTACTCTCTCTCGGAGTGGTCCTAGGTTGGTCAAATTGGTGATCGATTTCCCAAGATTGGGTATCCTCCGCCAATTTCTCCAAGTAGTCCCATGCCTCATACTGATCAAAGTGCATAAACCGGCCCCCACACATCATTTTATGAATTGTTTAGTGTCAAAATTCACACCATCATAGAAGAAACTTAGAATTCCAAACTCATCATAGCCATGATGTAGGCATGCTAGCAAGAGTTCCTTAAAACGTTCCCATGCCTGGAAGAATAGTTCACCCTCCTTTTGAGAGAATGAAATAATCGCACGTTTCAATGTATTTGTCTTATGGGCAGGAAAAAATTTCCTAAGGAACTCTTGGCTCATGATCTGCCAAGTTGTAATAGTGCCTGGTCTTAAGGAATGTAACCAGCTCTTGGCACGGTCCTTGAGAGAAAAGGGAAATATTTTCAGTCTAATAAAATCCACATTGTCATTGTTAATCTGCAAGGTACCAACCACCACTTCAAATTTTCGAAAGTGTAGGTATGGATTGTCACTCTTTAGACCATGGAACTTCGGAAAAAGCTGAATAATTCTGGGCTTAAAATTAATGTTCTCGGTGTTACCCAGGAAAACTATACAAGATGGGGTGGTAGCCCGGAGTGGTTGAAGTTTGTCTCTTAGTGTTCTCCTAATATGGCCCTGATTGACCATGTTCTCCCCCACTTCTGGCTCAATTGGGTTTATAGGTGGATCAGTTGGGGGATTAATTCCATTTTTATTTTGATTATTTTGATTTTTCATGTTACTAATATTATGTGAAATACTTCTTCTAGGTTTTTCAATCAATCCTGGGACTAGACCACCAGAACTAGTAAGACGATTGTTGTGGTCTTTAGTCCAATGACTCATAAAACAATTTTGTTAGTGCACTTTTCCGTGGCATACTAGTGCACCTTGTTTGTCAATCACTTACGTCAGTGAGTCTAGTGTCGGTTAAGCCCAATGAAGACGAAGACCGAAGACTCAGATGGCCCCGCGGCATCAAAGAAGAAGAATCAGGTAAAAGTGATGCCTTGGTGCCTTAACCGCGACCAAAACCCAACCCCTTCACCTCTTTGATGACCTTGACCATATTAGGGAACTTTTAGTCATCATAAATTGGCCCTAGGTGTCCCAAAACATCACCTAAAACTTGGCCTAAGTAAGGGGTTGAAATATGAATGGGTCAGCAAAACAGTGGACTGAACTCAGGCCTGTCCGACCGGTCACGATCGGTCGTGGACCCCTAGCCGACCGGTCAAGACCGGTCGGACAGACAGTCCAGAGAGGATAGCAGCTTCAGGTGTGGCAGGCCATAGGGCCGACCGGTCGTGGACCTTGGACGACCGGTCGTGGACCTTGGACGACCGATCGTGGACCCCTGGCCGACCGGTCCAGACCGGTCGTGCAGAGCACCATCCTTTAGACAGCGAGCTCTGTCTTTGCTCTGGCCTATGGCTGACCGGTCGTGGACCATGGATGACCAGTCGTGGCCCCTGGCCGACCGATCGTGCAACCGGTCGGCACTAGCCGTTATTTGCCCGTTTTTAATCTGTTGTGCATTCTTTTATAAAGGGGCTTGGCTTGTTTTGAGGGGTAAGGAGAGGGATTTCGAGAGGAGTGAAGCCACCATTGTTGGAGACCATTTGAGGCTCATTCCCAACCTATGCAAGGCATCTTCCTTGTGCTTGAACACAAGATTAGAGCATTCCAAGCTCATGAAGAAGATGACTTTCATCCCCTCTTGATCTCTAGAGTTTGGAACCTTCTTGATTAGCAAATCCTTGTCGAAAACTCTAAGATGAGATAGTTGTAGGAGAGAACCTCTAGGCAACCCATTCCCATTAGTTGTAGAGTTCTCAAACCTACCCTCCTAGTACCTTGGGCATCTCAAAGGCATCACATGCAAGGTGTTTGATCAAGTGTGGCTGAGGCATTGGCGACGCAACGGCAACACGATCGTGGGAGCAAGGGAAGCTGATTGAAGCACGGGAGAGCGGAGATCAAGCAACCCAAACCGGCGCTAAACAAGGGGCTCATCCGACAAGTAAGGTTGTCCTTTTTTAGAGTCCATTTAGAGTTTGTTTGTCAAACTCGATCTAGGGACGTTAGCCGTTCCTTGGCCCGTTTGCAGGGCCTGAACTAAGTCTCCAAGGGGGAGCCTCTGTCACGGGAGTGAACGTGAGTCGGGTTGAGAGTTAGCCTATGTCCAAAACTCCATTTGGGTTGAGAGTTAGCCCTTTGTCCAAAACTCCGTTATGGTTGAGAGGTGAACCGGTAAAACCTCCGTGTAAAGGTTGAGAGGTGAACCTCATTTAAAACCTCCGATAGTGAATGCCGGTGTGCTCAAAGGAGTTGAGTACTTGAACCGGGAGTGGAGTAGATCCAAAGTCGAACCACTATACATGCTTGTGTTTGTGATTGAATTGAGCACATTGATATCTTAGCATTGTTAGTTTAATTGTTTAATTATAAATGCTTGATAAGAATGTATGCTAGGCACTAATTAGGCACATCCACACACAAGATGTACTTTCACTAGTTGTGTAGACTTGAGCTCATTGATCCATTCTCATAAGTCTACTTAGGTTGCATAGGTTAGGAGCTTGATTAGTTAAATGTTTTGTTTACCTATGCATGCTTTAGACTAGGTTGTTTATTGCTTAATCATATGCTAGTCTTGTGATTGGACCCACTTAGGCTTGGAAGCCGAAGTGTTCTTGCTTACTTAGTTTGATTTGTTTAATTATATAAGTAGGCGAAAAGAATTTCAAAAAAAAAAGGTCCTAATCACCCCCTCCTATAGGTTTAGCCATAATTTTAGTTGCTCTTTAAGCTTCCGCACATACGTGGGTGTCGTGTTAGACTACCCGACGTACTTTCAAATTTCACACTCAAAAAGCAATGAAACCCAATCCAACTATTCTAAATATGTAATTCAAGTTCAAATAAGAAATATTTAGAAGGAAAGAAGAAAAAAACTAACTAAAAAAAAGTAGATTGAACGGCTTCTGTAGCAAACCGCAATCGTAGAACACACTTTCAGTTGGGAGTTTAATCCCAAGCGGCTCCACCTTATTTCACGATTGGCGTTTGAGAAGTTCAATTCAAGTTACTTCTAATTGCGAAAAGTAAACTAGGAATTAAAATGCAATCCTATAGCAAATATAGGGTTTCAGGAAAGAAGTTACCCAATTTGGAGAGTTAATCTCTACACCGCAACTGCTCCCCGGCAATGGCGTCAAAAACTTGGTTGTTATCCAACTATGTAGCTGAATGTTCTCTCAAGTGCAAATAGGGCTGTAAATGTGTTAGTGGACCTGATGGGGTACCTAGACCCAACCCATTTAGACCCTACCCAGACCCAACCCATTTGTTAAATGGTACGGATCTGGGTCTAAGAACAGACTCATTTGTTAAACGGGTTTGGGTCTGGTTTCCTTTATATTTGGCCTGACCCGAATCCATTTAGTAAGTGGGCGGGTTTAGTCTATGTTTCAAGGGACCCATCCAGCCTAGACTCGTCCATACCCGATTTTAAGCCTTGTAAAAATGCTTACATACTATATCCAAACCCAAACCCAGACCCATTAGACTCGACCCATTTATAAGCGGGTATGGGTGGATCTCCTTATACCAAACATAAACCCATTTATAAATGAGTTTGATGGGTTGACTCGGACTCGACCCAGACCCGCCCATTTAGTAAAAGGGCCTGGGTCTAAAATTTGGACCCAGACCCATTTAGTAAATGGGTGGGTCTGGTTTGGCTAAACCCTCCTCGAACCCGACCATTTACAGCCCTAAGTGCAAGAGATCACAAGTAATAAAACTCGGTGAGTCCGATGTCGAATCCACAGGGAGCAAAAAATAAAAGTGTCTAAAAATCACTCTTAGATTAAGAAAATAGAATAGAAATTCTAAAATAAGTGATTAATTTAACTAATGGATGGGTTGGATTGGATCAATGTTTGAATGAGTTTAATCAATAGAAATCAAAGTACTAAGGCATTAAAGGTCCACGTGTGTCTCATGCTTCATTAATGCGTATGATAAAGTATTACTCAACTAGAATGGATCACTATGGTCCATCTAATTGGAAGATATTACAATTAGAACAAAAATTCACGTAATAAATCAATAGATTAGATATTCATCCATCATACATTATTAAGTTATGCTCTTAAGCGTTGGGGATTAGAAGTATTAGAGATCCTTGAGATCTCTAATCAAATACTGTGACAGGTTAAAAATATCTCCAATTTAGGTTTTCATAAATCAAATCCAGGATTAAACAATACTCATGCAAATAGTTTACATGAGAATTAAAAACCCTATATTAGTTCCATGAAATTTATACAAAATTGAGTTCTCTCATCATTTAGTACATAAATCCATCACACATATCAACTCAACAATCTACACATGCTTTCCTTCTAGCCTTGGCTAGAAGTGTTTAGAATATAAACATAATTAAAGAAGAAAAACCAAAAGAAGAAGAAGAAGACATAATTAAAAAAAATCAATTTAAAATTAACCAACTTACGAGTTCTTAAATTGAATCCAAGCAAACTTCAATGTAAATCTGTAAATCTTCAATAGAAAGAGAAAAAGAGGTTCTATGAGAGAGAAAAGAGCTTGTTCTCTTCAAAATCTGATTGAAAAAGATGTCCTAAAACTTTTCACAACTATTTATTTATAGTTAAGTTCGGATTCAAGTAACAATACTGATTTTGCTACACTTCGTGTGACTAACTGGTGATCGGATTGCTCTAAAATTTTATATGGGGCTTCATCATCAAGTGAACCTTATAATGAATGGATTAGATTGCGAATATCACATCTAAAGTGGGCCCCACGATTAGATTAGCAGACACCTCTCAGATTCACAGTTTTAATACTTTTTGAACCAATCATTCTTGCATCCTTCACTTCGGTGTGTACAGAAATTGAAAGTACTTCAAAATCGATACTTTGATAGAACTATATCCCCTCTACGTGATACAGGGTCTGGATTGACTTAAATCATTCCAGAATTGTGGTGCACACATCTCGCAATTTGGACCATTTTCTAATTCAAGCAGGCGAAACTTCCCAGAACACTTTGACTCGTTTTCGACGTTGCAATCAATCTACACATCTGATTGACTTGATTATAGTTTAGTTTTGTAAAACATTTGATTTTGTATCAGATGGACGGCTTAGATTATTCATTTGAGCAATGATGGACCACGGAGCTGAATTCAAAAGCTAAGTCAGTGTTGAATGAATAGTTTGTATTCATTGGGTCACTGTGATCAATCCAGAATTCCGATTGGCGTGAAGCCGTGCCATTTGTTAGATACTTTGATGATCTTTAAAGTGTACGGAGAGTTTCTCAAATTACATAAAAAAGTGGTCCAAAAGTGGGACGTACAGTAGACAGTGTGCGCTATCCATTCGGAATTGAAAATCACATGTAATGCACATTACCTTCAATCTATCGATCCAAGCCGTCTAACCTTAATTCAATCTTATAGGAAGTGTCTTTAGCCCTTTTCTCATCATCCTAAACCTTCCCATATACAAGTGTCCCGCCAACAACCTGTAAAACATGAAAAATCACTATGTAAGCATAGTTTACAAGTTATACAACGATCTAACCATTGAATAAGTTTACTATAATAAATCTATGTATTTTGCTTGATTTCTAGCCTAGTGATGATCGAAATGGAGCCTAAATATGTAATATTTATGGTCACATCAGACACCAGCCAGTTAGATGGCCTTCGGATCACCAGCCAAACCACGTCCATCGAACTAGACCAACAGCCGGTTTGGGCCACTCATCATTGGCCCTGGCCAAGCTCGACCCCGACATCAGGCTTAGATTTCAGGCCCGAATGTAGCCCTTGGGTCAAGTTCAGCTGCCAAGCCTTGCCATTCATCCGCATGCAGTGCAACGAACCTCGTGGGCGACAGACCCTTTTCACATTTTTCTTTTTTCCAAATCCCGTCCCTCTTTCTCTCTCTCTCTCTCTCTCTGAATCCATGGATTTCCCACCTCCTTCTTCCCGCAAACCCAAGCTCAAATCCGACGTGTACTCGACCGTTGTCATCCACCATTCATCTTCCTCCTCCTCCGAGACGGAACAAAACCCATCCAACGCGGACGAACCAGACATCTACGCCACCACCATCTTCAAACCCTCCAAAGAAGACTCTGAGGAAGAAGACTCTTCTTCTCTCCCTCCTCTCCTCCAACGCCTCCCCAAAGACTTCGGTACGACTCCCGACGATGACGATGACGACGATGATCCGGAATTCTCATCCGGCACCTTCATCGTCCGGCGCAACCGCTCCTCCATCCCCCGCCGCTCAACCAATCCCCCCTTCTTGGATCGTAACCGTTCGATCCCGCGCATTCCTCTCGACGAAGACCCGTACTCGACTTTTGTGGTGAAATCCACGGTTCGGTCGACAGGATTGAGCGATGGACGTGGCAGCTTGAGGGAGTCGGGGTTGGGAAGTACTGCGATTCGGCGGACCGGTGGTGGGTTCTACCCTTCGTTCCGAGGGGAAGGGAGGAAGGAGGATAACTGGCCGACACAGCAGCATCAGCAGCAGCCGTCAAGGAAGATTTCGGTAGGTTCGATTCCGGAGAGTGTCACGAGGGAAGACCCGTCGACGAAGTATGAGTTGCTTAATGAGCTAGGTGAGTGGAATTCGGATCGAATCTTGAGAAACGATTTTTTTGTTTCTGTTTTCTGGAGTGTGGTTACTGCATTTCTTTGATTAGGGTTCTTACGCTACGAATGCCCATGTGAAAGAGGGAAAGGGTGTCTTCTTGTGTAGAG
The DNA here is from genome assembly GCA_003013855.2 of Liriodendron chinense. Taxonomy (NCBI): domain Eukaryota; kingdom Viridiplantae; phylum Streptophyta; class Magnoliopsida; order Magnoliales; family Magnoliaceae; genus Liriodendron; species Liriodendron chinense. The sequence goes on from ML058525.1 coordinate 1,322,813, forward strand.
ATACACAGCTTTGAGAATAATTCAGATCCTAGTTCTCATTCTCAATCCAACAATATATAGGAATTAAAGTTGGAGATAACCACTAATAATCCTTTCTACTTCTAGCTAACAACCTCTGATTACGGAAGGATAAAGAAAACTTTAAATAACTAAATGAGTTGGTTGTGTGCATGGCACATGAGTCGTGTATACGTAACAATACCCCCTACCAAAGAGTTGTCATGGCCTCATGGCTGGAAGGAAGGGAATCTGTTGTGCAGATCGAACCAAGGCTCCCATGTGGCTTCTTCTTTCAGCATCCCTTGCCATTGGATAAGCAATTCAGTAACCGCACGATTATGGCGTTTGATGATCCGATGGTCTAAAATAGTGGCTGGTTCTAGTTGAAGATTTCCTTCTTCAGTTAGTGGAGGTAATTCCACTTGACTACTTGTGGTTGAATTAGAGCACCCAGCTTCTTCTTGAGTCAAGAAACGTGGAAAACGGAGTGAATTTTGGAAGAAGGTGGTAATTCAACTTAAACGCTACTGGACTGATGCACTGCACAACTTTGAAGGGCTCGAAGAACTTGGGCGTGAGTTTCATATTAGCACGAACAATAACAGTTGTTTATCTATAATGCTGCAAAAATAGGTAGACTCAATCACCAACCTCGAACTCACATTGTGTACAGTACAGTGTTTGTTTGTCTGCTGCTTCATATGGGCTTAGGCGATGGCAAGGTGTTCCTTGAGGTGGCGGAGGATCATATAACGATCAAGTAACTCATCTTTCAACTGTTTGACCATAGTCCCCCTCTCTGAGTAGCTGGTGGAGGGCGTCCGTACATAGCCTGAAAGGGGGTCATACAAATAGACTCGTGGAAGCTGGTGTTGTACCGCCACTTGGCCCATGAAAACCATTTAATCCAATATTTGGGTTGTGTCCCCATGAAACACTGGAGATAAGTCTCAAGGCTTCGGTTAACCACCTCAGCCTGACCATCAGATTGAGGGTGATACACACTGCTCATACAAAGTTTAGTGCCCTGTAAATGGAAGAGTTTTCTTGCCAAAATTGACTAAGAAAAACCTTATCTCAATCATTGACAATTAAGGGAGAAATTTCTTGAATACGAATGCGAGCAATAGAAGCAGCCGTATATGGATGCAAAAGTGCGATAAAATGCACATACTTGGACAGCTCAAAATTTGCTGTTTTACCTTGAGAGTTTGATAGTCCTTCGATGAAGTCCATGGAAATACCGGACATATCAATTTGGGAATGGGAGGAGGTTGTAACAGACTCGTGGTGAAAGGGTTTCCGCCTTGCTATGTTGACAAACGTCGCATTGTTTTACATATTCACGTACTCTATGCTTCATCTGAGGCCAATAGAAAGCGCGAGCCAGCCTTCTGTAAGTGCGTGTGACCCTCGAATGGCCTACCTTTGGAGTTGAATGAAACTCAAACAAGAGCCTGGAGTTAAATGAAACTCAAATAAGGGCCTGTCAACCCAACTCGTTTCTTGAGGAATCATGATCCTACCCTTGAATTTGAGAACTCCGTCCTCAAGATGATAGCTTCCCTCACTGTTCAAGTCAACATGTACTTGATCACGTAGAAGCTTGGTATCTTGGTGTTGCTCCAACTCAAGACCCACATCAGCAATAAGAGTTGTGAATGGAACAGATAATGTTGTCAAACAAGATCCTTCTTGCTCAAACTGTCAAACAATAAGAGTTAGGCCATCTACAACCGTGTTTTCCTTGCCCTGTCAATACGTGATCTATAATTGAATCCCATGAGCTTGGCCACCCATTTTTGTTGCATGCTTGTTCCCATCTGCTGGTCTAGCAAGCATTTGAGCCTTTGTGATATAACTAGATCAAGGAATAAACTAGTGGCACTAAGATTCAATGTACCAAACTGAAAGTTTGAATCACAAAAGAGAAAAGATGCAATGACTGTGAGCAAGCTCAATAGTCCTCTAGTTTTATACCAGAGATTACTACTTTCATGCTGCCTAACACAAATGAGACCTTGCTCAGAGAAAATATCATTCAACTGTGTTTTATTCCATAGGGCCTATGCATTATTTATAATGAGTTCTTACAAGATTTCATCAGACTATCTCTAACATAATTTAAGGAATCTAAAAATAGGATCCTTGGCTATCCAAGATTTCCTAAGTAAGAACCCCTAAGAATATGAAAGAAAGGAAATTAGGAACAAGCTAAAAAGGAAAATGGGCCTTTTCTTGTGCACACATGTGGAGTGTGCACATGTGGGATGTGTGGCGATTGCATCCATTCCCTCAGCTTGGAAAAACTCGGTTCCATCGAGTTAACGGCAATATACTCCTCATAGAGCTCCAGGTTGATGCACTTGCAATCATTTGCTGAGATCCATGTGCTGTCGGATCTCAATTAGCCTTTCTACTTAACAAGAAACTTCTGATACCCTCCTTTGCATGTGGAATCTATTTGATTATCGAACACATCTTCAATGATTTCTTTGAGTTGGTGTGGCACCTCGGGTATCTAGATAGCCCTTTCTTCCATGCTCTTGTCTTTATAATGTCCAAGATAAACTTTAAGGTCTTCCACATTGAAAACGGGGTTGGTCTTCATTTTGGGTGGCAACTCTATTAAATATGCATTAGTCACCTAGCTTCTTTAAAATACGATAAGGACCTACCTTTTTGGAGTTGAGCTTTGTATAGGAGTCTCCTGGAAACCCCTCAGGTTTGAGCTGCACCATGACTCTTATCTCTTTCTTGAAATTTTGCAAAGCGTCATCGAATATCTATTTGACCCTTGTAATTTTCATTATTAAGGGTGATCTTTTGCTCGACTTCCTAATGTGTCTCCTTAATATGCTATGCAAAAGCTTCGGCGTCTTAGCTCGATTGAGTCACAATAGGAAGTGGGACTAAATCGATAGGTTGTCTAGGTCACGTACCTGCCACAATTTTCGAATGGACAGTTCCGTAGTGTGGTTCACAGAATTGTTATAGGCAAACTCAATTTGGGGTAACATGATGTCCCATGAATTGATGTGATCCTAACCAAACATCGGAGCAAATTCCCAAGAATATAGTTGACAATCTTAGTCCGCGCATCTGTTTGAGGGTGATAAGCACTTGAGAACTTTAATTTAGTCCCCATCTTAGATCGCAAGGTGCACCAGAAGTAGCTCATAAACTTAACATCACGAGCATATATAATTGTTTTTGGAACATGTAGATACACCTCTTCGAAGAAAACATTAGCAATGTGTAAGGCATTTGATGTCTTCTTACAATGATTGAAATGGGCCATCTTAGAGAACTTGTCAACCACAACGCAAGTAGAGTCATGACCGCATTGAGTCTTAGGTAATCCCACTACTAAATCCATGCTAATGTCTTCTCACGGAGCATGTGACACCGGCAGTGGAGTATAAAGATTAGTATTCTGCTTGCTACCTTTGCCTAGGAGCACACTTACATCAGCGAACAATGATCCCGACATCTTTCTTCAAACTTGACCAATAGAAATTGTCATTAACTAAGGCTATTGTTTTGTCGGTGGCAAAGTGACCAGTGAGGTCACTTGAATGAAGCTTTCATATGACAAACTCTCGCAAGGAGCTTTTAGGAAGACAACCTTATATCCTAGAATAAGTAGCCATCGTGCAAGTTGTGTCATGGGTACTTGGTGCTTGAGCCGACAGAGTGTTGAAAATACCTTCCTAAAAATTGTCATTTGTTGCATGGCCTCTTATAATATCCAAGTGTAGCAGCAAATGGCACCCGAACCAGGCGATGTGAGATAGGCAAGATCTTGATAAGATCATCAAGAGAGGAATAAAGATTCGAGAGGAGAACGTTTGATGGTCGAAGGAGGTTGTCATTTGATGCTTCTCTTTAGGTGAGACATTTGGCGCGAGTTAGAGACGTGACAAAAACAACGGCTGACAGATAGAGATCTAGAGGCCGGAGTGAGGTTGTGCTTGACGGAGAGAGGTGCAATGGACGATTTACCTCACCGGATCTATCGGAGGAGATGCGAAGAGGGCGACAAATCATATGTTGGGTAGGGGGCCTTTGGACCAAAGTTGATGAAGGGATGGGTCTAGTTGGGGTTTTAAAGTCACGGGCTGGCAGGGCGAGACCTTGCTGGGTGTAACAAGGGAGGAGGGGGTACGAGGGTGGAATGCAAGCAAGGGTAAGGAGGTGTTTTTGTTCTCGGGGGGGGGGGGCGGGGGGGGGGGGTTCTTCGTGGAAAGTTTCTCAGAGGGGTGGAAGGAGACCAATTTCCGGTGGGTCTTTGGAAGAGAAGAGGATGTGTAGGAGGTAGTGATTTTGAGGGAGAAGGGATCGAGGAGATTTTGAGGGTTTGCTTTTTTGTCTGGCTGTAAAGGGTAGATGAGATTCTGGCTGTGATTTCGGTTTCCTTTGGAAAACCTTTAAAGGCCAAAGACTCTTGATCCAAAAGGCCAAGTATGGCCTAGAAGTGGCTAACCACCAAGGTGGTTTAAAGAGCAGCAGGGTAACAAGTTGGTTCAAGGGTTTTTGTTTGGGTTGTTGCTCCGGCGGAAGCCCAAGCTCAAGCGGCTACCTCCAGTCTCTCTCATACGAGGATTTAGTGGCTTGGGGGATTTGAAGGGAGGACCGACAGGAGGAGACAACACCTTTGGGTAGGGGATATGAGTAGGATATCGACAATATGGAGATATGGCTATGGAAGTGATGCAGGGTATGTGATGCCTTAATGCTATATGTAGTGAGATAAGGATTTAGATAATCAAGTAATAAACATTAATCAATTATGTACTTACAAACAAGGAAATCTAGAGAGATTCAACACAAGAAATTAGAATGATTCAATAGGATATGAGAATATGAGAATATCTAAGGATATGAGAATATGAGAAAACATAAAGTCCAAGTAAAAGTGTAAAAGGGATCTAAGGATATGAGAATATCCCTACTTCTAGCATAAACCAGTCCGCAAACCTTATATTAATCAGATCTAAACAACCGATCATGGTGGGGTGAGAGGTTTGATGGGCAAAGGAGAAAAAAAGAATAAGATGGAGAGAAGAAAGAGTTTTCTAAAGAGAGGAAGAAGAAGGAAAACTAAAAGGGGAAGAACTTTACCTTCATTGAGCACCTTGGAAATCAAGAAAGAGAGAAACTTCAAAATCCGAGTGGAATCCTCAACGCTCTCGGGCCAATTCTGAAACCCTAGCTTTCTCTCTCAAAGGGAAGAAAAAATTTCATAAAAGCAAGCATTAGAGGGGTTGGACGTCCCCTCTTCTTTTATATATTTGAAATTTCAAAATTACAAAAATGCCATTATGAGTCCATCTTTAAAATATTAAAACCCTAATGTAATAAACTCAATCCGAACCATCCAATAGTCACTAAATAATGTTTAAAACATATAAAAATTGAAAAAAGGGAATGGGCCACCCGTGGTGGGCTGGGATCGATCCAATGGCTGGATGGCTCAATCGGGAACAACTAACGGTCCGATTGTCATCCAGTCAAGGATTTATGGTTGAGACCGCCTCTGATTGATAACCCGCACACACACGTCATTGATGGGACTCCAGATAAGAATGTGCACATGTGTGGGGTCGCGTGGTCTGTCAGAAAATGGGCCTGGTGGGTCTAACGTCCATCCACATCAGGTCCTTTGCTTCAGCACTCTGTCGATGGCGTCTCCTCCGCTGGTAAACTCTAAATGGTGTACCATTGATGTCCTCATCAATTCTCCTCGGGTGGGAAGTATTTGCCACTGGCAAAAGCGGACTCCTATCTCTTGAGCATATCTAGGTCGATGCGCTGTAACTCTGTCTCTGTGATCCAGGAATTGTCTATAATGGGCCTATTCCTCCACTTGACTAGGGGTTTCTGGAAACCCCCGGAGCGGGTGGAAATCGATTTAGAATCCAAAATTTCCTCTATCTCTTCTCCTCGGTGCAGATGGAAGAGAAGGTAATATAGGGTACAGAAAGGTCAGGTTGCGGCCATGGTCCATATATATGGGAGGTCTAAGAGAAAGCAGGGGAACCGGTAGATAGAGGTGATGGTTCGTGGTGGGGAACGAGATCTTCTACGTTGAATGTGGAACTGATGCCCATGCTAGAAGGGATATCAACAACATAAGCGTTAGACTCCAACCTTTTAACAATTTTATGTGGGCCTATGCTACGGGCATATAACTTCTTCACGGCTCTAGATGGAAACCGTTCAAGCCTAATACGAACCATTACATTATCTCCAGGCTGAAATTCCCTAAATCTTCTATGTGAGTTAGCAGATAGCTTATAATTCTCATTACTTGAATTAATCTTCAGTTTTATCTCACTATGCAATGCATGAATATGCTGGGCAAACGACTCACCTAACTCTGAGAGATGCTGAGGAGTAGCCATGGGGATCTAATCTATAGAGGCTCTGGGTCTAAGACCTAAGACAATCTCGAATGGGCTCATTCCTGTGGACGTGTTCACTGAAGAGTTATATGCGAACTCGGCGATGGGGAGAACAGTGTCCCAGGTCTTGTGATGGTCTCCAACCAGACATCTTAACAAATTCCCTAGGCTATGATTAACTATTTCTGTTTGATTGTCAGTTTGAGCGTGATATGCCAACGAAAACTAAAGTCTTGTACCCAGGAGATGCTAGAGGGTCTTCCAGAAATAGCTAGTGAACCTAATATCTCTGTTAGACACGATGGATCCCGGCACACCATGCAGTCGCACAACCTCCTGAAAAAATAATTTTACAATGTGGGAGGCTTCTGAAGTCTTTTAATAGGGTAGAAAATGAGCTATTTTTAGAAAATCGATCAACAACCACGAGTATGGAATTGTGCTTACGGATAGTCTTGGGAAGCTCAAACATGAATTTCATATTGACATCTTGCCACAGGGCATGTGGAACTGGCAAATGAGTGTATAATCCTGTATTTTGTTTCCTCTGCTTCGCTAGTTGACATGTCCGACATTGCCCTACAATCTTGGCCACATCTCGCTGGAGACCAGGCCAATAGAAACGATCGGCTACGAGGGCAATAGTTTTATCTCGACCAAAGTGACATGCCATCCCTCCCGCATGAAGCTCCCGGACTAGAAAATCGCAAAGGGATGTGCGGGGTATGCAGAGCTTGTCTTCTCTAAAAAGATATCCATCTGTGAGGACAAACTTAACACTTCTCGAGGGCTGATCACTGGACAAAGACACATAAGCGGCTCCAAAGTCGGGACAACTTGAATACTCACTCTTGAGTTGCGCAAAGCCTGTAACCTCAATATTCATGGACCGCAGCGTTATAACATGACGACTAAGCGCATCAGCAACCTTATTTTCTTTTTCGACCTTGTGCCTAAGCATAAATGTATACTCTTGAAGAAAATGTGTCCACTTGGCATACCTAAGACTTAACTTCTCCTGAGAATTCAAATATTTTAAGGCCTCGTGATCAGATAATAAGACGAATTCTTGCGGTAACAAATAATGCCACCAATGATGCAATGATTGCACAACCGCATAGAACTCCTTGTCGTAAGTGGAGTAGCGTTGTTTAGCCTCGTTGAGCTTCTCGCTAAAAAAGGCCATATGACGTCCTTCTTGGCTTAACACTCCACCTATGGCAATTCCTGACGTGTCACATGCCACCTCAAAAACTCTGGAAAAGTTAGGTGGACGCATGACAGGTGCTTCCGTTACCTTTTTCTTAATTTATGAGAAAGCCCGCACTGCGGCTTTTGTCCACTGGAACTTCCCTTTGCAATCTGTAATGAGAGCCATAATGGAGCTAAACCCACGGATGAACTGCCGATAGAACGTGACCAAGCTGTGAAAGCTTCGCACGTCGTGTATGCTATGCGGCTCAGGCCAATTGACAATGGCCTTGACTTTCTCAGGGTCTGCAGACATAACCTCTAACGATATGACAAACCCTAGGAAGATAATTCTAGAGGTCAAGAAGGAACACTTCTTAAGCATAGAGCTTTTCTGCTCACAGGGTGATGTAGACCTGCCTCAAGTGTTCAAGGTGCTGGCTAGGGGATGTACTATAGATGAAAATATCATCAAAGTACATAATTAAAAACTTATCTATAAAGGGTTGCAACACTTGGGTCATCACACTCATAAACGTACTCAGAGCGTTGGTTAACCCAAAGGGCACAACCAACCACTCGTACAACCCGTCGTTCGTTTTGAAGGCCGTCTTCCATTCGTCTCTTGGACGAATACGAATTTAGTGATAACTGCTCTTGAGGTCAATCTTCGAGAAGATAGTACGAGTGACCATCATGTCACCAAGCCTTAGTATGGGAAAGCGATACTTGACAGTAATCTTATTTATGGCTCTACTATCTATGCACATACGCCACGTGCCGTCTTTCGTGGGTATAAAATGAGCTGGCACGGCGCACGGGCTCATACTTCTCGAATGAATCCCTTTTGTAACAATTCATCAACCTCCCTCTTCAACTTGGCATGCTCGGTGGGATTCATTCTGTAATGATGGAGGTTTGGTAAGGTTGCCCCCCGGGACATGATCTATCGTGTGTTTGGTATCCTGTATCGAAGGAAGCTCGTCTAGAAGGTCCCCAGGGAAGACATCCTGAAACTCTTCTAGGACTTGACAAACCTCCTGGGGTAACTCCATAACAACTTGGGTGTACTCTCCCTAACCACTAGGGCGTACACCACTGTCTTAGCCTTGGTCTCTCTCTTAAACACCTTTGCATCTATGATGTGGAGAGATTTGGACTGAGGTGCCTTCTCATTCTTTGAAACACTTTTGGACACAACGTCCTTTTTCCTTGAGGAAGATTTGCGAGGCAGCGGGCTCAAGACAAGCTTCTTTCCTTTGTGCATGAACACACAATTATTCGTACGCTCGAATATTGTGACATCTTTGTCAAAGAGCCACGGTCTTCCCAAAATGATATGGCCAACGTCCATCGTGACCACATCACGCCACAACTTATACTTGTATGGTCCAAATTCAATCGGATCAAGGTATTGTTGGGACACAGGGATGGATGTCGCATCCACCCAAGAAACTTGGTATAGGCTAGGCTGGGGAACTGCTTTCAACCCTAGGCGATTCAAAGTAGTTGTGGAGACCACGTTCGTGCAGCTTCCGTTGTCCACGATTACCTTACCTTGCAACTCTTTTCTCCACATTTGGCATAAATGTAGAGGATGATGGTCTTGTACTAATCATTGCTTTCTTTCATTTGAGTCAGGGCGAACCTCACTACTGCAAGTAGGGTAGTCTCCACATCCTCATCCTCAGCATCACTAGCCGCCTCAAGGGATGGGGTAAATATCATTTTGGTCACTGCCAACTTCATCTACAACTCTTTTGGGGTGTTATGAAACAAAGGCAATGCGTCCACCCTTGTTCGAACACTCCGTGGTGATGTGACCCATGCCACCACAGCGGTAGCATTGTCTTGGCATCGCGGGCCTAGTACTTAGTCTAGCCACGTTGTTACCTTGATTTATGTTAAATGGCTGGGAACCAGATTGAGCCCTGGGCTGATTTTTGACCTGAGGTCTTGCCCCCTGTGGAGCAACTCTAGGCACAGTAGGGATGCTCAAGTACTTCCTTGGAATTGAAGTAGCTCGCTCAAAACTAGGAATCTTCTTATCCCAACGTAAGTATGTGCTTGATCTACTAACTGAGGCAGGTTTACTTGGTGCTCTCTTGGTTGACATACCTATTGAGGTAAATTATAAGTTGCATGAGTGACAATCAGACGAAATTGATAATCTAGGCCCATGTATCGTCATCTAATTTATCTTAGCTTTACTCGACCAGACATCTTGTATGCTGTTGGAATTGTGAGCTAATTTATACAACAACCTTGTCGGCATCATCTCGAAGCAATTTATTGAATCCTTATGTTACTTCAAAACTTCACCTGGTCGTGGTCTTCTCTACTTAAATCATGGTCGCTTGAATGTTAGCGGGTTCTGCGATGTTGACTGGGCTGGTCCTCCTCTGATCGACGTTCCACTACAGGATATTGCACATTTGTAGGTGGAAACCTAGTTACTTGGAAAAGCAAGAAGCAATTTGTTGTTGCTCATTCGGTCATTCCTTTGCCCAGGCCGAATACCATGCAATGGCCCATGGTGCTTGTGAACTACTATGGGTGAACGTTATTCTTCTTCTTTTTCTTCTTTTTTTGAATGATGATACTTTTATTGAAAGAAAAGAGAGCAACATAAACAAGGAAACAAAAACAATAAAGCATAAAAGGAGCAACAGGGAAAAGGAGAAAGGAGAAGAAAAAAAAGAAAAGCAGAAAACCAAAAACAAGAGCTGCTCCGGAGCAGCCAAAAGCCCTGGAGCTAAAAACTAGAAAAATCCTATGGAGCCCAATCTCTGAATAGGACTAGCACTCTAGAGAATACCCCCGCAGCTGAGACCAAACTGTTCCTGAAGCAATGATCGTTGCGTTCAGCCCTAATAGCCCAAATAACTGCTAGGAGGATAGTCCTCCACTTTCTTTTACCTAGTGCTCCTCTTGAATCTGCATGCCACCCATTGAAGAGGCCATCTAGAGCACTTGGCATGACCCAGGAGACCCTTGCAAGCGTGAGGACACTCCACCAGATGTCGGACAAGAAGAGACAGTGTAACAAAAGATGATCCACCGTCTCTTTTGCCCTGAAGCACAGGAGGCACACATTCGGGATCTGCATTCCACGCTTCCTCAAATTATCAATAATCAAAATTCTTTTCCTTCCAGCCAACCATCTGAAAGCAGGAACCTTGGGTGGCACTCCGTAGAACCAGATTGAACTGGTATGACAGGGGGAGGAGAGAGAAGAGGCAGATAGAGACTTATAAAGGACTGCACCTAGAACAGATCAGAGGGCGACAACAACCAACAAATGGAATCTTTCGGCATATAGGGGAAGGGGAGAGGGACATCCTGCAAAAGGAGAAGGCTATTAAATTCCTGTAGCTCAAAATCTGAGAGATTCCTATGGAGAAGAGGGGGGGGGGGGGGGGTCCAAATCCCTCCACTTCCTTCAGGATAGAAACAGTCTTTAACAAGAGCATTAGGATCAGCTGAAATAGCGAACAAAGGGGGAAACGATTCAGCTAGAGATCGATTGCCAATACATTGCAATTCAATACATTGTCTATTCTTTAGGACATGTGATTCAATACATTGTCTATTCTGTATTGTTAGAGTTAATGCCTCTCTAGAGGAATGGGCTAGTGTTGTTTAGGTCTTTTGGCCATTTCTTAGTCGTCTTCTGTTTTGCGTTGTGGGTGTTGTATTCTTTTCTCGCTTCATGTGAGTTTTCTTAATAAAGTCGTTACTTCTCAAAAAAAACCCCATCTTCAATTCCAAAACATTGCGACAATCAAGCGCCCATCCATATTGCAAATAATCCCATCTTCCACGAGCACACAAAGCACATTGAAGTTGACCGTCACTTCATTTGAGAAAAACTGGCTGCCAAGCTTCTACTTACTCCTTTTGTGGCGCAACTGTGGAGAGCACCCCCCACCCCTTCCTGCAAAAAAAAGAAAAAAAAAAGAAACAGAAAAAATCCTGATAAGAACATCCAAACTGTTCAATTTATTGGCAGCAAAATGCAGATAGATTATTAAGAAAGAAAACACAGAAAAGATCCATATTGAACTGAAAAATGGATAAGATTCAATAACTATGATCTTCTGATCTGGGAGAGTTTTAGTGTGTGGGGCATCCAAGGTGGGATTCATAATATCAATGGTTTAGATCACAAAACCATGGTCCTACTTGTACAAACTGAAAGCTTGAGCATACTGTAGATATTCTTGGTCGATCATTGTCTAATACCTCTACTTGAAGTCATTTGGTTTTGTTCAGTTTGTGATTTGTGCAATAATGTTGGTCTGGTTTCACCATTAAAAAAAACACAGTTTGGTTTTTTAATTTTCTGAGTATGAAAACATTACTCGAATTAGTTGCTTTGTCTGCAGGTTTGCTATTTGTATGTGTGATGATAGCATTAGTTGCATTACTCGGTATTGGTTTGGTCTTTCACTTGAGTGTGATTGCATTCAATTAGTCAGGTTTTGTTCGGTTTTGCAATTTGAGTGAGAGCATTATGTAAAAGGTGACATTTCATCCAATAAAGCATGGCTGTTCTTATATTTGTAACTTCCTTTAAAATTTCCCCTTCAATTTAGTCGAATCTTGTTTTAGTGGTCATATTAGATCAGTCAAATTGGTTGGAATTTATTCAGGGCTGGCAACAGGCCAGGCCTGGATTTCTCCGGGCCTGACAATTGCCACCCCTGTTTTTTGTTCAATTTTGTAATTTGGGTGAGCATTAGTTTGATTAGTATGGTTTTGTTTGAAATGCGATTTTGAGTGTGATAACATTGTTGGATGGGTTTGTCTTAAAAAATTGGCTGGGCTAGTCTTTATTTTTTTTTTTTCATCTAATTTTTAGTTTGAGGAATATAACATTAGTTATCTGTTTGTTTAATATGTGACTTTTCATTTAGTTTGATTGTTGGAGAGTGAATGGCAGGGAAGGGTTCATATGGTGCTGTTTATAAAGCCAGAGATATAAAGACATCTGAGCTGGTTGCTATCAAAGTGATATCATTGAGCGAAGGGGTGGGTTTGTTGTGGGTGCTTGTCTTTATGGTTTGAACTTTGAATTTTATTTGGTGTGAGGATTTCTGCAAGTAGTGCTGTATGCTTTATTGAAACTTGAAACACTCTTGGTTGCTGTATTGATTAATGTATCACAATCAGGAGGAGGGATATGAAGACATTTGTGGGGAGATCGAGATGTTGCAACAGTGCAGTCATCCAAATGTGGTTCGCTACCTTGGAAGCTATCAAGCAGATGAATACCTTTGGGTGTGAGCAATTGCATTGACTTGAAATTCATGTCTTCCTACTTCAAATTCACATGTGTTGTTCTGTGTTTCTCTTTAGTAGTTGCAATATAAGATGTGATGTTTTACTTAATTCTCATCTCTAATCCCACCTCTGATATCGCGCAGTCCTGGGTTTCAAAGGGAGGACCCATCAAATTTGAGCTCCCAAAAAACCTTTAGGAGGAGGTTTCCACTTTGATTTTAGAGGGAATTAGCTTCTTTGCTGTTTATCAACTTATCCAAATGGTAGCAAAATATCTGAACCAGCATCCCCCAAAATCCAGGGAAAGAATAGCCCATTTAATGATGCTGCTTTAATTCTTTTTGTAAGTTTGTGGATTGGGGACAATACATTGTTGGAAATGTGATAATCTCTGCTTCCAAATCTCCCAACATAAAGCAAGAGGAAGCATCCTCCACGAAAGGGCCTCAACAACTTTTTTAGCGCTTCCTCAAGAGATTCCTAGAAACACCCAGAAACCTCAAAGCAATGGAGAAAGTAATTGTAAACTTTTCCTTGCTTCATAATAGTGAATGAATCAGTGATGAAAATTTTCTCCTCTTTTTTTTCACACTAAACAGATATTGGGAAGCCTGTGTTCCCTAGGTTGGAGATGATATAGGGTAGGGCTTTTATCAGCCAGGCAGTCCATACGAACCCTTCTCTTTCCAAAAATTGATTCTTAGGTCCAACATGTAACGAATGACCTGAACTTTGTACAGTCTACTCATCACTGTTCATATGGACTTGTTTTAACTCAGTTGAGTTGCAGTCTGACCCTCAAGACTCATTTTTCTAAGAATCCTTCTCTTTCTGAATATTGCTTCTTGGGGACTCTTTTGGACTTGGTCGAGTTGCACACTCTGACTCTTCTGTACAAGCACTATACTCAGTGTGACTCATCTGTATCACTGATACGCATAGTACTATCTATCTGTATCTCCGATACGGCTTCTTCAGATTGGTGACATGTACAGTGCAACTTGTCCATATTGGGCGATTCAGATTAGTATCATGTAATTAGAGTTTTGGACTGACTCATTGCAACTTGGAGAGGACTGAATCAGGCAAGTCGGTATTTTAAGCCACGTAGCCTTTTCCCAGCTGTTTGGGGTTGGCTTTATGATTCGTGTTTTGAATAAATTCTTTTGAAATAAAAGGATGGAATGGTTACATGTGCATGGCTAGTTTAAATCCTTAAAAGCTTCTCTTTGTAAGGACTAAGAACCAAATTTTATTGGTCATTTGATTTCATTAATTGCTAGTGGTTCTTCCTTGTGCTTTTTATTTTTTTAAAACTTTACTTACTTGTGCTTATGATCGATTTGTTTTGGAAACTGGATTTTATCATGTTCATTTGAATACTTATTTATGACACTTCCCATGATTATCAGTCTCCATAAGGTGATCATTTATATTTATAAATCTTGTTTACCCTTTTAGAGTAGATTGTACATCGTGACAAGTTTAAATGTAAGTTTTTCCTAGTTTTGCATTAATGTGAAAGTTTGTGCTGGCAGATTGTAATGGAGTATTGTGGGGGTGGTAGTGTTGCTGACTTGATGAACGTAACTGAGGAGCCTTTGGAGGAGAATCAAATAGCTTTCATTTGCAGAGAGGCATTAAAGGTACCATTTTCTTTCATTTATTACAATTGAACATGGAAAATTATGAAGGACAAGCTGGAAATATAGATAACGAGAATGCTAGATACTTGACAAAAGGACCCATTAGAATATATGGATGCTTATCATTGTAGTAATCCTTAGTTTCTTTTTTGTATTGTTAAGTACAAAAATATGGTAAGTTGATTGTTTGAACACATGTTTGTATGAATCACGCACACTTCACTTTTAGGGCCTGTTTGGTTTTCCAATTTCCAGTGTAGTTTAAAGCGAATGAGCCATCGTTATCTTTTCAGGATGTTTGGTTAAGAGAGAATTACACACAAAAAACGAGAGTCAAATACACATGTAAAGTAAACAGGTAAAGGAAATTGTAATCATTAAATTTTTACATACCAAAAGGCCCATTTTTACAGTGATGCCCCTGTAAAACAAACAATGGTATAATGAGATCACTCCAGTCAAATGTAAGTGATGTTACCACACAATTACAGGGGTAAATAATCACAACCCATTTCCAGCCAATTACCATTGTAACTAGAAAACCAAACAGGCTCTTAGGGAAGCAGATGGAAGGGAGATCATACTTGCTGCATTTAAGAAGGAATTGCAGTAACCTTCAACCTACGCGCCACTATTCCTCCGAACTCAATCTATGCTCCTGCTCCAACTTCCTAGCTGTTTATACTTTGTAATGTTTTGAAACAGACACTTCCCAGATCATGCACTTGAATCTGCTGCCACCTCCATCACGCTTCCTGCGACTGTAATGAGGATTGCAATGGAACTGGGAGTCTAGACCCAATAATCCATGTCTCATACAAAATAGTGCTTAACCACTATCTCTGCAGGGCTTTTAAGATTTTAATGTGGACTTCTAGCCATTGTTAAATCTTGAAGTTTTATTGATAATTTTAATCTCTGCGGGAATTGGGTCCTTTAGGCATTACTAAGGAAACGCTTAGGAGGGGTGAACCAGTGAAGTTGTTGTACTCATGATGATGTAACAAACGTGATGGAATTGAGTCCTATTGCATGACATTAAGATACCACTTCAGATGATCAATCTTGTCAAAGTATGCCTACAATGCACCGTGGAAGAGAATTCCAGCAGCTTTCTAGTTTATTCCACTAGAAAGATAGGGCAAAGCAACTAATATCATAGCAACACATGCTAGGGATAGAAGGAACACATGTTAGAAAACTAAAGCAACTAATGCTAGAAGCAACTCATACTAAAAATAAGCACTTGTATACAAATCAGTTATCAAAAGTATCATTGTAAATGATTTTTTACATGTTTATATATTTCTTTCTGTAAAGAAAAAGAAGCCCTAACATAACCCTAGTCATCAAACTGGTACAATTAAACTGACATAGAAACTCATCTTGACATAGAAACTCATCTTCTATGATGGGAGGATGTTTGCAAGCCGCTGTGAGAGGGAGGGGCGGGTTTCATGGTGTTGGGCATTGTAAATAATGCATTATTGTGAAAGTGGTTGTGGAGGTTTGCAACGGAAGATCATAGCTTGTGGAGAGAGGTCCTTTCTAGTAAATATGGTACTGGCCTCAGGGGCTGGTGGATTAAGGATTCCTCGCTCTACAAAGCTTCAGGTCTTTGGAAAGTAATATTCTTAGTAGCCCCTAAATTCAAAGAAGAAGTCTCCTATTCGGTGGGAGATGGATCTCGAGTTCAATTATGGGAAGATTTATGGTTGGGTGACTGCTTACTTAAAGATGCCTTCTCGTCCTTAATGGCATTAGCCCTAGATAAGAATGTCCCAGTAACCAATTGTTTGTCAAGATCTGAGAGAGGAATTGTGTCGTTTCTCCCTTGCCGCAGAGGTCTTGATGATGAGGAAATGGAGGTACTCATTAGCCTCTTCGAGAGGCTAAAGCTCACGGTGCCAAATGTCTTGGCGGCGGACTCGCTCTTTTGGAGAGATCACAAAATGGGCTGCTTTATGGTTCGGTCTTTCTAGAGAAAGATATCTACTTCCCCTTCTCTTATCAACTATAACTATCGAGTTTGGAAGTATGGAGCTCCCCTAAAAGTAACAACTTTTGTGTGGTTGGTGGGCAGGAACAGGGTGCTCACCGTTGACAATCTTTGCAAGAGAGGAATAGTGCTCCCCTAATATTTGTCTCTCATGCATGAAGGATGCGGAGTCGGTAGATCATCTTTTCATCTGTTGCCCCTTTGCAAGAAAGATTTGGGAGTCTTTCCTATCAATTCTCAATGCGGATTGGGTTTTGCCGGCCTCTGTCCCTTCCCTTTTGGCTTTGTGGGGCGGATAAAGAAGGTAAGGCGGTGTGGCACTTGGCCGCTATGGCTACCTTGTGAGCTGTTTGGGGTGAGAGAAATAGGAGGTGCTTTGAGAATAAGTCTGAACTGGATGACCGAACCTTCTGAAATGCATTAACTTGGTCACTGAGTGGGCTTCGGGTTTGAAGGATTTGGATCCTTTCATTATTGTAGCCCTTTTGGGCCTATAGTCTTTTCTTTTTCTTTTTGTGCTATTTTGTTGTATTCTTTCCCTCTTTGTTTGCGGTTTTCTAATAAATTGTCGTTGCCTCTCAAAAAAGAAAAAAAGAAAAAAAGAAAAAGAAAAAGAAAAAGAAGAGGTGAGGCTTTAGTTAAAACAGATGGTCAATAAACTCCCCAAAGCAATTTGGTGGGGGAAGGATTGGCCTTTTTAGAGGAGTTCCCCTTTAGATCTTTGCTTGGGGTGGGGTGGGTCCAGTTTGATGTTATCTCTGATGTGCAATTGGTGGAATTGGAAGCAACTTTCATGGTGGAGGATATCGTGGCCGCTATTTTTATGTGAAGGAGGAAGATGCCTCCATGGCCAACTAATTTCCTTACATCCTTCTTCCAAAACTATTGGGAAGTGATCAAAGATAATATCATGACAGCATTTAGGGAGTTCCTTAATTGGACAACTGTAAGTAAATTGTTGGGTGCTTCATCTCTGTAATCTTGAAGAAAGGAGCAGAAGTAGTCACTCAGTCCTAATGGTAGTTTTTACAAGGTGATTGCAGAAATTCTGGATGGGAGATGGTGGAGGGTCAAAACAGTGTTATCTCGCTTCCCAAAGTGCTTCGTTCTTGGGTGGTCGAGCCTTTTATCACCAGCAAACTCGATGAATATAGAACAAGAGGCCTATAGGGATTTCTGTTTAAGATCAATATGGAGAAGGCTTATAAATTTAAATTGGGAGTTCCTCAACTATTTGTTAGGTCATATGGGCTTCGCTATGAAGTGGCAGAGCTGGATCAAAGACTATATTTTTCTCATGGTTAAAAATGCGATCTCCAAAGGTTTCTTCAAGGGGTCATTTGGATTGGGGGATTCATATACCCACTAACCTCAAAATTCTGACATTTGGAGGATGGACAACCAAAATCCCGACAATTTTAAATGCCCACCTGTCATCTTAATACCCAAAAACTGGGTACTTTTGATTTCCAAAAAAGATTATGTAATTTCACTCCAATAACCACCAAGGATTCTCCAAAGCTCGCCTTAGGATCATTGGATGGAAGGATGGATGGCTAAAGGTGTCAAATTCACATGGGGGGTCTAAATCAATGACGGCACCATTTATAGTATGGCCAATTAAGACCGTCCATTTCCCTTGCCATTGATTGGAAGGCACGGATTGTCCAAAGTGATTTTGTGAGAGGAATGGGCAATCAAAGGTGAGACCCACATGATGGATGTCTAGATTAATGACCGGAACATTTTTAGTATGATTAGTATGTACCAATGTTTTAAATAGCGAATAGTGTGTGGCGTAGTGTTCACCCCTCTGAAGCGTGAGGCGCATGCTACATGCTACTTCTAGATTTTTAATCAAGGTTGCACTAATTCCATGATATTCACCAAATTAGACTGATTAATATTGAAATTTAACAAATTTTCATGATATTTGTTGCAACCAAATGCAACTTGAAGTAATAGGAAAGGGTAATCGTTATGTATAAAGGTAAAGAAAGAGTAACAAAATTGATTTAATACTATTACTTATATTATTTTTACTAAAAGCATTAAATATTGAAAATAAAAAAATATAACAAAGCATTGAATATATTATTTGATTTCAATGTTTTAATGAAACTTAACTTGTAATGCGAGGTGTGTAGCATGTAGCGTAGTTTATGTAGCATGTAGTGTATGCAAATTATCATGAAGCATAGGCTACACGCGACTTAAGCTATTTTCATGAGTTACGTTGTGTTAAGGCTAAGCTACACGCTACATAGTGTAGCTATTTAAAACACCGGGCATTGATTTTCTTAGGCATTGGTTGGAGGTTAGGATCATCCAAGAAAAGTGATTTTTTGAGAGGGAGGGCAATCAAGGGTGGGGCCCATGTGATGGATGTCACAGATAAATGATCGGAAAATTTGTAGCATGATCAATATGGATTGTCAATTTCCCTAGGCATAGATGGAAGATTAGGATTGTTCCCCAAAGTGATTTTTTGGGAGGGATGGGAAATCAAGGGGTGGACTCACATGATGGATGGTCTAGATCAATATGATCAGATCATTTGCCATGTGATCAATATGGACCATCAATTTTCCTATGCATTGAATGGATAGTTAGGACCACCCAATGGAAGTGGTTTTTTAGAGGGATGAGCAATCAAGGGTGGACGCACATGATGAATAGCCTAGGTCGATGATCAGACCATTTTTTTTTTTTTTAGTGATGAATTGTCTAGGGTGAAACCATATGATGGAGGGTCTTGGTCAATCATTTGACTGTTTGTAGTATGATAAATATGGGCGCCCATTTCACTAACCATTAAATGGTCAGTTGGGATCTTCCAATAAAAGTGATCTTTTACAGTATGGGTGATCAAGGGTGTAGAAATGTCTGTGAAGATGCAGACTACCTGCACCCGGACAGAAAGACCCTATGAAGCTTTACTGTTCCTTGGGATTGGCTTTGGGCCTTTCCTACGCAGCTTAGGTGGAGGGCAAAGAAGGCCTCCTTCCGGGGGGGCCCGAGTGAACCACATGATGGACGGTCTAGATTAATGATCAATATGGGCCGTTCATTTCCCTAGCCTTTGTAACATGTGCAAAATTTTAGCACATGGGCAACATCTAACCCACACATCAATTTGATCGCATGATATACAATTTATATTTGAGAGTTGAAATTGATTAGGTGATAGAGTGGGGCACACCTGTTCATTTACTTTGGATGCTTCTCAAATAAATAAACAGTACAATACATGTGATTCCTAACTTGTAAGCCAACCAATCGCGGGCGTTATAGTTTCCGGGAATTACAATGCCCAATTAGGCTACTATAGGAGGTTACCGAAATGAAGAAATTATAATTGCCAGCAATTACAATAACCAGGCATTACAATTCCTAGTAATTGAAATATCCAGGGATGCAAATGCTCCCAAGCCAAATGACCCCAAGGATGAGAATGGTATCCGAAGGGTGACCCCGCATCTTCTATATTGTAGTCGTTATCTTTAGGCGGGAGAATATTTCTAATTGAATCTGTTCTTGCGATCTTTCTGTTATATCTGATATCTATCCTTAGATGTTCAGTTAAGGTCGCTGGAAAAAAAATTGACTATATTCAAAAGCAATCCCTATGGAGTACAACCAAGACACAAATATCATCTGGTGGTGTGGGAAGATATTTGTAACCCAATAAGGTATGGCTGCCCAGGCCTAAAAAATGTAAAGACAACCAATTTAGCTTGACTGGGGAAGTTGGGGTGGGGAATGGGGAACGGGTGAGTCTTTAGGAGCTTTTTTAGTGGCAGAGTATGGTGCAAGCGAAAATGGGTGGGATGTCTGTTTATCTCACAGAGCTGGTTCGTCTATTTGGGGTTCTATTTCGTAGGCTTAATCTTTCTGCTCTAATAATTTCAGATTTAGAGTAGGGAATGGGGCTAGAGTGCGTTTTTGGCAAGACCTTTGGTGTGTGGAAGTGCTGCTGTGCAAGAGGTTTCGTATTTTGTGTTCACTGGCTGTCAATAAAGGGGCTGCGGTCAATCAGTTCTTTCAGTGTCTGGATGGCAACTGGCAAGGTATTATGATGCCCCTCCTTCCACATCTTTAGTCCATCTTGGCCATTGGATGTACTAAAAGATGACTTCAAGTGGGATGAAAGAAAATGTCTTTAAGTTTTATTTGGGTTATTGGTTGTTATTATAATGACTAATACAGAAAAGAATAACTAGCTTAAGGTTTTTTTCATTTGGTCTAGTCAATGAGTTGAGCAAAAACTTTGGTCTTTTAGCTTCTTCTTCTTTTTTAGTCTATATAGCTGAAGTAATTAATCCTTTACTATGCATGGCTGAGAAAAGAGTCAATGAGGGTCCGGGTTAAATTAATTTTCCAAGATTGAATTGATATCAAGTATTTACATGTAATTTTATCCATGAGTGCTTATTTGTTGCGACTTGGAACTTCTATTTACTTTGATGTAGGGTCTATCGTATTTGCACTCAATTTACAAGGTCCATAGAGACATAAAGGGTGGAAATATCTTGCTCACCGACCAAGGAGAGGTAAAACTTGGTAAGTACATCTCAATATGAGCGCACTTGACATAGTTATTGGCAAAAGAAAGTCAATGTTGAGTGCCTCATCATTTTCTTTGTAAAATAGTTTAGACTAGAGGTGGCAAGTCAAAAGTCCTTTACCATTTTAGAATCTAGAAGATCTAATAAATTTTGAGATATTGAAAATGGCATTTCAGATTACATAAGGTTTTCCCTCTTCTTCAATGTACATTTGTTTCATTTGGATATATTTTTTTTACTCACTAAAGGAAAAAAAATTGTTATGAGATTTACATTTCTCGCAAGTATCTCCCTCTCAACTCTTTTATGCTACGTTGATGTCATGTGATACTTGTATGCATAATTGAATTTATTTCGTTGAATGTGCTGTAACTTAAATATGATTGTAGGCTTGTAGCTTCTTTGGATAACTTTATTTGAAGTTCATCTCTTTCCAACTTTCCATTGCAGTATTTCTATATTGGAGGCAAGGGAAAGAGATAACATCTGTTGACTTAGGATGAGTGTAATCTAACAACTGCTAACAACAGATATAACTGAATAAACCCATTTGTAAACGTGCTTCGAGATCTTTTTGTAAGAGGATACTGGATTGATTCCTACAAATTTTGGGAATGCCTAAAACATTGTTTTTTTTTTGAACAATGATGATATATTAAAAAAGGCCGAGGTCAAAGGAGACGACTATACAAAAATACAACAACACCCAACAAAACGCCCCCAAAGGAAAAAGAAGAGAAGATTTAAAATCTAAGCTTCCACCCAAACCTTCATATTAAGAATTGCCCTATTGAAAACTTGTATCGGCCCACTGATTTTGTTCTTGAAGCAACGCTGGTTCCTTTCCAACCATAAAGCGCATAAAGTTGCTAATAAACTTAAACGCCATTGCCTTTTCCTTTCTTTCCCTATCCCCCTGTCGTGCCAAGCTATGAGAAACTCATCAATCGACTTCGGGAACACCCAAAGAACCCCAAAAAATTGTAGAAGAAGATACCAAACCTCCCTAGAAAATACACAATGAATGAATAGGTGATCCACAAACACCGCATCTTTGAAGCACATTAAGCAAACATTTGTGAGATACATGTTTCGCTTACAAAGATTGTCTATTGCTAGCACTTTGTTTCTGCACACTAACCACCCAAAAGTTGTCACCTTCATAGATTGTCTATTGCTAGCACTTTGTTTCTACATACTAACCACCCAAAAGCTGTCACCTTCATAGGAGCACCGTAATGCCAAAGGGAAGCTGTTGCTGTAATGTCAGAATGATCTTCACCCTCACACAAGAACTGATAGAAGGATCTCATTGAGAAAGACCCTGTCTTCGACTTGCGCCATCTCAAGGAATCTGCTTCTGATAAAAGTGGGGAAATCTTTGATAACTTCTCAAGCAAAAGAACCATCTCTTTAAACTCCCCATCCGAAAGATTCCTCCTAAAAATAGGGCTCCATATAACCTCCTCCCCTCTAATTGAAAAACAATTACTCACCACCTCCCTTTCTACCTTTGCTACCCTAGCTAAAGATGGGAACCTCTCACCAACCTCACATCTCCCACCCACCTATCCTCCCAAAATCTAATTCTTTTCCCATCCCCCAAATGAAAGCCTATTCCCTCCCACACTCTCTCTTTTAGGGACGCTACTGACTTTCACATGTAAGAACATCGATACAAGGATGAATCCTTCATCCACCACCCTCCTTCCTCTACCCCATATTTTTTCGCTATTGCCTCCCTCCATTTAGCCTTTCCCTCCACCCCAAACCTCCATACCCATTTCCCCAAAAGAGCTAAATTCATCTCTTCTAACTTTAAGATCCCCGCTCCTCCTTGAACCATTGGTTTATAGATTTTATCCCATTTCATTAGATGGAACTTGTGTTTCTCCCTCGACACTTCACATAATGACAATGCATAAATTATCGACTCAAAACCCTACATGATCTTGGAAAAATTGTTTGCTTGTGTTTCTCAAGAGTTCTTTTAGGGTTCTCTTCCACAGAATGATTCTTTTTTTTTTTTTTTTGGTTTACTGATTCCCAATTTTTACTAGCCATTCCCAAGTAAGTTTGTTGCCGTACATTTCCCTAGTTGAAGCAGTGATCAAATCAGGCGTTGTGCTACTTATGATTAGTTATTCTGGTAGGTGTGTTTTTAGTGGCCCCTATTAGGATCTGGATATAACATTTTCTATGATTTGTTGATTTTTTTTTTCTTTTTTTTTTTCCTCGGAGATTTTATTCTGGTCACCAAATGTTATATGTTGATGTGTCTCTAATACAAATTGTTGCATAACGGTAATGGCAGTTGTAACGGCCACCATCAGTTATTGTTACAATACAGGTTGTTATGGCTTATATATATATATATATATATATATATATATATATATATATATATATATATATATATATATATATATATATATATATATATATATATATATATTTGGAAAAACCTATTTCGAGGTCGTTACGAGGCCGTCATGATCAGTTTTTTCTGTAATGGCTATTATGGCCATTTTGGCCCTATAATGTGTAACGGTTATGGCTGTTACTGTTATGTAACGACCGTTATGGGCCATTACGGACTGTTTTTGTTGTTCTTTCTTTACCTTTATACTTAATGATTGCCCTTTCCTATTATATAGGTTGCATTTGGTTGCACTAAATATCATGAATTTTTGTTAAACTTCATTATTAATCAGTCTAATTTGGTGAATATCATGAAATTGGTGCAACCAAGCGCAACCTTGATGAAAAATCTAGAAGTACTACACGCTATGTAGCTTATGTCTCACACTTCAAAGGCGTGAATGCTACGCTACATGCTATTCACTATTTAAAAAACTAGCATTAACCAACACAAGGATGTAAATGGGCCTTTTGCAAGTGTATCTTGCCTTATTATCAAATTATTCAGTAATGGTAATGGCCAGCGTAATGTCCGGCCATTGAAACGTTATGTTATAGGTCGTAACAATCCTCGCAAAGGTCTTTCTTTTTTGAAGAAAAAATGTGAAAAAATATTAGAAAAATTCAAAAAAAAAGGAGAAAAAAAGAAAAAAGAAAAAGAAAAAGAAAAAGAAAAAGAAAAAGCGAGGAATCCAAATATGTGTTCTTTCTAGTTTTGAGCATGTTTATGATTGTTTTGATGGCACATTCTTTGGTAAGGCTGGCTGATGATATTAATTATTATTAATTTGAGAGGGTTAGATTGACTCCAAAACTCCTATATTTAATTTTCTACATATCTAATATAAATGATTCAATATAAATAAGATTATATGAGTATGAATCTAATGATGAAACAATTATATTATATTTATCTTGCTATTTTACTGCAAGCAACCATGGTATGCCTATATAAGTCCCTAAAATGTTAATGCATGAACTATGAAGTGAACTCATAAGTAATAGAGTGATGTCAAATGACAAAGATAAATAGAAAAACATTACTCCCCACATGTCACTAATGCATATCCTTAACCATTTGACACCATTTCCCTCAAGAAATTTGAGGAAAAAATAAATTCTGATGAGGAGTGTCAGGCTAATTTAGGATCACTTGAATATCCCCAAAATGGGTTGAAATTCATGCAATTTATAGGATTTATCTTACTAATGCATATCCCTAGCTATTTGACACTATTTCCCTTGAGAAATTTAAGGAAAAAAA
Source organism: Liriodendron chinense (assembly GCA_003013855.2). Taxonomy (NCBI): domain Eukaryota; kingdom Viridiplantae; phylum Streptophyta; class Magnoliopsida; order Magnoliales; family Magnoliaceae; genus Liriodendron; species Liriodendron chinense. Next base: position 1,347,595 of record ML058525.1, read on the forward strand.
TAAAATAAAATTTGGATGAATAATGTCTCAGACATATTTGGGACCACTCAAATGCTTCCAAAACAACGTTAAATTCATGCAATTTGTGGAATTCATCTCGCTAATGTATATCTCCAACCATCGGATGCATGGTATTAAAAAATGGTTACATTATGGTCGTAAAGGCCATTATGTAAAGGAAAAGGTCACCCCCATTACGTGATATGGGAGTGAATAAGTTCGTTATGAAGAAATGGGCTGTGTTGGCACTGTTGCATGGATGATAACATGTAACGCTGTTGTAGACAGATATAACCATAAAGGGCCCATGTTGAAAAATTTTATTTTCAAATTTTCACTCTTTTACCACTTCTTTATTCACGTCAAACATGAAGGAGGTTTAGAAACTAAGTTTAAACTAGATGAAGGATTATTTTGAAGATCAAAATGCAAAATTAAGTGGGATTCAATGAATTGAAGGAGAGTGGACCATATTAGGAGATATAAGAAGTGGTGAACTTTCACTATTTTCCTTCATTGTCTGTATCCGTTTTGTTGTATTTACATAAATGGGCCCTAATCCACCACGTGTAACTGTGTCGTCAACTCATCATTGGAGTCTTTATTATATATTGATATTAGATGAAATTGCGCGTATGGGGGTAGTCTAACACGACACCTTAACACTCTTCCGCGTTGCGGAAGTTAAGAGCGGAGCTTAGAATCATAGCTAAGTCTTGAGGGGGGGGGGGGGGGGGGGGGGGGGGGGGGTTGGGTTAAATAGGACCACTTAAAAATTTTGCCTACTTAACAAATTTACCGATTAAAACTTAATAAACACTTAGGCTTCCAAGCCAAGTGGGTCCAATCACATTGACTGCAAAAGATTCAACAATCTAAGGAACTAGTCTATAGAAAAGATAGTGAGCTTGTGTGTGTTCATGTGTAAACCATACAATCCCTAGCATATATCTAAACATGCATTCATGTAATTCAAACAAGTAAACTTATAAGCATATTAGAAAAGATGCGCTAATGAACAATTACAAACACGAGATATATAGTGGTTCGGTTTCCCTACTCCACTCTTGGCCGACGCACTCGTCCCTTGAGTGTACCGGATTTCACTATCTAGGAGTTTCAATAGGTTCCTCTTAACCTTTACACTTGGTTTTTAATAGGTTCACAAAAAACCTTGATCCTACAAAGGACCGGCTCCTATGGAGTCCTAGTTGGTTTTCTATTGGCTAATCAACATCCACTACACGTACACTGCCGTCGAAGGCCTACACAATGACTTGGTTTAGGTCCTACACAAGAACTTAATGAGTTTGGGTCACAAACTCTACACTCAATCCTACACAAGGAAGGAGTGTAATATGGACTCTTATAATTGACAACTTGTCTGATTGAGCCCCTTTTGATGCACATTTTTTGAGTTGCTTCTTCATGCTCTCCCGTGCTTGAATCAACTCCTCGTTGCTCCCCCGATCATTGATGTTGAATGGTTCAACTCCATGATCAAACACCTTGCACGCAATGCTCCATTGGGGTGACCAAGGTGATGGGAGTTGGTGAAATCTCTAGAACCTAAGGATGAGATTAGGTTCCATGTTGTGGATTCACTTAAATGGGTCTTCTAGAGTAATTAGACAAGGATCTACCTATTGGACATCGTGTCTAATATCTAGAGAGAGGTGGAGATCAAGTTCATCTTCAACTTGAGCTTGGAATGCTCTTACTTGTGATGAATCACAAGGAAAATGACTTGGATCTCATAGGATTAGAAGCTCTATGGATATGGAGTTGTTGTGGCTTCTAATGTACTAAAAACTCATAAAAAAGCCCAATGCCCGAGTGCCTAAAATAGGACCACTTAAAAATTTTGCCTACTTAACAAATTTACCGATTGAAACTTAATTATGCAATTAACACTTAGGCTTCCAAGCCAAGTGGGTCCAATCACATAGACTACAAAAGATTCAACAATCTAAGCAATTAGTCTATAAAAAAGATAGTGAGCTTGTGTGTGTTCATGTGTCAACCATACAATCCCTAGTATACATCTAAACCTGCATTCATGTAATTCAAACAAGTAAACTTATAAGCATATTAGAAAAGATGCGCTAATGAACAATCACAAACACAAGAAATATATAGTGGTTCGGTTTCCCTACTCCACTCCCGGCCGACGCACTCGTCCCTTGAGTGTACTAGATTTCACTATCTAGGAGTTTCAATAGGTTCCTTCTAACCTTTACAGTTGGTTTTCAATAGGTTCACAAAAAACCTTGATCCTACATAGGACTGGCTCCTACGGAGTCTTAGGGCCCGTTTGTTAACGCTTAAAATAGTTGCTTAATACGAAATGGAGAAAATCCTTTGTATAAGTGTTGTTTGTTAATGCCAAATTTGGAAAGTGCTCTGTCATTTTCCCTTGATTTTTTTCGGCGATGGAGGTTTGACTTAATGGAGAATATGGAATGTGCTCCGTGAATTTTCTATAAAAAAATAAATTTGCTTACAAACTTACCCCTCCTCGCAATTGTTAGGGAGATTTTCTCTCATAAGCATAATACACCAAACAACTTTTAACATGTGTCACTTTTCTAGCCCCAACATGATTTATGTATTAGATCCAAACTGTCCATCAACTTTTTTTAGATCATTCCAGCATGAGCCCAAAAATGAGGCACATATAAAGGTCAAGTGGACCACAACATAGAAATCAGCGGGAATTTAATGACTACCGTTGAAAAATTCCTAGGATCTAATATGAGGTTTATTTCCCATATAACCTCTTCACAAGGTCACACAGACCTGGATGAAGGGAGAAAGAAATATGAGCTTGATCAAAGCCTTCGGTGGCCTTGAGAAGTTTTCAATGGTAGGTACCCGATTTCCTTTGTTTCCTGTAGTGTGACCCACTTGAGCCTTACATTTGCCTCCTTTTTTTGTCTTGCGCCCCAAAATGGCACGGAAAAATGAATGGATGGTATGGATGAAAGATATGCATCACTCTAGACCCCACAGAGGCCCTGTTAGGGCCGCCCGTCTCCGGCCTTAAAATCTATTCGGTGGATCCCATGCGGATTGCCAACTCACACTCCAAAAAAATAAGGAGGTTACTTGACAGTGCTGTGTGCCCCATCACCATAATATGTGTTTTATCCACACCGTCCATCCATTTTGTTAACTAAGTTTAGGATATCCCTAAAAAAATAAGGCAGATCTAAAATTCAAGTGTGTCACATGAGAGGAAACAGTGGGGATCACTGACCACCATTGAAACATTTGTATTCCATCGCACAGCCAAAGCTAATTACGTCCTTCCCTAGCCCGGACGATAATCCTTCTAGGCAGGGCTCTGTGGGGCCCACCATGATGTAAGGGTTTTAGCCACGCCGTTCATCCCATTTCTCAGATCATTTTATAGCATGATCTAAAAAATCAGGCAGGTCCATAACTCAATTGGACCACACCGAATGAAGAAGCGTGATAAATGACACCTACTGTTGAAACCTTTCAAGGGGCCAACGTGATGCTTTTTTACCATCCAACCTATTCATAAGGTCATGTAAACCTGGATGAAGTGAAAAAACAAATATCAGCTTGATCCGAAAACTTCTACAACTCCCTAAAAGTTTTTAATGGTGGGCATTCAATCACCACTTTGTGGTCCACTTAAGCCCTAGTTTTGCCTCATTTTTGGATTCATATCCTAAAATGACTTGTAAATATGGATGGATGGAGTGGATAAAATGCTTATATCACGATGGCCCCCACATATCCCTGCCTAGACGGATTATCGTCGGGGCGGGGTTAGGACGCAGTCCGCTTCCTAGTAGGATTGTTGTTGGGACATCGGGCTCTTGGATGGGGTGCTATTGCACAACCTAGTGAAAAAACGGATGGTTTTGTGGGTCCCATCATGATACATGTGTTTTATCCAAGCTGTCCATCCATTCCTACTGTTCTTTTTAGGGCATGAGCCCAAAGAGGACGCAGATTAAATACTCACTTGGACCACACCACAAGAAACAGTGGGATTAATTGCCTATAACCCAAAACCCGTGGGCACCACAAAAGTTTTAGATCAAGTTGATATTCATGTTTTTCCCTTCATCCATGTCTATGTGACCTATGAACAGGTTGGATGGCAACTAAGCATCATGGTGAGCCCTAGAAAGGTTTCAACGGTGGGCGCCATGTCTTACCATTTCTTATGGTGTGGTCGGCCGGATATTAGAATTAAATGGATGTTAACTTAATGATTTTATTTTCATTTAATAATAAATAAATAAACTCTTCATAATGCAAAATATCTCCAAACAGGAGATAGGGGCAACTATGTCGAATTAACAGATTTTGGTCATTTCAGACGTTTGTAAACAAACAGATTGTTTCAGATCCAGTACTTAATTTTCAGACTTCAACAACAATTACCAAACAGATTTTTAAACTTCAGATTCGGGCTTCAGATTCTAGATTCAGGCTTCAGACTTAAGATTTAACAAACGAGCCCTTAGTTGGTTTTCTATTAGCTAATCAACATCCACTACACGTACACTGCCGTCGGAGGCCTACACAATGCCTTGGTTTAGGTCCCACACAAGAACCTAATGAGTTTGGGTCACAAACTCTACACTCAATCCTACACAAGGAAGGAGTGTAATATGGACTCTTACAATTGACAACTTGTCTGATTGAGCCCCTTTTGATGCAGCCTTTTTTGAGTTGCTTCTTCATGCTCTCTCGTGCTTGATTCAACTCCTTGTTGCTCCCCCGATCATTGATGCTGAATGGTTCAACTCCATGATCAAACACCTTGCACGCAATGCTCCATTAAGGTGACCAAGGTGATGGGAGTTGGTGAAATCTCTAGAACCTAAGGATGAGGTTAGGTTCCATGTTGTGGATTCACTTAGATGGGTCGTCTAGAGTATTTAGACAAGGATCTACCTATTGGATATCGTGTCTAATCTCTAGAGAGAGGCGGAGATCAAGTTCATCTTCAACTTGAGCTTGGAATGCTCTTACTTGTGATGAATCACAAGGAAAATGACTTGGATCTCATAGGATTAGAAGCTCTATGGATATGGAGTTGTTGTGGCTTCTAATGTACTAAAAACTCATAAAAAAGCGCAATGCCCGAATGCCTAATATATAGACTTTAAGCTCCAATGGTACAAAAGGGGAAAATTGACAGTTGGGTTGATCGGTCGATCAGTTGATCAATCGGTTGAGTCTGGATCGACTGTATACCAATGGCTAGAATTTTAGCCGTCGATCGGTCGACATGATATGTTGATCAGCCGTCGATTGATCGATCTAAATTGATATTTAGGCCAGATATTGCTGTCCAGTTTTTGGCCATTTCGACCTGTCAATCGGTGCGGTCGATCGGTTGATAGTTCTGTCGATTGGTCAATGGATGGATCAACAACACCCCAAAGCATGCTGTTTTTGGTAGTTTGTTTACAACAGCTTGGGGCCTCTAAAGCCTTATGTTTTATGATACCTTTAGGGATCCTAAGGCCAATGAATGACAATCTAAAGTTCACCTATCAAGGTCCAGTCATCTAGAGGCTAGGTTGTTTTGGTTCCAAGGGTCAGGGACACCAAGGCACCTCATTTACCTGGTTCTTCTCTCCTTGATGCTTCTTGTCTTCATGTGTCTTCGGTCTTCAACTTCCAAGGGCTCAACCGACTCACTGACACACAAACTCACATGATTGACAAACAAGGTGCACAAACAAGTGCACTAACATTAGATACTTAAAAATGGGAGTTTACTGTTTTAGAGTCAGTCTCAGGTTAATAGTATCAGGCAGCCAAAGATATAATTCTTGCCAAAGAATGATCCATCATACCATCAAATACATGTTCAAAACTAAGAAAGGAATATATATTTAAGATCATCTCATTTTTTTGAAATTTCAAGTATCTTCTTACATTTTTTTTTCCTTACAATTTTTTTTGATCGTTACAGGGTTGTAATGGGCGTTATGGCCTGTATTATAAAAGTCACATGGTTGATCGTTAAATCAGCCGTTACCGAATACCTTGATTTGATACCATTTTCCTTAAGAAATTTGAGGAAAAATTAAAATTAAGTTTGGATGAAGTGTTGGGCTGACCATTTGAATGTCCCCAAAATGGGCCGAAGTCATCACTGCCCTTAAGAAATTTGATCTATTACTATTCATCCAAAATATGGCTTAAGATTACCAAAAATACAAAGAGAAAAAAGAAGAAAAAGAGATGAAAAACATTGATTTAGTGCATGCATGTCTGGATCTAAACTCCACATGTATTTAAACATCTATCCTCCAAATATTTTACAAAAACAATTTTTTTTTTTTTTTTGAAAACTGGTGGAAATTATTTTGAAAGCAGTAAAAGTAGAAAAAATCTAAAAAATTATCCAAACATTTTTTCTGAAGAATGCAAAGAAATGTATTAGAAGGGCAAAAACGCCAGAAAACTACAAGAAAACAAAAAAACAAAAAAAAAAACAAGTAGAAAAACTACTAAAAAACTAGAAGACCAACACGAAGGCCAGAAACAGGAAGCAAAACAGCTCTAATTCAGAATGGAGGAGATGCCTGTTCTGTGTAAGAGATTTAGACTACACAACGAATCCTTCAGGTCCCAGATTGTCTGATTTGAAACCGAAGAAGAGGATGCAAGATCTTGAAAGCAACGGTTATTCCTTTTTCCAAATAGCCCAATGGTAGCCATGACTGCCAGCTTCCACACCATTTTCTGGTCTTTCTCAAGGGCTAATCCATTTTAAGGCGAACAGATGCGAAAGAATTGAACCAGGCATAACCCAAGGGATTTGAAATTTGTTGAAGACAGTCGAGTAGTTGACCAAACTCTTGTAGCATGAGGACTGTGTAGGAAAAGATGAGGGATGGACTCCGCATCGCCTAGACATAGAAGGCATATGTTAGGGAGAACAAGGCCTCGACGTTGAAGGTTGTACACTGTTAAAACCCTTCCTCTCGCAAGAAGCTAGACAAAGGCAAAAATCTTATGGGAACTTTGTATGACCAGATGAAGGAAGGGAATTTGGAACTCTGAATGGAGGAAGATCCTTTGATGATGTTGAAGAATGTTTTAACAGAGAAATTGCTCGAAGGAAGGTTGGACACGATGGAGAAGCTAAAGAAGCTCTAGAAAATCCTTATATTTTTCCTCCATGAGGTCTTTTCTACAAAGAGGACATCATGCCCCTGAACCAACAAGAGAATAGCAATCAGAAACAGAGATAGAGGGATTGGGGGATATTTTGGTTAACCTCGGAAAAAAGAAGAAGAAGAGAGGGGTCTATCTGAAATCCATTGGTCAAGCCAGAATCTGATCCTCGTATCATCTCCAAGACTAAAAGAGACACCTTCCAAGAAGAGGTTCTTAAGCTTGGAGATAGCTTTCCAAAGTGAGGAGGCATGATAGTTGAAGGAGGGCTTGGTGAACCACCCTCCCTCCTCCAGCCCATATTTTTCAGCTATGATTTCCCTCCACCAGTTTCTTACCTCGGAATCAAAGCACCATAGCCACTTCCCTAAGAGAGTAGAGTTAACTTCAGTCTAAGCTTTTATGCCAGATTTTGTTGAACACAAATCTAGCAAGATTTTGTCGATTCGGTAATATAATTCCTGATTTTATGGTATCGGTTGGTGTGATAATGTAACCCTTTTGCAAACAAGGAATGATTGTAGCAGAGGAATATCCTCTCCTTCTCATTTGTTGCAATAATGATAAGGAGAAGTTCGATGTTTGAGGAAAAGGGAAAGTATGGAAATTGAGCATGAAATGGGAACCTTTAGTGCAGGAGAGAACGATCATGATGCTGGGCAGTCAGTGGAAGCTGAAGGAATTGATGAGTTGGAGGACAGTGAATGGATTCTGACAGGTCGTAAAAGGAAGTCAAAAGCTGAGCAATCCATGGGCGTAGAAACCGAAGACCGCAGGAGTTCCTGACAATGTTTGTTGTTAATTTTCTGGAGGAATGGTTCGAACTGCATTTTAGAAGGGTTTTTGGGAAGTTCAGGGAAGTGAAAGAGGTTATCATTCCTACTATCTGGGTATTGGCGGTGATTTGAGGTTTTGCCTTCGTTTAGGTGGGGGGAACAGTAGAGATGATGGGAGCAATTAAAGCCATGAATGGTGCTCAGTTCGGGGGAAGGAAACTTAAGGTATATCAAGCGAAGTACGGTCCAGAGGTAGTTAACCAGATGAACCAGCAAAAGGGGACTAGAAAGGAAAAAGAAGCAAGAAAATCCAGAAAAGAGGAAGATTCGCCTACCGTGAAGGGGCCGGAAGTGAAAGGAAACGAGGGAGGTAAATCGTTCCATGACATGGTGGTTGGATGCTTGAGCAGCGGAGAGGCAGCCATTAATGTCAAGGAGCATGGCGGCATCTTCTCTCCCCTGTTGGATAGATGGGTGTGGAGAAGCGTTGTGGATGGAAGTCCAGAGGTGAGCATCAACCCGATAGTGCTTGACTAGGCATGGAGCTCCGTTCAATGGTGTCTGGTGGCATCCGCCAGACCAGGAACTTTGGATGAGGAAGTGGGAAATTGGTTGTTGCAGAACTGCAACGTGGATGAGGAAGATGAGTCATTAGGCACTTGAGCACTCTTCCATATGGATGTCTCTCTGGCCTTAGGCGAACATTGACAACATCATTGTTGCCTGAAATCTGTTCAAGGATAACACAATCTGGGCAATTTATTGGTGGGAGGAATGGTCGGTCTTCGGAAGAATCATGGTATTAGATATGGGAGCGTCCGTGGGAGTTTTAGATCATGGATTTTTTCATGGAGGTGAGCTTGAGTTTTGGGCAAGTAGCATGATCATCCGAGGACGAAAGGATATGAGATGCTTTGATTTACCAAAATCTGCTTCAGGAAGAAAAAGCTCGTGTCGCTACCGGTGAAAATCTCCATTCATGTCGGAAATGACCGGTTTTCGATTTGACTGGTTAGGGAATTAGGGATCGATTTGGAGGTCAACTAGTAGAGGTTAGGGTGCCATGGATTGCACGTAGGCCACGAGCATGTGCCGGTAACAACTTCGGAGGAAGATAAAGCTTAGGATCGGTGCTTTTGTGGACCATTAAATGAAGGGGAGGGCTTGTGGGAGTTTTTGGGGGGGGTTAGCGGGGGGGGGGGGGGGGGGGGGGGGGGGGGGTGTGATTTTAAGCAGCGAGGAGGAAAAAGACAAGGACAACATGTTGTTGCTCAAGGGGGTAGGTGGCAGCGACTCCTCTGCACTGGTTACATGTGGGGGAGGATGTTTGCATGGTGGCAATGATTGTCTTGAGGTGGTTGACACATGTGAGCTTGTGGGGAGGGCCAGTGAGGCAGCTGGGTGTTCCACTCGTGATTCAAATGGTGATTTTGAATCCGCTTTCACCTGTGTGGTGGAGGCTTCTTGTGCTGAGTTGTTTTCCTCTGCGGTTCATGAGTGCAACAACTTACAGGGTGATACTTGTGGCTGGAGTTCTTTAACTCCTTGCATTAGAATACTCTCCGACTATGGGGAGGCTCTTGTTGTATATGGGAGAGCTTGTGGGCCAATGGAATCGCAGTTGCCTACTTCAAAGTGTGATTCTGCTACCCATTTCTTTTCTTTGCGGATCAGAATCTCCTAGGGAGGACTCAATTCAAGGGTCCGCTAGAGCTTGTTGTTAAGGCCTTGGCGGTTTCTAAAGCTGGCAGGAAGGAGTAGTTGGCAGCAAGCTCGTTACAGGATTTCAAAGTCTTCTCCAATGGATTGGGAGATGTGGATTTGTCTCATTTGGAAGGGTAGTTGATCGGTGAAGGGCTTCTAGAGACCTTGGAGGTGAGCTCACTATAAGCAACAGTGGAGCTTGGTGAGGAGACTTGAATGGTTAAAAGGTCAATTAGCTGCAATGCTTATTGTCTTGAAGGGGGGAACGAGTGGCTCATTTCTGTGTCTCGGGGTATGAAATGGGTGAAGATGGCCTTGGGGCATGTGGGGAGAATGTTGGCGGTCACCTCTGGCGATAGTGATGAGGATCTTCCTACTCTCTTCTAGCTTATTGAGGAGAGGAGTCTTCAGAAAATGCAAGAAGGTCAGGGTAGCAAAGCAAATAGTTAGACAAGGGGAGGAGATAGCTGTAAGGGCCAATATCCTCTATTAACTACGATGTGGAGACATCTATAGGAGAGGTAGGTAGAGGGAAAATGGTAAAAAAGGTGCTCCAATGATGATAATCAATTGGAATGTTAGGGGTTTGGGCCGACTATAGAAAATGCTTCAAATCGCGGATATTTGTAAGTGATACAAAGCTTACATGGTAGCTCTATAGGAAAATGTGGGTTAGGGAGGATTGGTGGTTTGGTTAGGGAGGATTGGTGGTTTGGGCAGTTCTCCGTCTCACTTTTTCAAATGATGTCGCTTCTAATTTTTGGTGGGTCTTTTCCACATTTTATGGGCTGAATAGTCCAGGTAGGTGATTGCAAATTTGGGTTGAGTTGGATAAAAACCAAAGTAGATGGAGTTTTCCTTGGTGCGTTGGAGGCGATTTCAGTGTGGTTAGATTCTCTTTTAAGAAGTCTAGATGGTGCCGTATCACTAGAAGCTTGAAAGAATTCTCAAATTGGATCCTTAGAAACGAAATGGTCGATCTTCCTATAAGGAAGGTGAGATACACTTGGTCTAATGGGCAAGCGAGAGTGGTGAAGTCCAAATTGGAATGGTTTTTAATTTTCCAATAGATTGGGCAGAGAAGTTTCTGGTAGTGCATCAAAGTGGTCTTCCTAGATGGACTTTCGATCATTGCTCAGTTGCTTTGGAAGTGGATGAGAAAGATTGGGCTCCAGGGTCGTTTAGGTTTGACCCCTCTTGGCTTGAAATTTAGGGATTCCTGAAGTGGGTAAAGGAATGGTGGCCTTCCTTTGAGGTGGAAGGGTTTGCGGGTGTCTTGCTATTTAAAAAAACTTGAGACTTCTCAAAGGCAAGGTTTATATGTGGAAGAATGAAGTTATTTGGACCCGGGAAGCTAAAACAATAAGGGCCTGTTTGGTTGGCATCTGGAAACCTGTTTCCAACTTAAAATCTGGATTCTGGCGAAATCCAATTTTAACTGTTGTGTTTGGTGGCAAATTCTAGCCAAACAGGATTCCATATGGAAACCTAAATTGGCTGGAATTAGGATTAGTGGAAACGGTGTGGGAGACCGTTTCTACGGAAGGGAAAAGAGGCGGAAGTGAGGACGATAATACTCCTAGGGTGGTGCCCACCTCGATGTATGCATTGTACATCTATGATGTATTCGTTTTATATCCACGCGGTCCATCCGTTTTGAGAGCTCAATTAAGGGACATTAGACAAAAAATGAGGCAGATCTAAATCTTAAGTGGACCACACCATGGGAAAATAGTGTTGATTGAACGTCCACCATTAAAAACTTCTTAGGGCCCACTATAATGTTTATTTGCCATCCAACCCGGTCATCTGTCTTGTGGGACTACTATAGGCCAGGGGTCAAGTTCTCAGGCGGATCTGAAGCCCAAGTGGGCCATGCCGCAAGCAACGGTTGGATTACACAGTTTTCAACCAAACAGTAACAGGATCTGGATTATACAGTTTTCAACCAAACAACAAGTTCCAGATGGAATCTAGGTTTCCAATTCAGTTTCTGCAATTTTGGATTCCAACACCGGAATTTGGATTTTCTCAAAAATCCTTAACTCTTGTGCAAAAACTCTAGTCAATTTGAGATTAAAGTTTTTGGAGGGGTTGTGTTTTTCCTTGGGAGATGGTAAGAAGATAAGGTTTTAGGAAGATGTTTGGTTGGGTAAAAAGCATTGAGAGAAGAATTTCTAAGATTAGCTAGAGTTGCTATGGAGGTGGACATTCTGGTTGCGTGGTGCTTCTACTTGTCAGGCAGGGAGGTGATTTGGGCTCCTCCTTATGGTAGGAGCCTGTCAAACTATTGAGTTGGAAGAGTTTGTGAGGCTTTTAGAGCAACTTCATAGAGTCTTTAGTTTGGCAGAAGAAAGGATGTGATCGAGTGGGTGAAAGAGAAGTCTGGTCGATTTTCGGCTAGCTCTATGTATAGATTAATTGTTGGTCCTTCCTCTGATGGGAAGGAGCAGTTCACTGCTCACATGTGACATTACCTCCCTAGCTTGTTGCTCTCACTTGGCTCATGGGTTGGAAAAAGGTGCTCACCATCAATAACCTTCGAAAGAGGATGATAGAGGCTTGCGTGATATGTTTCAAGAATGAGGAATCAGTTTTCTCCTTTTTAATGAAGTTTCGTATTCTTTAAAAAGAAAAGAAAAGATTGAGGAGTCGGTTGATCATCTCTTCATCCAGTTTTCATTTGCTAAAGAAAGTGGGAAAGCTTCTTTGATTTATTTGGTGTGTTTTGGGTGATGCCGGGCTCAATTGGAAATTTGTTTCTAGTTTGGCATGAGGTGGAGTGGGAAAGGTTGGGAGATTTGGAGGCTCTTGTTATTGGCTGGAATTTGGTTCATTTTAGGGGAGAGACAATCTTTGTTTTAGGAACCGTAGTGGGAGGGCTATGGTGATTGTTTATAGGGTTAAATCTCATGTTATGGGATGGGATTTAACATTAAAAAGTAATAGGTGACGGTTCTTCTTTTCCTCGTTCACTGTCTAAGTGAATTCTTTTTGTTCAGCCATTATTAATAAAATCATCACCTTTTAAATAAAAAAAAGTTGTAGCAAGGAAAAAATAAAATTTACCTTTTTTTTATTTTCCCCAAATTCGGCCTTGGATATTCAATCCCTACCCATGCTAGATTGGAAGTCCCAAATTCCAAGTGGGCCACTCTTGTAATATTTTATACTTTCATGCATCCTGCATTGTGTATGTGATAGCCTAGGTCCATTGAGTTGTTAATTTGAATTTTCTTAACTTAGAATGTGAATGTGCTTGATTTTACTTGTTGAATGCTTAAATTGATACGTAGTTTGATCTCACATCATTCATCCTAGGCTAGTTTCACTCATCCTACATCAAATTTGGTATCAAAGCCTAAGTTTAGCGTAGGTTAGTGTCCCCATTCGAGCCTAGAGTTATTAGGTGCATTTAGAGTCTACGAGCATCCCATTGCATGCCTAGATTGGTATCGCATTGAGCATCATTAAATCTGAATTTTTTTTAGTCACATTTAGGTGGCGTCAAATCTGAAGTTTGCATTGTATTCATCATATACTGAGGCTTTCGAAAAGATTAATCGCTATCCGATGGCCATTGAGACCACTAGTCTTAGGCAGGAGAGCAAGCATATGAGGACCCAGTTGAGTAGGATCCTATTCCAGTTGAGCCCATTAGGGGTCGTCATAGGGATGCAGGTAAGGGAGTCGGCCAAGTAGGATAGCATGCACCCATGCCCCGCAGAGAGTCGCGGGATCATTATGACCTTGGAGAGAGGAACATGAGGAGCGTTAGAATCAATGCTCCCAATTTTGATGGTTGCTTGAGCCCGTCGGATTTCCTTGACTGGCTAGTTGACGTGGACCACTTCTTTGAGTGGCATGACATGTCAGATTTTCGTCGAGTGAGGTTCGCAAAGATGAAGTTGACGGGTAAGGCCAAGTTGTTTTGGACCAATGTAGAACGGAAGGCTGAGCAGCATGGAGATGAACCCATTACATCATGGGTTGAGATGAAAGAGGTCCTTAGAGAAAAATATCTCCCGCTTTCCTACTGTGAGCGTCTTTTGGACCAGTGGCAATCCTTGAGGCAAGGGTCGATGTTTGTCATGGATTATATCGCCAAGTTTGAGGAATATATAATGTGATGTGACGTCGATGAGCACCTTTCAGTGACCCCGTCTCGTTTTAGGACGGGCCTTCGAGTTGACATTAGGTTTGAGCTCATCCTTTATGATGTTGGTATACTAGAGGAGGCCTATCTTAGGGTAGAGGAGCTTGAACGATACCTAGTGCGACCAACCATGAAGCGGTTTGGGGCTAGGGATTCCAGTGGCACAATTACTCCTCAGGGAGCCAAACCTAACCCCGGGAGCCAGACTAAAGCCCTAACTGGTGCTCCCACCTATAACAGAGATGTTAAAGGTAAGTGTCTAGCCAGCACTAGTTCTAAGGGAAGTGAGCCTATGCAGTGTTACCGCTGCAGTGGCTATGGTCACCTCATAGAGGAATGCTCGAACAAAGAAAGAGGTAAAGCTCTTATGATAGATGGGGCAAATGATGATGCCTAGGGTGATTGCGATGTAGAGAACCATGAGCCTGACATTGGTGATAGTGATGAGGAGTTTGTTGAGCGAGAGACCCCGACACTCGTGGGTGTCAGATGCGCCTTTACCCAAGTTAAAGAAAATGATGATTGGCGTAGGAATACAATCTTTTTTACTTTTGCCAAGTTTGGAGGAAAGAATTGTAAAGTGATCGTGGACAGTGGCAGCTATGCCAACGTGGTCTCCACCAGCACCGTGAGTCAACTGGGCTTGAAATTCGAGCTCCACCACCAGCCCTATCGAGTATCATGGTTGGTGAGTCTTCTATCCCGGTTTCATAACATTATCTTATCCCTATCCAGTTTGGATTATATAAAGACTCACTGCGGTGCGTTGTGGTTTCCATGGATGTCATCCATATCATCTTGGGTAGGCCCTGGTTGTATGATTTGGATGTTACACCATTCGGCCGTACGAATGTGTACCTTCATGTTTGAGGGCAAACAAAATTAGATTGAGTCCTCTTCCACCTAAGAGCACATCGTAGAAGGTGATCACCGAGAAGGGTGATCCTGGTACTTTGATGAAGTCCAAGCCTAAGTCTCTTCATATAATTAATGCAAAAGAGTTTAAGAAAGAGACTAGAGCGGATTCGGAGGTGTATGCCCTCGTGGCTAGAGAGGCTACGCCCCAGGTTAGTGTAGAGTTGCCTAGTGAGGTGATTCCAGTGATGGATGAGTTTAGAGACATTTTTCATGATGACCTCTCGGGATGAGCTTCCACCTATGAGAGACATCCAGCATGCCATTGATTTTGTCCCTAGGTTGACTCTCTCAAACCTTCCTCGTTATAGAATGAACCCCACGGAGCATGTAGAACTCAAGAAGCAAGTTGATGAGCTTCTTATAAAAGGGTTCATTCAGAAGATCATGAGTTCATGTGCCGTGCCTGCTCTTCTAATGCCCATGAAGGATGGCACATTGCATATATGTGTGGATAGTAGAGCCATCAACAAGATTATCGTTAAGTACCGGTTTCCTATACTACGTCTTGACGATATGTTGGACATGATGGCCAATGCCACAATTTTCTCCAAAATAAACCTCAAGAGTGGGTATCACCAGATTCGTATTTGCCCAGGTGATGAATGGAAGGACTGCCTTCAAGACGAAGGATGGGCCGTTCGAGTGGCTAGTCATGCCTTTTGGGCTGACCAATGCCTCGAGTACATTTATGCGGGCGATGACTCAGGTGTTGAGACCCTTCATGGGGAAGTTCCTAGTCGTGTACTTTGACGACATCCTTATTTATAGCATGACCAAGGAACAACATCTCTACTATCTGAGTCAAGTGTGTGGGATCCTAAGGGCAGAGAAGTTGTATGCCAACCTTAAGAAGTGTTTGTTTTGATTTAATAGTGTCATCTTCTTAGGTTTTATTGTGTCATTTGAGGGCATGCCTGCGGATCTCGAGAAGGTTAAGGCCATAGTCAGTTGGCCTGAGCCGTGCAATATTCATGGGGTGCGTAGCTTTCATGGCTTAGCCACCTTTTATAGGCGGTTCATTAGAGGGTTTAGTTCCATCATGGCTCCCATTACTAATTGCATAAAGAAAGGGGAGTTCCAATGGACTAAAGCAGCCTCTAGGGCATTCAAGGAGATTAAAGTCAAGATGATTGAAGCTCCTGTCATGCGACTTCTGGACTTTGCGAAAGTCTTTGAGGTTGCATGTGATGCGTCTGGCGTAGGTATAAGTGGGGTGCTTAGTCAAGAAGGGCACCTTGTCGCTTTATTTAGCGAGAAGCTAAATGAGGTGAAACAAAAATACTCTACCTATGACAAGGAATTCTATGCGGTAGTGCAGTCTTTGTACCATTGGCGACATTATTTGTTACTGCAGGAGTTCATCTTATTCTTTGACCATGAGGCTTTGCACTAACTTGGCTCCCAAAAGAAGTTGAACCCAAAGCATACCAAGTGGGTCCAGTTTTGTTAGGAGTACATTTTTGTGTTGAAGCATAAAGCCGGGGTCGATAATAAACCTGTCGATGCACCGAGTCGTAGGGTTGCGTTACTCCAATCCACGTGCGTAGAACTTACTGAGTTTGAGCGATTAAAGGAAGATTATCCTAGTTGCCCAGATTTTAAAATGGTGTACGCATCGTTGTTAGGTGGTTAGTCTAGGGTAGTAATGAGCTTGTCCTGTTTAGTGATATTTTTTTAAAGGTGATAGATTGTGTATACCCCGTACGTCCCTCCATGATTTTCTTGTCTGGGAGCTTCATGCTGGAGGGATAGTTGATGATTTTGGGTGTGACAAGACTATTGCCCTTGTAGAGGAGCGTTTCTATTGGCCAAGTCTCAGGCAAGACATGGCTAGCATTGTAGGGCAATGTAGGACTTGTCAGGTGGCAAAGTAGAGAAAGCAGAATGCAAGATTATATACTCCTTTGCTAGTTCCCCACGCCCCATGGGTTGATGTTAGTATGGATTTCATGCATGGACTACCCAAGACGATAAAGAGCACGATTCCATCTTTTGTGGTTGTGGACCGTTTTTGGAAAATGGCCCACTTCACTTGCATGGTTTATCGAATACCATTGTGTCAGATTGAGATGTGCGTTTTATGAGTTATTTTTGGAAAACTCTATGGCACATGATGGGAACTAAGTTGCAGTTCCCTTCAGCATACCATTCTTAGACTAATGGGCAAATGGAAGTTGTCAATTGAAGCTTAGGGAGTCTGTTACGATGTCTGGCGGGAGACCATATTAGGACTTGGGATGCGGTTTTGCCTGCAGTCGAGTTTGCATATAATAATTTAATCAATAGGTCCATAGGAATGAGTTCATTCAAGATGGTACTTGGGTACAAGCCTAGAACGCCTATAGATCTCATATCCATGTTCGTCTCACATAGGCCATCTGAGTCTACAGAAACATTTGCACAGTATATTCATGACTTGCATAGCGAGATCAAGATGCGCATTAATGCTAGTAATCAACATTATAAACTCTCTACAGATTCACGTCGTAGATTTAAGGAGTTTTAGGTGGGCAACTATGTTATGGTCCGCATTAGGCTTGAATAATTTCTACAAGGAGCCGTGAGGAAATTGCATGCCCGTAGTGCAGGTCCATATAAAATTTTGATGAGAGTGGGCCCTAATGCGTATGTGGTAGATCTTCCATCTACCATGGGCATTAGTGCCACATTTAATGTGGAGGGCCTTGTGCCTTGTGACGGACCTACACATCCATCTTATGCAGACCTTTCTCCTACCCCAGATTATGGTGCCTTGACCCCTACCCTAGCCCATGGCCTTTGCTAGACCCTACTTCCCACCCATTGCCTTCTCTTCCATCACTACTTGGATAGAAAGAAGAGATCGATGATGTTCTGGACCACCAAGTGGTCTTTACCCGCTGTGGAGGATATTATAAATAGCTCGTGAAGTGGAAGGACAAGCCGGGGTTAGGTAACACCTGGATTATAGAGGCAGAGTTCCAGTGCATTGATCTTGACCTCCTCGAGCGCTACCACGGTTTGATTTCGCTAGTGGTGAATTCTTCTTAGCCGGGGAGAGTTGATGGGGACATCAGAGGACCTACTCGGGTGTACTAGAGACGGAGGCGACCACCGACATCATCGCAACTCTCTTTGTGAATGGGAGATGAGTTCCAGATGGGACTCGCCGGGCTACTTCGAAGACTTCATATGCATTGGACGTGCATCAGGAAGACCCCACATTGGGATGATGCATGTGGGTTGCTTAGGAGACATTTTTAGTCATAGGTTTTTATTTTCATGTCTATCCGACTGTTGGATCTTGTTGATCGGGCCACCAGATCTGGAAATTTGGGTCCCTTGGACTTTGATTTTGTTTTATTTATGTTTTTTTGTTATTTTAGGATTTATTTGATGTTTGAGATTGCACATAGGTGTTTTAGTGTGCTTATGCCCAACCCTAATGGTGTTTGAGCAAAAGAAAACAAAAGATTTGTTCCTCTTGAGAAAAGCCTTTCTTTATCTTCCTTTAGGGTTTGTGAGAAAACACTCCATTCCAATCAGATTGTGGAAGGATTAGAAGATTGCTTGGTGGACTCCTCCAAAGTTCTCTTCTTCCTCTCTCTCTTCTCCAACAAGGTACACAACTCTCTCTACTTCTCTTCTTCTTCCTTCGTATACAACTCCTCTAAACCCCAAACCCTTTAATCCTTACCTTTCCCCATCAAACCCATGAAAACCAACCATCCATCAAACCCACACACAAGTCTGAACGTGCGTTCGCATGAGCTAGCCGTACAGACAACCCTATCCCCTCATTTTCTTCATCTTCTTCCTCCTTACATTATCCTCTACACCATTTTGCTAACCCTAGCATCAATCCTAAATGCCTAATTCCCCAAATTCCCAAACCTCAATTCCTAAAACCCAAAACCCCCTAAAATAAAATCTAATTTTCAAACAACCCCATTTTCCCCAAATCTGATTTTTATAGTGCCATTGTTTCTTCATGTAAATGTTGCCCTACCTATGCTAAATTGGAAGTCGCAACTTGCAAGTGGGCCACTCTTGTGATATTTTCTACTTTCATGCACTGTGTATGTGATAGCCTTGGTCCCTTGAGTTGTTAATCTGAATTTTCTTAACTTATAATGTGAATGTGCTTGATTTTACTTGTTAAATGCTTAAATTGATATGTAGTTTGATCCCACATCATTAATCCTAGGCTAGTTTCACTCATCCTACATCAAAAAGGGGTTGTGGGTCATATAAATTCTCTGTGTATATGTGAAAAATGGTCCAACCAACCAAGAAACCCCAATAATAGAGAATTGGATATGATTGAACCTATCGATCTTAGGTTTGGAAATTCTTGTACACATAGTTCACTGGAATAGAAATAAAAATCATTGAATTTCCTGGAAATAAAGGATGAAACTTGTGTAATTTTTTTTTTTTGTCAAAATACACCACAAATCTTGATATATGGAGACTTATTTTATGGTTTGGCTAGAATCGTGAATGTAGGCCATGCAACTGTTACTACCAAATATACAACTGTGTCGTCCATAGATAAGACCATATGCTACTATAGATCGCCTTTTATTGAAGCTTCCGAAGTCTTTTACTCGTGATCTCCCATCCTTTGGGAGAATCCTTGAAAAACTAGATCTTGGCTTTGTTGCTTTAATACTAAGATGTCATGTGAGAGCATTATTTGGAGTATCCCTGACATTATCAAGATATCCTCGATATTATCTGTATCTCCAGCTTGACGATACTGATTACACTGGTAGGGATGCTGATAACATTAGTAGTATCAGAAATTAAGGTTTTAGTGATTTATTGCTAAGCATCGCCGATATTTTCAGCTGTGTAAATTCCAAGTGTCGCTTGTATTGCCAATGTATCGATATCGCCAAAAATTTGTTTATTAAAAAAATTTCCATTTCAAATTTTTTTATGGGCGCATGGTTGTATGTAGTGTTCAAATTGTCGACGATAATATCAATAATATCATGATATTATCGTTATCGCAACATTGGCGATATCTAAACCAGTCTTTCTTTTCCTTTTCAGTTGTCGACAATTTCTTGGCGAAATATCATGTGTTGTCAATATTCTGAAATATCGATGGATGTTTGGATGGTTGGATGAATGGTTGGATGGATAGATGGGTTTGATGGGATGGTTGGACTGATTTTTTATGACAACACATATTTTTGGGTCCCCATTAAATGATAACTTATTATGTATGCATTCTTTTTGTAATTTTTTTATTCCTAAATATGCAAATATGTGTATTTTAGCATCTCTTGAACTTTCACTGAAAAATTGCACCATTTCCCATGTTTCCTCAATGTTTCCATGCATTTCTTGTTACCGGCGATATTGATATTGTTTCCATATCGCCGGCCAGCAAAACTTGCAGCGATACCGACTTTGAACACTGTGTGAGAGAGATGAAAACAAGAAAATGGGGATTCAAATCATACAACTCCCATTGTGTAGATTGTTATTTATTCATTCCAAATTACAGTATTATGTTGCTCAAGATGATAAGCCAAGAATGTATAAGGTAAATCATTCTACTAATGGTAAAGAGAGTAATGTATGTTTTAGACTTTTGATTATTACTAAACACAGCTGATAATATGGCACAACACTTGTTATCAGCATTATGTTATTGTACCATATTCTGAAAGAAGTGAAATTTCATGTAATCTTTTTTGGTTTTAACATTGTTGACACTATATTACATCTGTTATTGCTTGTAAATGAAATAATTTATTGACAAATGAAATATGGTGTTATTGCTACAATAATTTGAACAGGTGATTTTGGTGTTGCGGCCCAGCTTACTAGGACAATGTCAAAGCGCAACACGGTAGGTTTCCTTTGCTATTAATGCAGTTAAATTTTATCTGTGGATAATGGATATTAGTGTGTGCAAAAAAATCAATACGACGTCTTCCTTGGTTTCCCCACTGTTTGAAAAATTCTGTTCCACACAAGGTGTCCCAAATCGGTTATGTATCGGCCGTTACGGCCGATACGTAACGGTAACGGCGGTTACCGTTACGCGATACGGGGCTGAATCGGTGAGGCCCAAAAAAAGAGAGTCGTAACGGCCGTTACGGGGCCGTAACGGCCGTTACAGTCCCCGTAACAGCCGTTACGCACAGTAACTCAAAAGAAAATGAAAAAAAAAGAAAAAAAATACCTGTCAGTCTTCTGCTTCTTCATCTTCTCCTTCTTTTGCTTCATCTTCTCCTTCTTCTTCTGCTTCTTCATCTTCTTCATCTTCATCTGCTGCGGCGAGGCTGCCGCGGCGGGGTTGCTGCGGCTAGGCTACCGCGGAGGGGCTGCTGCGGCTTCTTCTTCTCTCTCTCTCTCTCTCTCTCTCTCTCTCTCCTCTCATCTCTCGAAGAATCTCTCTCTCATTTTCCCTCTTTTTTTTTTCCCTCTCATTCTCCCTCTCATCTCTTGAAAAACGAAAGGAAGGACAGCCACGCACATAAGGGGCGCGGAATCGGATTGCGTGCGGAGTAACTCCGCACGCTCTTATCGTGCGGAGTAAACTCAGTTGGGCCCACCTGGAATGTATGTACTTTATCTGTTCCGTCCATATGTTTTTTCAGCTCATTTTAGTGGTCGAGCCCAAAATTTAAGTATATCCAAATCTCAAGTGGACCATGCCACGGGAAACAGTGGGAATAATGATTTCCACCGTTGAAACCTTCCCAGGCCCTACAGTGATGTTTATTTGTCATCCAACCTGTTCATAAGATCACATGGATATGGATGAAGGGAAAACACAAATATCAGCTTGATCCAAAACTTATGTGTCCTCCGAGAATTTTTCAATGGTAGACATTCAGTTCACACTTTTCTTGTGGTGTGGTCCACTTTAGATTTTGATATGCTTCATTTTTTGGCACCGTACCTAAAACTTTTTGTTAAGATGGATGGACGGAGTGGATAAAATACATAAATCACTGTGGGCTCCACAGAGTTTACTCCGCACGTTAGCGTGTGGAGTTACTTAGTACGCAATCCGCTTCCAAGGGGCGCGACTTGGGTGAGACCCCGGAACCAGTGATGTGGGTGGGACCCCAAACATAGGGCCCACCTGGATGCATTCGTTGTATATCCATGCCGTCCATCTGTTTCTTCAGATTATTTTAGGACTCAGTCCTAAAATTGAAGCGCATGAAAATTTTAAGTAGACCACACCACTGGAAGCAGTGCTAATAGAACGCCTACCATTAAAAACTTCCTGGAGTCCACCTGAGATTTAGATTTGCCTCATTTTTTGGACCATGCCCTGAAATAAGTTGGCAAAAAAAATGGACGGCATGGATATACAACAAATATTTTGAGGTGGGCCCCACATTCAAGGCATCATCCGCTATGGTCCACGTGAGATTTAGATTTGAGCCCCACATTTAAAGCCTCACCCACTAGTAGTCCGCCTAAAATTTGGATCTAGCTTATTTTTTAGACCATACCTTAGTGGCAAAATAGATCAACTGCAGAGATATACAATGCATACATCAAGGTGGCCCATGTTTAGGGCCTTACCCACCCGTGGTCCACCGGATATTGCATGTAACTTATTTTTGGACCATGTCTTAAAATAAGTTGGCAAAATGGATGGACGACATGGATATATAATACATACATCAAGGTGGGCCCCACGTACGGGACCATAAAAAATATGCACGAGACGTATTAACTCAAAATTAACCAATTAATTATGAGACCATTGTTGCTGTGGGATTGTTTGAACGATTTTAACCATTAATTTGTAGACAATTATTTTTTGAAATAGGACCATTTAATATTTTTCATCTTCAATTTTCAATAAACGTCCACCAACTAAAATTAACTAATTAAATTTTTGGGTTTATTGTTGCTTAGCCACAATACCAAAATTTATTTGTCTAAACAATTTTCACCGTTAATTTGCGAACACTTGCTTTTCTTTTTAATAAGACTATTTGATATTTTTCATTCTTCACTGTCCAATAAATGTTCACTAATCCAATAGTGGGATAAGTGTTAATAAATTGCATGAATTTAAGATCTAGGGGCAAATGATATCAAATTATTAGGTATATGAATTACATAATATAACATAAAAATTTCCAAATCCTGTATATTGAAATGAAATATATGCGAGTCATGAGGTATGTAATGCACCAAATTATAAATAATAGTAAAACCTACAAATATGATATGTTTTGGTATTACATTCATTATAATAAATTTATATTGATATTAAAAGTTTGGAGTCGATTTTAGGTTGTCAGGTTAATAAATTCATCAGACAGCCCGACACAGCTTTCTCACCAAAGAGTGGACCGTTACACCACCATAAACATGTTCAAAATTATAAATGAATGCATATTTGGAATATATACATTTTTTTGGATTTAATGGATATTTTACCAGATTTTTTTAGCACAAAAAAAAAAAAAATTGACCATTACAGGGGGCGTATCGGCCGTTACGCCCCCGTATCGGCCGTTACGGCCCGTATCCGTATAGGAAACGGTGGGCACCGTTACGCCCACCGTTACCGATATGGAACACCTTGGTTCCACATTCTAGAAAGTAATAGTGGAGCCATGTAATAATAAGCTCTATTGAGCCTCTAAATGGGGTTTCATGCTATTCCTAATTAATTATTGAAAGTGAAACACCTTTTTCTAACCATTTAGCCAAGGCAACATGCATAAAGGTCATCGTTTATTTACCTTTTTTTTTAATTTTATTTATTTATTTATTTTATTTTTTTTATCTTTTGAAGAATAGACTCCAACTGCTATGGGAAGTTCTATGCATTTCAGCATATTTCTCTACTTTCTTTTCAACAAGGGATGCAATTCGAGAACAAAAAAATGATTGTGGATCCTTGGAGTGGGTTTTTTATTCTTATACTCAGTATTAATCCCATAACGACCCAAACAAACCTACCAATCCATTACTAAAATTAGAACTCCCTCCCTATTTCAGACCGTTACCTCGCTGGCCATTGGGGCTGTCAACAGGCTGGGCCTGGGGTTGGCTTCAGCCCGGATTTTGAACTGTTTGGGCCGTGCCTATTCAAAAATTTGATTTTGCCTGGTCCGAGCCTGGCCCATTTATAGCTCTCCTGTTCATCATTAAATATTTCATTTTCCTAAATTTCCCATAGCCCTCTCCCTTGAGAAGCGCAAAGAGAAAAGAAATTTGTCTCATTACTACAAGTCTACAACCTAGAATTGTGATCCATCCTTCATCACCATCTGCATGGCACAATGGTTTGATGATCATGATTGTCCATCTGATGCAACTCACCTTTACCTGAATGACGCCATACTATCTCCCCAAAAGGATCCTAACCATCCAAAAGGAGCCTGTGAGTGGCGATCAAAATGTGAAAAGATCTCTTTTGGTCTAACCATCGCACAAGTCATAGATTGTGGTTAGGAACATCCAAAGGTGCAATTTTCACACTCGATGAAGAGAAGTTGAGAAGATGAAAAGTGCTCCCTCTCTTAAGCTAATCTTAAGCTAAGAAAGCAATTGAGTAATAAAAAATCCCTAATTTTGAGTTTATTTAGTTTCTATCCTAAAACTTCCATTTTTTAAAGAACTAGGTTAGATTTATGTAAAATTCACAGTAAGGGTTTAAAGAACAAGCTTAGTTCTAAAAACATTGGAAAAAAATGTCTTTTTGTAACTGCTCTGATAAAAACATATCAGAAGTCGTTTGAAAAGAAAACAACCACAGCCTTCTGTGCTCATATCTAGAGAGATTGGTTGTGTTTGAAGAGTGAGGTAATTAGAGGGAGAGAGGAGGGTATTTTGGAATGTAAAACACCAAAACAAGCTGCAGGGAGCTTACGGTAATTATCACTTTCAACAAGAGAGGGGCTTTTGTTTTAGTTTGAGTTGGAAGTTTAGGATAGCTTTAGCTTCTTGGGGAGCTTAGAGTAAAAACCCTTGATATATATTTTCTTGGCATCTTTCGATTTTGTAAATGAAGTTGATTTGTTGATGTAACAAGAAAATTTGATTGATATTGTAGTTCTCGAACCAAATCTTTTATTGGCATTTTCAATATCAACTTTTCATCTATTTCGAAAAGTCTTGTATGTATTTTATGGGATGATACTTTAGTATCCTTTTATTCTTAACTTCTTATTGAATTGAATGCTTAGTTACATGTTCCTTCTAACCAGGTGTCACTCCTGCTACCAGTAGCACTTCGGATGCATTCTCCCTCCACTTCCTAGCTGTTTATACTTGCTAACATTTTGAAACAGACAGTTCCCCTCTCCGCTCCTGAATCTATTGATGCTTTGCTTCATGCTTTGTACAACTATAGTTGAATGGTAAAGTTTTTGGACAGGAAGCACCCATGCCTTGTCCTAGTAAATGGTAAACTTCTCAATGATTGTTGGGAAAGAAGACAAAAACCTGAATTAGATATCTTGTACAAGTCCCATACACACCATTGTATTCTCTGTTTTTTTATCTTAGTATTAGACATCTTCTACCTAATGTGCCACTCACGATCTAGAGTTTCACCCTCTATCCCTTCGGTGGGCATCCTCTTAGTCCTGTTATAGTAGGATGTTTGGTTTAGGGAAGTGATTCCTCTTAGTTCAGTCGATGAAAGGTTGATGAAAGTGGTTTGTGTTTGGTTCGGTTAGGTAAGTGGCCCGTTTTTCGGTGTTGCTGTGTTTTGGTTGGTTTTATTTGCATGCTTGTTCTGATAGGAACACACAACTCTCCAAACTGCTCTTCTTTCTCTTAATTTACATGTGTGAGAGCTTACAAGTTTAAACATTTACAACTTCAAGATCTCTGCTTTTGCTGTACTTCATTTCCTTTCATTCCTTTTTTCTCCTCATGTAATAATACCTTTTTTTCTCAAAAGTTTCTAGAAGGGGAGGGTGTTTTTAGATGTGAATTGCAGTTGGTGCAAGTGTCCTGCACCTAATGTTCTACTTCTGCATTTGTTTCTCTAGTGTTCTACCTTTGGTTTTCCTTTGTATACTCTGCATTCAGTATTTAGTACTCCACATTGTTCCTTTGCAATCTAGCAGTTTGCAATATGGATTTGGTGTTTAGGGCTTCAAAGTTTGCACTATGCTTTCAGCGTTTAGCACTCTACAATTTGCATGTAGTCCTTATTTTGGAGTTGCATTGTTTTGGTTGGTCGTTAGTTAAAAAACAATATAGTTTTTCTTAGAGGATGAAAAAGGGGAAAAAAAAGAGAGACTACAGTTGTAGTCTTGTCTTGTTATCGTCATTGTTATCATTTGAGTCATATACTAATTAATTGGGGTCGGCTACATGAACCCTATTCCATCATTCCGTTCTATGGTGGATCAATCTCTCAGTTCAACAGGTCATCGAATCTTTTCTTACTACCTCCAACCACTTCCTTGTGGGCCTTCCTATTGCCCTTTTAGAGCTTTGAACTTGAAACAGCTTCCTCCTACCCATGTGTGCAATTGGATCATTGGACCCATCTGATATTTGTTTAGGGAGGATCTCTTATAGTATCTGGTAATGCGCTGGCTCCTTTGACCCGTGATTAAGGGGTGCTTTCATCTGGTACCTAGTTTTGATGAACGCATGATTGCATGAGAGTTGAGACCAACTTGATTTCTGATTGGGGTGGTGGTCCCTTCTGTTATCTGATTCCATGTGGTATCTAATTTTGATTTGGGTGGTGGAACTCCATCTTGTTTCTAATTAAGCGCACTAGACCGCATCTTGTATTTGCTTTCTGATTAGGAGCATTATTTCTAGGGCTCTATTAAGGTTGGTGGAACCCATCTGGTGTTGTGGTTAGAGGTTTAGACATCATGTGGTATTTGATCTGCTCTAGATTTGATCAATGACCTACCACTAGGTGTGAGCACCATCTAGGGGTGTAGTTTGGTGATCTCGGTTAAATGCGGGAGTGGGACTCCATGTGGGATTCAAGCAACTGTTCTTTTATTCTACTGTTTAGGTGGTTTGGTGATTCTAAATAGGTCTACTCTTGTGGATTCTTTGGTTTGATCAATTTTTTGGATCTTGCCAGGGTGGCTTTGTCAACTCAGGGCATTATGGTTGGTTTGGTAAATCATAGGTAGATGAAAGTGGTTCTTGTTTGTTTTTGTTTAGGAGGGTGGTCTTTCTTTCTTCTTGGAGTTGCCTTTGGTCGAGTTAGCTCTTACATCTCTCTGTCTATATCTATATCTATATCTATATCTACACACACATAATAAATATGTCCACTGGTAGAAATGGATTTTTGAAATTGTTACTGTCAATTGGATGGATTGATTAGGCAGGTCTATGTTGGCCAGAATTTTTGGGAGAAGTAAGAGCTGAAAAGGCCACTTTCTCTAATAAAATGTTCATCAAGTACATAAACATACAACCGTACCAATATTAGATGAAGAGAGACATAAGAGCTACCATGAGGACTAAAATGAAAAAGCCTAATCATTAATCTCTACCATTTCAATACACCCCCGCCTTGGATTGCTTACGGTTCACTTTGATGTAATGCTCCTAACCATCTTATGTATGGGTTGGAGATTGAAAGACTATAATAAAAATACCACCATTGGGAGGAATAGAACCAACAGATCATCTGAATGTTACCCAGGAAGAGTTAGCTGTACTGAATGATCATTCATAATTAGATAGAAGAATGGATGGTTCAGATCAGTTTATTGGAGTTCAGCTGTACTGAATCATTCATAATAAGATGAAGAATAATGGGTGGTTCAGATCAATTTATTGGATTCTACGTTTCTAGGTGCATCTTCTGGTGCCATGTGGACAGTGCTATGACCTTTACCTGACCAACTATCTAATACTAGTGTACTGCCCAGGATCATCAAACAGTGCTTTTTGGCTTTCTTCAGGCAGAACATGGACCCATTTCTCATATCAATTTTTGTATTCTATACAACAATGTGGAAATGAATGCATGAGTCTAGGATCAGCCTGTTTTTCAGTATTCATAAACCGTCTCGGTG
Source organism: Liriodendron chinense (assembly GCA_003013855.2). Taxonomy (NCBI): domain Eukaryota; kingdom Viridiplantae; phylum Streptophyta; class Magnoliopsida; order Magnoliales; family Magnoliaceae; genus Liriodendron; species Liriodendron chinense. The sequence goes on from ML058525.1 coordinate 1,375,332, forward strand.
TCTCCTAAAGTTTTTTTGTAGACAATATATTGTGGTTTTGTATCACAAATATATCTGAGGTATATAATCTTCACAAGGTGATTAGGTGCTCTGAAGCAGTCTTGGGTCTCAAGTTTAAGCTAGATATATGTAAAATTCTGAGAATCAGGGTCAGAGATGTGGAAGTCACATGTTTTAGTGATGCCTTGGTTTTTGAAGTTAGGAAGCTCCTGTCTTGTATTGCAGTCTCCCCCCATGCATTAGGAACTAGGAAGCCTTTGCTTTGTTTGTGGTATGCAGTTGTTAAAGAAGTGTGAGAAAGCTCTTGGGCTGGAAAAGAGGATACATATTGTTTTCTGGATGGATGACTCCCAATAATTTTATGCTCTTGCCCATATGCCTATTTACTTTATGTCTGGCTAGTGTCATCCAAAGATCGGAAAGGATTGGGAGAGACTTTTTGTTGCATGGTTCAGAGAGAAGCATGAATTTCATCTCGTGGAGTGGGGTGAAGTTCACATACCAGGAACTATGGGAGGAGCATGCTGAAATAGCTCAAAAAGTATGTATATGGTATTGGTTGGAAAGTGGTGGGGAAGTTAGGAGATTGAAGATGGGTAAGTTTCTCGGAGGATGTGTGGTGTGATATGGTCCCTTATTCTTAGGCAGTGTTTTAAATAGCGAATAGCATGTAGCATACTGTTCACCCCTCTGAAGCATGAAGTGTGACCTACGTGGCATGTAGCATAAGCTACACGCTACTTCTAGATTTTTTATCAAGGTTGCGCTTAGTTGCATTGCACCAACTCATGACATTTTCACGAAATTAGACTGATTAATAATGAAATTTAACAAAATTTCATGATATTTGGTGCAACCATACACAACCTAAAGTAATAGGAAAGGGCAATGATTAAGTATAAAGGTAAAGAAAGGAAACAAAAATGAATTAAAATTGCTTTTCAAAGACAAAAACAAAAAAAACTGACTCAATATTGTTACTTGTATTATTTTACTAAAAGCATTGAAAAGATTAATTAAAATGTAACAAATGATTGAAAATATTAATTGATTTTAATGTTTTAGTGAAAAATAACTTGTAATGTGAGCTACGTAGCGTGTAGCGTACATAAATTATCATGCAACTTTTGCTAGTACATTGGATGCATGGTGTCATGTTTGTTTTGGAGTATTGTGTTGTTATATTAGTTTCAAGAGCTTCAGGTTGAAGTTGCATTAATGCAAATAGATTAAGGAAGAAACTAATTGCAATAAAGTTCAATGTACCATATTGAAAGTTCAAATCGCACAAGAAAAAGATGCAATGACCACGAGCAAGCTCGGTAGTCCTCTAATCTTATACTAGAGATCACCACTCTCCCCCTCAACACACTACCATTGAGAAGCAAGAGAACTTGCTCAAGAAAACGTCATTCAACTGTCTTATTCCATAGTGTCTATGCCTTTCTTCCTTGAGAAAATTTCTAGCACAATTTGAGGAATCTAAAAATAAAATTCCTTGCTAGCCAATTTCTCTAAAATAAGAAAACCCTTAAATATGAAAATCTAATACTTATTTTCTAGCACAAAGATATTTTTCCTAACATAGAAATATGAAGAGAAAGACAATTAGAAACAAGCTAAAAAAGAAAATTGGTCATTTTCTTGTGCACATGTATGGAGCATTCACGTGTGGGATGTGGCGCGATTGCATCAATTCCCCCTGGCTTGGAAAAACTCAGCTCCATTGTGTTAATGGCAATATACTCCTCACAAAGCTCCAGGTTGATGTGCTTGAAATCGTTTGGTGAGATCCACATGCTGTTGGATCTCTGCCTATCCTTTCCACTTGACGAGAAACTTTTGATACCCTCCTTGGAGTGTGGAAACTATCTAATTGTCCAATGCATCTTCAATGATTTCTTTGAACTGGCGTGGTATCTCCAGTATCTAGATAGCTCGTTCTTTCGTCCTCTTGCTTTCATAATGTCCAAGATAAACTACAAGGTCTTCCACATTAAAAATGGAACTTATCTTCATTTTGGGTGGAAGCTCAATCAGGTATGCATTATCACCTAGCTTCTTTAAAATGCATCAAGGACTTGCCTTTTTGGAGTGGTTCCTATCTTAGACTACAAAGTTGCCAGAAGTAGCTCATAAATTTTGAATCACGATCATATAATTTGTCTTGGGAACACCAAGAAAGCATCTGAGGTCTTCTTATAGGGATGAAAAGGGCCGCCTAAGAAAACTTGTTGACCACAACATAAATAGAGTCATAGCCTCATTGAGTCTTAGGGAATGCTAGGATAAAATCCATGTTAATGTCTTCCAATGGAGCATCTGGCACAGGCAGTGGAGTAAAAGATCAATATTTTGCTTGTGACCTTTGCCTTGCTGAGACACTTGACATTGTCGAGCAACGATTCCAACATCTTTCTTCGAACTCTGCTAATAAAAATGGTCCTCGACTAGGGTTGTTGTTTAGTCGATTCCAAAGTGACCACGAAGACCACTTGAATGAAGCCTTCGCATCACAAGCTCTTGCAAGGACCTTTTAGGAAAACACAACTTTATGATAGCAAGTACTCATCGTGCGGGGCATTGTGGGAACATGGTGCTTGAGCCGGCAAAGTGTTGAAAATACCTTCCCAAAATCACCATTTGTTGATACCCTCTTTTTAAGTTCCTTGAATCCAACAATGGAGACTGATAAGGTAGACATTAGATGTGATTTTCTGTCGAGGGCATCTATTACCTTATTTGTATCCTAGCAAATAGTGTTCTAAGTCTTGGTGAGATGTCGATAATATCGATGATATTATTGGTATCACTGAATGATAGTCCAAGATCTCATCTCCTTTCCAGTTATCACGTCATCTCCTTGATATTATTGCCGATTTCGATATTTTGCGATATTCTCGATAATATTGCCAGGTAACCCATTGCAACACTATTGCCACCTACCCCGCCTATGGATATTGTTGTTAAATATCGAGTTTTTTTTTGTTGAAAATCGCTCGACACACGAAATAGACAGTGCCCATTTGTGTAAATACCCAGAAAATTGAAAAAAAGAAAAAGAAAAAACAAGCCTTTTTCTTCATCTTCTTGTTCGATGGCTCTCTCTCTCTCTCTCTCTCTCATAAAATAAATGAAACTAAAAAGGCTCTCTCTCTACATGTCATTTTCAATGAGTACTGTTGTGTCATTAGGAGTTATACGATAGTTAGTGGTGTATGATGCTTGATACACTGGCACTAAGAAATTGTACACTTGGCCTGTATGTATGCATTGAATCATTGATGCATGCATGGATGGTTGGATGGGATGGATGGATGGATGGATGAATGTTTGGGATAGATGGATGGTATGGATGGTTGGATGGTTGAATGGATGGATGGATGAATAGATGGATGGATGAATGGATGGATGGATGTTTGGATGGTTGGATGGGGTGGGATGGTTGGATGGGATGGGATGGGATGGATGGATGGTTGGTTGGTTGGATGGATGGATGTTTAGATGGATAGATGGGATGAATGTTTTGGATGATTAGATGGGATGGGATGGATGGATGGATGGGGTGGTTGGATGGATGGATGGGATGTTGGATGGATGGGATGGTTGGATGAATGGTTGGATGGAGTGATGAATGATTGGATGGATAGATGGAGGGATGTTTGGATCAGATGGTTAGATGGTTGGATGGATGGATGATGGTTGGATGGATAGATGGGATGGATGGATGGATGGATAGGATGGATGAATGGTTGGATGGATAGATGGATGGATGTTTGGTTGCGATTGTAAGAATGTTAGATGGATGGATGGATGTGGTGGTTGGATGTTTGGATGGATGGATGGTTGGATGGATAGATGGGATGGATGGGATGGATGGGATCATCATGCATGTGTATTTTGTTTATATGCTTATTTACAAATGGATGTATAATGTATGAATGCATTATACATGTTTGTTTGCTTGTTTATTGGTTTAATGAGATTTAAGTGATTGGTGTGTTTTAATTATTATTGGACCGATTTCTTATGACAACACATACTTTTAGGCCCCCATTTAATGGAAACTTATTATTTATGCATTTATTTTGTAATTTTTTATTCCTAAATATGCAATATGTGTATTTTAGCATCTCCTGAAGTTTCACTAAAAATTCCACCATTTCCCCCATGTTTCACCAACATTTCCCTGCATTTTCGAGAATTGACAATATTGATACTTGTTTCCGTATTCCTAGCTACTGAAACTTATAGCAATACCGATACTTCGAACACTAGCTAGCACAATGCTTCAGGTTGAATGTGACCTCATGAATTTAACTAGTCCACTTAGCATGCCTTGTGTTGAATTTCTTTTGGGACCTCAAATGACATAACACCTCAAATAACGTGACGCCTTGTGATTAGAATACAATACAAACTCTCAATGAATGAGGTAATGATGCTAATGTTTCAAGGCCTATACAACAATGTAAAACTCCATGCTATATTTAGAGTACTTCTTTTGTGTGTCATCGAGTTTTTGCTGAAGGCCACTGGGTGTCCTTCCTGACTGAGGATGCTCCTATGTCTATGTGGGATGCGTCACAAGAAATCTCGAATACTTTCAAAATCAAGAAGCCTAAGAACTGGAGCTCCTGTCAATCTTTGCTTGATTTCTTGGAATGCCTTTGTTATTGCTTTGGTCCACTCAAATAGACCAGGCTTTATACATTTAGTAAAAGGCGCCATGACGAGGCTAAAGTTCTGGATGAACCTTTGATAAAACATCTCTAACCTGAGAAAACTACGAACTTTGTGAATATTCATTAGGTAGACTGGTCAACAATAGCCCTTGTCTTTTGAGGATCAGCCCGAATGAGCACTAGAAAGACCAAGTTGGAACTCATGAAGGTACACTTTTTCAAATTAATGTAAAGTTTCTGGAGGTGTAATACTCTCATCACCTGACAAAGCGAGATAAGATGATCTTCTCGTAAATGGCTATAGATGAGGATGTCATTGAAGTACATGACGACGAACTTGCCTATGAATGGTCGTAGAATTTGCGCCATCATTGGCATGAATGTACTAGGTATACTTGTCAAGAGGAAAGGTATGACTAGCCACTTACACAATCCATCTTTTGTTTTAAAAGCACTCTTCCATTCATCCCTAGGACTAACTCTTAGCCGTTGCACCTGCTTTGCAAATCGATAATCGAAAAAATTATAGCATTTGTCATCATGTCTAACATGCCATCTAGGCGCAGAATTGGAAAATAGTACTTTACCGTTATCTTGTTGATGGTGCGACTGTCAACACAAATCCACTAATTGTCATCCTTCTATGGAGGCAACAATGCTGGTATGACATACAGACCGAGGCTATTACGAATGAAACCCTTTGCCAACAATTCCTTAACCTGTTGACGAAGCTTTGCATGCTTTGTTGGTTTCATTAGGCATGTTGGGAGATTTGGTAATGGCGATCTGGGTACTGAATCAATCACGTGTTGAATGGCACACATAGGTGGAAGCTCACTGGGTCATTTGTTTGGGATAGAATCTCTTGAATCTCGGTTGGACAAAAACTTCACCAGCTGTATTGGTCTTGGATGTGTATCCTACTAGAGCATACATGATTCCCTGTTCTTGACTTTCCTCAACGAGTCGGGCCATACTCAACGTTGTGGAAGCTGACCGTGCCTCTTCGGGTTCGTCATCTCTTATAGGGTTGAGTGATGGGCTTTCCTTTGCACTTGAAGCTGTATGTGTTCCTGCGATCATCATGAGTCACATCTCTGTTGTATATCCATGCGCCGCCCAATAATATGTGTAACTTTGAGTAGAATGATGTCACATGAAAGTGATTCTTTGTGACGACCAAATGAAAAGTTCACTAAGCACTAGTTGATCATGTGGATGGACGTTTCATTCACCTACGCAATCTTGTACTACTTGGGGATGCTTTTGAATCTTCAGCTTCAACTTGTCCGTTATGCCTTTTGAGGCCGCATTCATACTGTTGCCTCCATCAATAATGACCTTAACAGCCTTTCCACCACACGACACTCGTGTATGGAAGGCGTTGGTTCTTAACTAGTCTTCTTGGGCCTCCTCCTGAGGTATCGTTAGAATCCTTCTGATCATTAGTGATAACTTATTTTTTTTTTAAGGCCATCCATCAATAATGACCATGACAGCCTTTCCGCAACACGACACTCGTGTATGGAAGACATTGGTTTTTAACCAGTCTTCTTGGGTCTCCTCATTTGGTGTTGTCAGAATCCTTTTGATCATTCGTGATAACTTGTTTTTTTCAAGGCCATCTATGCCTTCCTCAGGTTCCTGATCGTTATCTTTTGGATCACTTTCATGTTCACCATCCACATGGTCCTCAATGAAGTTCTCTTTGTACCATCCACCATTTTATCCCTTGTAATATTGGAGATTGCGAGAGGGATACTTTGTTGCATGATGTCAACAACCATCACACTTGAAATAAGTGTTGTTCAACCTCCCTTGAGTTGCCGCAACAAACTTTCCCTTTGTGTTAATGTTTTGGGAAAGAGGACTAGAGCTGGAGTTCTAGCCAATTTTGCAATCTCAAGAAAAATTACCATCGTGTGTGACTAGATGCAAATGCATTGTGGAGCCACCGACAATAGGGCGGGTGGGTTTATAGCCCCAGGCTTGAGGTCTATTGCATCTTGTCACCAACTTCTACTCCTGTACATTTTGGGCAATCTGGTACGCTTCGTCCACATTGTTGAGCTGAATGGTCACCAGTTCTCTTTGAATATTGAACTATAATCCATTACAATAACACGCTACTTGTTTCTCTGCCTTCATTAGGTGACAATGAATCACCAATTCATAATAACGCTGTGTGTATTCCTCCATAGTCAGATTGTCTTGTCGTAGTCTGAGGCCAGTGATTGCAGTATCGATAATATTGGTCGATATTATCGATATCGGTCAACGGCGATAAAGATTGGCCCAATAGTAAAAAAAAAATCGCCTAACTCCTACGTATCGCACGATATATCGTGCGATATTGATAATATCGCATGATGTATTGATATTGCACGATATATCGTCAAAATATCGCTGTTTTTTACACAGTGGGCTCAAAATATCGTCGATACCGGGACGATATCGTCAAGGTATCGGTCAAATGCGCAGGAACCTTTTAAAACTTGGTTTTTTTGGAGAAAAAACTTGGGGAAGGCCTACTTTTTCTCAATTTTCTCCTAGCTAACTTGATTTTGGGAAGATTACGGAGCTTCCATTGCAAGAATCTCAAAGGAAGCCGTTGCTTTCGAAGCAAATCCAAAGGTGGCCCAATATTGAACTCGGTGAGTATTTTTTCTTCCAATCTCGTTTTCTTTCCGTTTAATTCGACTACAAGTTGTTTCAAATGAGTTAAAATACTTGAATCTTTATGTTTTGTACGAAAAATCACGCATTTCAACTAAATATTTGGAGATTTGAGATATGGGGGCAAATTTGGGGGAAATTTGAAATTTACCAATTTCTCTCAAATTACTTGCAGTATTGGATAAAAAACAACATTATAATGATGTAAGAGGGCTGATCTATTGATTGACAACATTTTCCCCCAAAATCGAAAATATTTAATTAATTAAAAAATACTTAATTATGAATTTTTTTTTGGAAATTTTTTAGTAACAATTGTGAATCCACTTGTAAGTCAAAATAAAAATTATTATGTAAGTAATTATACATCACATATACTTCAATTTCATGATTTAAGTATATGTGGCCCGATTTGGGGGAAATTGAAGGAATTTCAAAATTTCTCAATTCCTCCCAAATTACTTGCAATGTTGGATTAAAAATAGCATTTTAAGGATGTAGGAAGGCTGCTCTATTGATAGACAACATTTTCTCAATCTTTACATGCATGATGGAATCCGAAGAATCGGAAGTGCGAACATTGTGCACTCCATGATAATTTGGATATTTTTGTTAGGGCTTGTTCGTTCGTCCGGTTCATAATCTTCATGGAAATCACCATTTCGGCTAGGATATCTTGGGTCAACATTCTAGGGTTCCAAGTCTCGCTCAAGCCTATCCATAGATGTTTACTAGCCCAGATTGACTTCCTTTCTTGCTTCTTCAAGAATAATAACCCATCCTTTTAGAGTATCTGCTCTGGTCATGAAATGATCTTCCATATTGTCCAATTGTTTCATGAGAAAATCGATCACTTGCTGCAAGGTTGATACAATCCTCTCCTAAGGTCAGTGTTCGAAGTATCGGTATAGCTACAAGTTTCACTAGTCGAGGAGATGAAAACAATATTGTTATCACCAATAATATTGCCGATTCCCAGAATTGTGGGGAAACATGGAGAAATCAATGGAATTTTGCAGTGACACTTCAGGAGATGCTAAAATGCACATATTTTCATATTTAAGAATTAAATATTAGCAAAAAAAAAAAAAAAATGCACATTTTTGTATTTAGGAATCAAATGATAAATTTCCCTTTAATAGGGCCTAAAAGCATGTATTGCTGACGTAGGGAAACAAGGGGAAAATGGTGGATCCATCCATCTATACATGCACATACATACATATAAACATACATGCATGATCCATCATACATACTTACAAACACAAATGCATGATTTATCCATCTATCCATCCATGCATGTGTGCACACACAAACACACATCCATCCATCCAGCTAGCCATCCAACCATCCATCCATGCGTCCATGCATCCATGATGCATCCATCCATCTGTGCATACATATACACACATACAAACATGCATTTCATCATACAACCATGCGCCCATAAATTTTTTTTGAAATGAAAATATTTTAATAAATAGATTTTTAGCAATATTGATACATTGGAGATATTATCGAAATATTGCCAATACACTGGCTATACAAGCGACACATGGAATTTACACAATTGATAATATTAGTGATACATTGGCGATATCGATACATTGGTGATACATAATGTTGTCAAAATCCTACGATTTAGGATTTAAGATATACGATTTAAGTCAAATATTAAGCAAAATGATTTGAATCCCACCTTGGAACCCTTTTTATATGAATCTAGTGATTCTATGGTTTGAATCTTACGATTTACAATTCAAATGATACTTGTTCTTTTTTATTTTAAGCTTCACTTGGCTTTTATTTTATGTTTCAAAATTGGTGGGGGCTTTAAGAATCATTTAGAAAAGGTAAATTTTTTATTTAGACGAGGTAAATTATTTTATTTGTTCTTTATAAGAGACTAAATGAGATTAAATGATATATATTCTCTTCAACGTTAAATCATGGAGCTTTCTTATGATTTGTTACTTCCTAATTGGTTGAAACACTAAATTGATGGATAACTTATTTGGAATGTTTTTATGGATAGAAACAATCATATTGATTTATATGTATTGTGGAATGATGTTTAGAAATCAAAATTGTTGGAAGATTTTTCTCATTATGCAGGGGTTTTGTTTGTAAATATGCAAAATAGAGGTCTTAGATATAATTTTATGTTTATTAGGAGGTTATTTGTAAATAAGGAAAACCCTACATATAAAAAGGAAAATAAAGGATTGGGCTCTTACGTTTGAGAATGCTCCAAGGTTTATTAGGAGTTATTTGTAAATAAGGGAAACCCTACATATAAAAAGGAAAATAAAGAATTGGGCTCTTACGTTTGAGAGAGCTCCGAGGTTCTCTCTCTCTCTCTACAATCTCTCTCTCTACACTTTCTCTAAAAATCCACATGGTATCAAAGACACGTTGCTGTTAAGGGTGAAAGAAGACATCAAGGAGCTTAATGAGAAGTTTTTCCATCCTCGTCACCTGCTGATGTCAGCCGCATGGCAGCCGTATGGTTGGATGGGGTCAAATCCACCTACACCTCGTGCGACTACATGTGATGAGTCTAATGATGATTTTTCCGGAAGTTTTTGGAATCATTTGGTATTTTTCTTACATTTTGTAAGTTTTTCTGGAAACCAGCCCACATCGTCCATTTTTCAGATATCTTCTTAATCAAGGGTTTTTGATGTGCAAAACCTATATTGTTTGGGTCGTTTTTGGATGATCTATACATTGGAAGTGATTTCGGGCAAATTAGACACATGCACTTGATGATTTGGTAAAAAATAGGGGCCGGTTGGACTGTTTTTTCCTCTTTTTGGGCACTGACATACACCATCTGTTCGGTGTATAATTCTGCAACTATTTTATGATTTGTATCTCTTGTTAGTGCTGGTTCTATTCGTGATTTCATAGATTTATGGATCCCAAAGTTGTCGGACATCATCCTGAGGGACCTCTCTCCATCACTTCCACAGAGTTCAATGGGAGTAACTTTCTTTTATGGTCCCGGGCTGTACGAATGTATGTTATTGGGAAGGAAAAGCTTGGGTTTCTCACTGGCACTTCTAAAAGACCTTCTGCTTCACCATCTGCTGATTATGCAAAGATAGATGCGTGGGATTCTTCGAATGTTATCGTGATGGGCTGGATCCTCAATTCTATGGAGCCCAGTATTGCTTCTGTTTCTTTTATGATACTGTATTTGATCTGTGGAAGTCTTTGAATGATACTTATGGAACTGTTTCCAATAAGCCCCGCATCTTTCAGTTGACTACGAAACTTTACTCTCTCACCCAAGAAAATATGTCTGTTACTGAGTATTTTGAGGCCTTGAAAGGCCGTTGGGAGGAGTTAAGCCACCTACAACCTCTGAGTGAACTCCCAGACAGTCGTAGCGCAGAAATCATGAAGACACGGGAAGATGAAGCCAAAACTTACAAGTTTCGGGCAGGCTTGAGTAGTGAGTATGAGGCACTGCGTACTCAGTTGGTTGCTACACATCCATTTCCTTCACTCCAGACAGCCTATTCCATTATTCACACTGAGGAGGCCCGCAGATGAGTGATGATAACACCAGTTGTCACCTAGGAGAGGACTGCTTTTACATAATTACGTCTACTGCTATTCCATCTGAGAGTCGCAATGGTTGGACAATCGAGGGGCCTTCAGCAGAGGACGTGGTTGTGGCCACGAGAGATTTATGTGCACTTATTGCAGTTGATCTGGACACACTCGGGACATGTGTTTTAAATTACATGTCCTGCTGCTCATATTGCGACTTCTGATGAGATAGAGCCACATCTGATACTCTTGGTGGCCTTTCTCTTGATCCATCCCTCCTGCTTCAGATTAGACAGATACTGCCACCATGACTCGAGGCGATGCTCTCGATCTTCAACGACTCTGGACTCTTCAGGCCCAGTCCACAGCTTCTGCCTCACAGCCTTCTACCTCCTCTATTGCAACGACCACAAGTACTGCACTTCATGCCTCTTCATCTCTTGTGACCAAGGTGTTCCATAACGATAACGATGGCTATAACGGTCACCACTGTTACCGTTACGATACGGGCCGTAACGGCCGTTACGGACCTCGTATCGGCCGTTACAACCCTTTTTTATTCTATGAAAAAAACTGTTATGAGACCGTTATGTGGCTGTTACGGCCGTTTCGACCCCATATTGCTTAACGGTTATGACCGTTTTCGTTACGTATCGGCTGATACGTAACCGTTTTGGGATACCTTGCCTGCGACCTGGATTATTCATTCAGGAGATGATTTCTTTTGGCGTGTTGAGTACACCATTTGTTAAATCAACAGAATAACTAGCAGATATCTTCCCAAAGGCTCTCAGTTCACCTATGCTACAAGATGTATCTGGAAAGTTGAGTATGACCGATATTCATACACCAACTTGAGGGGGAGTGTTGGAACATTTTTCTTATTTTACAGGGGTTTATTTGTAAATATGCAAAATAAGGGTCTTAGATATAATTTTATGTTTATTAGGAGGTTATTTGTAAATAAGGGAAACTCTACATATAAAAAGGAAAATAAAGGAATTGGGCTCTTACGTTTGAGAGAGCTCCTAGGTTTTCTATCTCTCTCTCTACAATATCTCTTTCTACAATCTCTCTAAAAGTCCACAAAAATATCTTCTTTTTTTTTTTTTTCCAGTTTACAATATCAAATGCTGCTTTTCCCACATGATTCTTCATTTAGAAAAGGTAACAAGATCATAAATTATTAAAGGATCCTTTTGTTTTTTCAAGGAAAATTTCTTGAAAGACAAATTAAAGGAAAGATAAAAATCCTTTAACACTATCATGACACGGTATTACTTTGAGCATATTGACGGCAAAAGGATGATCGATGAGTTAAAATTTTTTCTGATTTAGTTATTTTTCATATTTTTAAATCTTACAATTTATGATACGATTTGGTATTTGATATGGTTCAATCCCTATTATGATTTGCGATACGATAACAATTTTGATAACATTGGTGATACAGAGACACCTAGAATTTACATAGTTGAAAAATATTGGCGATACATTGGCAATATCGATACATTGGCGATACTTAGCGATATATCGCCGATACCTAAAATTTCTGATACTAACTGATGTAGGATGCCCTTATTATGATGCATGCTCATGAACATAATTAAACAACGGAAAATAAAAGGAACAAATAATCTAAAATTCAGAATCCTTCATCATAAACTAAGAAAATCCACAAGAAGCTTGCAATGGATCGGGCCAATCGTCACAACCACGAAGTTTGAGTTCAAGTATAACTAGGGTTGGATCCGGCGAGGGATAGAACCTCCCGACCTTGCATGGCTATAACCCAATCAATCAAGAGGAATCTCTAATCCAGGAAATCAAGGGATTTTGGATTAGGGGTTTGAAAATTTGAAAACGTTAGGGTTTAGGCTGCAAAATCAGATTTTGGGATTATGGTGAACAAAACAAATAGATTAGAGAAGATAGAATTACCTGGAAGAAGGATTAGAGGGGCATAAGAAGCAAGTAGAAGAAAGAGGGATCAAGGAAGAAGAAACATCACCATGAGAGAGAGAGAGGAGGAGAGAAGCACCAGGAGGCTTTTCATTAATGAATAATCAAAGTTAATTCGAGTTTAGGGCTTTAGCCCTTTTAAATAACCAAATAAAGACATGAAAGTAATAAAATACCCCTAAAACTAAGCAAAAACGCGCAATTAACAAAAGTGCGGGAAAGTTCGGGCGCTCGAGCTGTCGCCTAAAGTCGTCCGAAAACCTCCAGAGAGGTTCGGGCGCTCGACAGACAAAGTTCGGGCGCCCTTCGGGCGCTTGAAATCTTCAGTTCTTCGGTCTTCTTTCTCTTTTCTTCCTTCACATGTGTCTTCCTTGAATGGGGTCTTTTATGTGTCCAATCACATGTGAAAGGTCTTTAGCTCCTCAATAATCGCCTATCCACAAGGACGGTACTTGTGGTTGGCGCTTTCTTCGTTGGTATACCTTGAATGCTTTTGTGTCTGCATCACTAACAGTGTTATCGGTATTGCTGAGTTGGACATATGAATAATATCAAGGATATTTCGATAAAATCGGAGATACTTCGAACAATGGCTGAGGTTTTCTAGTCAGCCCACTTTTTTAAGTCGTCCATTTTTTGGTGCTCATATGGCAATAGATCTATGTAAAATATGTGAGAATAGCTTTAGGTGGGTTATATTTTTTGGAAAGGAAGAAAAGAGAATGGTTTGGGTTTTGATATTATTATTGTTGTTTTTGGAGTGGGGAAGGTTTTGGTAGGATTGGGTTTATTTTTTTATTTTTTATTTGTTTAGTTTATTTATTTTTTGATATGGTGATTAGGAAAGTTTTGGGAAGGTTGGGTGTATGATAGATTATGGGCTGATTGCTGGTTGAACAACGGGCATGTTTTTTGGTACTTTTTGTGATAGAAATAGGGTGATGGCTTAGTTGAGACAGAGACTATATAATGTCTGTTTTAAAGGGATGAAATGACGTGCTGATTTAGGGAATTGAGGGTAGTTTTGGATTGAATATTGAGATGGAATTACCCGTCACGGTTTGGTGAACAGCTTCGGTCGTGGGTTTACTCCCCAAAGACACGAGTTTGATTCCCTTCCCCATGGATTACCCGATGCACGTGGTTGGCGGGTGATTGCGTGCATCTGCAGGGAATAGTCTCGCCTTAAAGGGGCAGGGAGACCCTGTCGTCATAAAAAAAATATTGGGATGGAATTTGTGAAAGAAGATGAGAAGAGAAGAATCTCCCAAGAGTAGAATTTACTTGGATACTAATTAATGCAACTAGATCAAGGAAGAAACTAATTGCAATAAAGTTCAGTGTACCAAATTGAAAGTTCGAATCACACAAGAGAAAATATGCAATGACTGCAAGCAAGCTTAACAGTCCCTCTAGTCTTATACTAGAGATCATCCTCACCCAGTAGAGAAACAAGAGAACTTGCTCAAGAAAATATCATTCAACTGCGTCTTACTCCATAGAGCCTGTGCCTTATTTCTGATGAGTATTTACAATGTTTCCTCCATGAGAAAATCTCTAGCATAATCTTAGGAATCTAAAGATAGAATTCCTTTCTAGCTAAGATCCCTAAAAGAAGATAACTCATAAGCATGAAAATGTTATAATGCATATTTCATAGCATAGAGACATTTTTCCTAACATAGAAATATGAAAGAAAGGAAAAGGAAATTGGTCCTTTTCTTCTGCATCCGTGTGGGGTGTGCATGTGTGGCATGTGCTGCGATTGCATCACGCCTATTCTAGGATTTTATATATTATTATTTTTTTCTACTCATGTTTTATGTTTTACAAATTCTGGGTTATTTAGTTTCCAGATTAACTTTGGTCTCTTGTTCAACATTTCCATTTCCTTGTAATGGCTAATAGGAATCTCTTGTTGGTCTTTTCAGTTTATTGGCACTCCACATTGGATGGCTCCAGAAGTTATTCAAGAAAGTCGATATGATGGAAAGGTACTGTTTCATTAGTTCCCTCTAGAGTGGGTAGTCGTTTTTTGAGTCCTTTAGTCCTTGTACTCGATATGATGGAAAGGTACTTTTTTATGTTTATGCTTTATGTTCAGAATCACATTTTCTAGTGTAATTCTTATTATCATAACTAGCATTTTACATTAGCTTCTGTAAGATATTGTAAATCTTTCAGGTTGATGTGTGGGCCCTTGGTGTGTCAGCAATTGAAATGGCAGAGGTATGTTTTCTTAATCCAATATACAAAATAGTTGACCGTTCCCTTTAGAGTAGTTTTAGTTGTTTATATCCATATTCGGATATTCCTTTCCATTAGCATTTCCTTTCCTGATATATAACTGAATTTATTACAACAGAAGGTAGATTGCACTATTGGGAAAGAATCCTCTATGCATAATTTCAGTCACCTAATGCTCTCATTGGGAATGGTAATAGAAACAATATTAACAGGATATGGGATGAGGCAAATGAAATGTTTGGAGTTGAATAATGGCTACATGACATAGTCACCACAAGATTTGACCTGTAGCTTGGTTATCATTGTTTCCTTGGATGAATTACTGAGTTTACTGAAAAGGGAAATGATACCAGGAGAACAGAATCCTCAATTCATAATTGTAGTAACAATGTTGGCGTAACTTGCATTAAGGAAAGTGTTTAGCCCAGAATAATGGCGATGCGATTGTCACCACAAGACAACCAACAGCATTATCATCCTTATTTTTTTGTTAGATGGATAAAGGAAATTGTTACAAAATAAGGAAAATTTCAGTAGTGCAAGAAGATCTCCCAATACATAATTACACTCCTAATGCTCAACAGTAATAGCAAGAATATTAGCAAATTTGGGATTAAGGAAAGATGAAATATTTAGCCACAAAGTCACTGCAAGACTTGTTGTTCAGTAGCATTGTTATCAAGCAAACAACCAGCACTCCATGGTTAAAAAGCGCAATTGCTGCCGCATCTTTCTTTATTTGTCTGCAGAATTTCCTTTCCACCCACTTTAGGACCTCCTTATCCCATGGAATATATTTTAGTGGTTTCAAACTACATGAAATTTGAACTACAATGCCCTCAATCTATGCTACATCAATGAATTGAAAGGAATGTCCTTGGAACAGTTTCATCTATTGAATTTTTATGGTTGGTTTTTGAATTTCTAAAGTCATCCAGAGCATCTTGTCTTATCAAATCCACCTCATAGCTATGTGCTAGCTGGTCCCTGGTCGGGGTAAAGGAGGACGGTTGATGTCAGGTTGGCAGCTGGTCGTCGAATTTCTGCAAGCAATCATCAGAAGCTGACTCCAAATAGCTGGGAGATGGCTATGATGATGATATGCATATTCTTTTTCCACATTCACAATTGTTACCATCCTTTGAGCTCTGGCTAAAACAAATCCACTGATAATTTATACGAACCCTGCTAAGCGGACCCGAGAAAGTGCACTTTCTTAGGGATTCAGAGCTCACTGTTGCCAACATGGGACACTTGTATGGGATCCAAGCACTCATCAGTCGTGTAGTTACACTGGTCTGGAAATTAGGCTCATCCATCAGATAAGCCAAGGATGTACTAAAAAATGGAAGATTATGAAAGAACGACTCACAGTCCATATTCAACATACACATGTTGCTCACCTGATGCATGGCTAGTGTAATATCTTGGTCAACGCATATACATGGTGTGACCCTCCTGATGAATGGCTTGGATCTAGTGCACATGTTCCATATTGGCATGTGTGAGGCTTTAGTCCCTGTAAAGTGCACTTGCCTCAGTTTTTTTTTTTTTTTTTTTGATTCCCATGATCAGTAGTGACTCTTGATTAAGATATAAGATTAAAAGCAGTAATTCTTGATTGCTTGTGCTTTTCTTGATTTTATCAATTGCAGGGACTCCCACCAAGATCCACTGTGCATCCAATGAGAGTTAGTACATGCTTTTGGATTTGGTTCTTGATTAAGTATTTCACTACTGCTTTTTTTTCCCCATATCACAGAACGAATTTGATTTATTGCTTATGTCCCAGATTCACATCCACTCAATTTATTTTTAGGTTTTAACTACATGCTTTGTTTTCTTTTTCATGAATGGCTACATGCCATCTTTTCTATGGTTGCTTATTGTCTTAGTTCCAGCATACTATAATTTTCTTCTTAGGATTGGACTAAGAAACACTTCCTATATGCTTATGGGTCTACAAAAGAATTTTGAAAATTGTCAACATGCCTTCATTTTGGGAAAAAAAATCCCTAAAATCTTATCTAGCTTGCATAATCTGCATTCTTCTTTATACTTATCTGTAAACTCCACCTCTACTTCAGTGGGCTTCTATTTAAAGAGGGATTCTATTTGTTTCAAAATTGTATGAATGTATTGAAACATCATTCTAAAAAAAATTGGTATTTTCTTGCTGTTGATGGCGGAAGGATCGATTAAAATAGTAGCAAAATGGTGTTATAAAGCACTGCATGAATGTATTTGCTAGAAAATTATGCACTTAACTTAGAAATGTCTCTTTGGAGACCTTAAGTACTTGCAAGTAGTCTCATGATGTGTATCATGGTACTGTTGTGACAATTTGAGGTTTGTGTGATGAGGGGATAAGAATTCACATGCATTAGTATAATGAGTTTGTGCTTTCCTAGATGTCCTTGAGATGGCATTCCTAGAGTCACCTTTGACAGGCACCTTCTTGAAGAATGATTCTTCGGAAAGATAGAACACCCATTTTAATGTCTCAAATTTCTGCTTAACTTGAGCTGCCGACTATTTGCTCAAACTTGGTTGCGCATACGTGTTGGGTGTGCCAGAGGCCCAAAGCCGAGTGCGGCTTGAATCAAACCGAACCGTTTGTGACCTCATGTGTTGAGCTAGACCAATTAAGACCTAATCTATAAAGATCGGCCGTCTATCTAGCCACCGATCGTAATGAGACCCTGTGATTTGCGAAGGGAGGGTTCGTCCTTCAAATGGATTCTTTTTCTTACCTTTTGCTCGAAAGGACTGCAATATTTGCGTGATTGCAACCGTAGTTCAACAATGGAACAATAGAGAAAGAGGATAAAAGCTGAAAGTATTTTATTAATCAATTTTACAATATTGGCACTCATGATCGGTTGGAGGGATGACGATCCGTTCATCGCCCAGCGTGGACTAAGCTTCTTAGCAGGATGATTGTGACTTGCGAAATGGTCTTCTGTTCTTTGCTCGATCGAAAACTAGACTTCGTGGCGAGACGGCCGATGGAGGGCGGATCTTTGACAATTTGTTCATTTCTCGGTTAAAAATTGGGCTTTGTGGCAAGATGGCCAGTGGGGTGATTGTTTGTTCATGGACTTAGTGAGAACCAAGCACGTGGCGAGACAATTGTGATTCGATTATCTGTTCGTTGTCTGGTGTGGACCAACTTTGTGGTGAGATGGCTGGCGGAATCACCTATCGCATAGTAGGGAAACCCCACAACCTTCCATTTGAAACTGAGCAATCTTCCTTGTGATCTAGCGGGATGTCATGGATGAAGGGTGGAGAGATAAACTAAGGATTAAAAATTAGGGCCCCATGATTTGAGTAGTGATGGGGGGCTAAACTAAAATAAAGTAAAGAGATAAGTGTCCATGGTGGACAGATAGATGAGGCCGTTGAAGTCCCTTGATATACATTGATACGCCATCCTTTAACAGTTCGAGCTTTTAGAGAAAGTGGTTGTTTGACATGGTATCAAAGCGAAAGGTCGTGTGTTCAAATCCCGGAAGTAGCAAATATGCCACCGGTAATATATTCTCCCAGGGGGGGCTGTTTATGGTGTGAGCGGGTGAGTGTTGAAGTCCCTTGATATACATTGATACGCCATCCTCTAACAGTTCGAGCTTTTAGAGAAAGTGGTTGTTTGACAGAGGCAGCGCACAACTTGGTTTGATTGTGTTGGTGTATCCTGGAGTTCTTCTTTCAATGCTTCTCTTATGGGCTTCTGGGAGGCGGTGGCTTGCGTATGATTTGACAACGTGAGGGATTTGGGTAGTCGGCCGCGTAAATCTTCTTGATTCTCTATATAAGCCTAGCCTATTGCATATGACTGCGTGTGCAAGAGATCGCATACACCTCTTGCTATTTTTCTCCCGCAACATGGATTGGAAAGCCTTGCTAGAGTGTGACACCCCTAGACTCTTGCATAGAAAGCTTTGATAGAGAGTTTCTTTAAGGGAACTCTTAACATTTAATGCTTGAAGAACGTCTTTTGCTAGAGACTTGCTTTGATGGGATTCTTGCTTTACAGAGAGTTATTTTTTATAGAACTCTAGCATTTAATGCTTGTAGAGAGACTTTCTTGTTTTGTAGAGAGTTGCTTTTGACAGAACCCTAACATTTAATGCTCCCACATGTACACGTCTCTAACTTTTTCCTTTGAAGTTCATCCATACCACATGTGGCATGGCTGCCACCTGACGTCTTCTGGAATCTTTTGATCTAGCTGTGATCGGCCGGGTGTAAACACCAACTTTGGTTGGCCTTGAGAAAATTGACTTCATATCTCCCTTCTATGATGTAGGATACTTTCCCTCTAATGGGATGGATCAAAAGATTTTTGGTTTGAAGCACTTGCACGCTTGTTTCTGTCAGACCTATCTATGAAACCTTTAGGAGAAGAGGCTGGGATGCTTCTCCATAATTAAGGGTCTGGAATACCATTTTCCCACCCCAGGTTAATGCTTTCTGCTGTATGTCGATCTTTGACAAGATTCACACAACTCAATATCATCATCTAAGCCTTATCCCAAGGGGTCAGCTACTTGAATCCTTTTCTGCCATTCCACTCTGTCAAGAGCCATAACTTTAGTAAGACAGTCATCAAGTGTTCTCTTACTACCTTCACCCACTTCCATTTGGTCCTTCCCCTTGCCCTTTTAGAGGCTTCAACTCGTACCAACTCACTTCTGACTGTCAGCTCTTGGTCTCCATCGCGCATGACAAAACCATCAAGTCTACCTTGAGTACTTCCCTCATCTTGTTGCTTATTGTTGCTACTCCTAAGAGTAGAGTGTTAGATGTTGATGTGGTTGTAAGTAGAAGAGAGAAGAAGAAGAAGGAGAGAAAGAGAGAGAAAAAGCTTAAGGAGAAATCATAGGTTAGGGCCCAAAAAGCCCTACCACATTATTCTTATAAAAAATATAGGTATGGTATCTTGAAGGAGAATAGGAAACTATACATGTGCACACAACTCTCTATACTCCCCCTTAAGTTGGAGCATAAATGTTTAACATGCCCAACTTGGCACAAACATGATGAAGAGCATCACAACATAAAGATTTGGTAAGGACATTAGCAAGTTGATCACCAGATCGAACAAAAGGAGTGACAATTTCCTTAGATGCAACCTTCTCTCGTATAAAGTGACAATCAACCTCAATATGCTTAGTGCGCTCATGGAAAACTGGATTCCGTGCAATATGGATAGCGGCTTGATTATTGCAATGCAGAGGAATGGGCCCAGAAGGAGCGTAGCCAAGCTCCTGAAGAAGTGTACGAAGCCAGATAAGCTCGCATGTCGCATGGGCCATAGAACGATCCTCTGCCTCAGTCGAGGATCGAGCAACAACGTACTGTTTCTTGCTCTTCCAGGAAACAAGATTGCCACCAAAGAAAGTACAAAACCCCAAAGTAGAATGACGATCATAGGAACTACCCGCATAATCAGCATCAGAATAACCAGAAAGATGAATAGAGTCATGCGGCTGAAAACACAAGCCAAGTCCTGGGGCAGACTTAATATATCGAAGAATCCGGTAAACAGCTGTGAGATGACCAGTGCGAGGAGCTTGCATAAATTGACTAACCACACTCACAGAAAACGAAAGGTCGGGGCGAGTAATGGTCAAGTAGAGAAGTCGTCCTACAAGCCGTCAATACATGCTAGGATCGGAAAGGAGATCGCCATCATTTGGATGAAATTTCTGAGAAGTATCAATAGGAGTAGAAATATGTTTACAACCTAACATGCCAATTTCCACAAGTAGATCAAGAGCATATTTCCGTTGGGATAAAATCACCCCTGTTGGAGAGCGAGCAACCTCAATGCCCAAGAAGTAGTGAAGATGGCCAAGATCCTTAATCTCAAACTTTGTTTGCAAGAAATCTTTGACATCCCTCATTCCAACTGAATCACTTCCAGATAGGACAATATCATCCATATAGACAATAAGAATCATGGTGCCTGTTGATCGGCAACATATAAAAAGAGAGTGATCTGCATTACTACGGATAAAGCCAAACTCGATGAGAGCATGACTAAATCTTTCGAACCAAGCACAAGGGGATTGTTTCAGTCCATAGAGTGGCTTCTTTAGTCAACATACATGCTTAGGATATTGAGAAGCCACAAATCCAGGAGGTTGATGCATATAAACCTCCTCTGCAAGATCCCCATGAAGAAATGTATTTTTTCATCAAGCTGGAATAGGTGCCAAGATAAATTAATTGCCAAGGAGATCGCCACTCGAATAGAATTGAGTTTGGCCACGGGAGAAAATGTCTCAAAGTAGTTAACGCCATAAGTTTTGTGTATAACCACGAGCAACAAGGCGAGCTTTGTAATGATCAATCGAGCCATCTGGTAAATACTTGATGGTATAAACCCAGCGACATCCAACTGGTTTGTGTCCTTAGGGAAGAGGAACAAGTTCCCAAGTATTATTCTTTTCAAGTGCATCCATTTCTTCCATCATTGCCGTTGTCCAGTCAGGACTTTGAAGAGCATGAGAGAGAGACCTAGGAAGAGCTTGTGAAGAAGCAGATGCTACAAACGACTGAAAAGATGGTGAAAGATGACCATATGAAACAAAATTTGAAATGGGATGTTGAGTACAAAATCTTGACCCCTTGCGTAGCGCAAGGGGAAGATCTTGGGTCGAGAGAGAGGAATCATCGGAATAATCAGAATAACTCTATTTCAGCAAAAAACCCATGAAATAGGCTCCAAAAAATCACCAAAAATCCTCTAAAATATGGATCTACAAAACCCCCAACTTTTCCCATCAAAGCTGTGTCCGTACGTCTGTACGACATTGACGTCAACCGTACGGGTGCTGACGTCAGCAGGCTGACTTGTCGCTTACCACGTGGTAGATGCAGAAAGGTTGGATCTGCTTTTCTAATACCAAGTAGAGTGTTAGATGTTGATGTGGTTGTAAGTAGAAGAGAGAAGAGAGAGAGAGAGAGAGAGAGAGAGAGAGAGAGAGAGAGAGCTTAAGGAGAAATCATAGGTTAGGGCCCAAAAAGCCCTACCACATTACTTTTTATTAAAAATATAGGTATAGGCATATTGAAGGAGAACATGAAACTATACACGTGCACACAACTCTCTGTACTAAGTTCCCCCAAATGCATTCATTTCTAATTCTATTCTTCCTCATCTTGCCACTCATCTATCTCAACATCCTCATTTCAGCCAAAGATCTGCAAGCTGATGCTGAGTGTGTTTAAAAGTGGAAATGATGGTTAACCATCTTTTATAATGTGCCTTTCCACCTGGGTTAGATAGGGTGCATTCATTGGGTTATACTAGAGTTGGTGGAGTTGATGCTGTGCTCATGAGGAGAAGTTTATTGGTACCTTCCATTTAGGCTGTTCTATGGAACATGGGCTTGAGCAAAACAAGATAATATTCTATGGAAAAACAGTAGGATGAAGAGGTTAATATCTGCATTCAAGAGTCGATTATTAATTTTTTTTCTTGTGAATATTTTTTTTATTTTTTATTTTTTATATTTGCATAATTAATTTGTGTACCCTTGAGGTTTGGTGATCAAGCATCTGCTGACAGGTAGACCAGTACCTGACCTGAATCCAACACTTACACCAGAGCAGCATAGTTTCTGAATGTTCTATTATTGGGACTGACCTTGATTGGGGAAGACTTTTCATTATCTTATGTAGCTCCTTATGCTGTCTAGGTAACACACAGTACATTACCTCCTCACACATGCAAAACATTTTGGAAACCATTTTTGTTATTGCTTTTGTGTTGGTGAACAATATTTTAATACCTTGCATTCATCTGGGTATTTTTGATAGGGAATACATGCTTCGTTAAATATTTTAGGATTCATGCCATGTGAATTGGTAAACTTGACGTGGTACTGACACTTAATGACGTCCTTGTTGCACCAGAAATCCAATCATATTGTAGGGGATAACCATATCATTTGTTTTTTACTTCTTTCTTTTTTTGTATACTCTTTTCTCATAAATCGTCTACTTCATTTTATCCTGTGGTTGGCATGTGGTAGTGGTAGGCTGATGTATGCCTATTTGTTGATAGGTACTATTCATGATATCTATTGAGCCTGCTCCAATGCTTGAGGATAAGGAAAAATGGTTTGTCTGTCCCTTGTATTTCAAGACATCAAATGTATCACATGCATTTGTTATATCCTGAATTCTTGCCTGTTTTCATATATGTGCTTTCTGAGGAAGGTTGCTTGCATGTTTATCAAACACATTTGTCTGTTTACTGATTCCCATGCAAGTAAATATGACTGTGAAGGAATGAATAAGAACGAAAAGAAATAAAATAGGAGAGAAGTAGGAAAAATGTGTGAGGGTGAAAAGAGGTGAGAAGGGTGACTAGGGTCTAACAGTCCCAATCACAACTTTACTAACAGAAACAAGTAAAAGGACAGAAATGCTGTTAAACACTAGCAATCAACTAAAACAGCGCCATACATGCATGTATGGTCAAACTATACACACATTCACAGACACATAAACAATCCCTCTAATACTCAACCTCAAGGTGGTGCAAGATATCACAACTGGCCAGCCTGTCCAATAGCTAAAGGAGCTAGAAGCTGTAAAGAGCTTCAGCAAACAAATCAGCAGCTTAATTGTACAAAAAAATAATAATAAATAAATAAAAAAGAAAGAAAGAAAGAAAAGAAGGAGAAAATATTTGCAACTTGATCGTTGAAGTTGACTTGTGCAATTTTGATTACTAATGAATTTCTCCTGTACGAAGAGGCAATGAGTTCAATGTGCTAAGTTGTTTCAAGAACTACCATATTAGAAGCAATGTGGATAGCTGCTTGATTATCACTAACAAAAGTCATAGGGGGAAGAAGAACCGAAATCAAGCTTTGCTGTTGATTTCTGAAGCCAAATAAGCATGTGCCATAGCATGATATTTTTTCCCAGCAATTGATTTACCTATAACATATTGTTTCTTATCCAAGCAACCAAGTTTCTTGCCAACAAATGTGAAATAATTGAATCTTGATTTTCAATCATTAACTAAGGCAGCCCAATCATCATCACAGAATGTGAAATTGGAATGATGGCCATGAGAAGCATGCAAAATAGAATGACCCATAAGAAGCTTTTAAAAATTAAAATCAAGGCACGAAAAACTTCCATACGGGAGGCATGAGATCATGCATAAACTCGAGAATCCCAAGAAAAACCTCCATAGCATAAGATATATTAGGATAGATAACTGTCAGGTAAACTAGCTTACCAATCAATGTTTGATAAGTGGCCACATCCTGGACATGATCTCACTCGTTTGGAGTTAAACTCATGATTAACTTCCATTGGTCGATCAACCAGTTTATCAACTAAGAAACTAGTCCTATGTAACAAATCGAAGGTATATTTTGACCTTGCCACTTCAATACTCTAGAAATATGTAGTTCACCCAAATCTTGGGTGGGAACATTCGTCTCACTACCAACACTTCCCTTCCCCTAACAATAGAAATCTGGAGGAAAAGATGTGTAAACCAAACATTTTCCAGATCACCAGGCAGAAGCACATTGTATTTTTTATTTTTTGAAACGTAACAACTAACAACTTTATTAAGAAAGTGCCAAGAAAGCGCCAAAACTATAAAGAGAACAAAACACAAAAAACACTCCCCACAAATAACACAAACACAAAAAACGAGCTCCAAACAACTCTCCACACAAATTACCAAGTCCCATTCGACAACAAAACTGATTACCCTTTCAACCACCCACCTAGAATTGTGAGTAACATTATGGAAGCATCTTCCATTCATTTCCTCCCGGATTGTCCAAAGGCCCGCGAATAAACACAAATTCCACAAAAGTCTTCGCCTCCTTTCCAAGCTTCACATCGTGCCAAGCAAAAAGAAATTTACCTTCTGAGTACGGCATGACCTAGGAGACCTTGAACTTAAATAAGAAGCTATTCCACATCTTGGAAGCAAGCGGGCAATGGATGAATAGATAGTTGACCGTTTCAGAGTTTGCAACGCATAATTAGCAAACATTAGGTAAGACCATCCTCCTTTTCTGGAGATTATCCACAGTCAGCCAAATCTTACTTGTGTTGCATATTGTAAAGGGACTTGACTGAGAAGCTTCCTGATCTCTCCTTTCACCAAATCATCCGTTCCTTCACACCACCTTCTAGAAAACACAAATGAATGCGGTTCAAAAGCGAGGTCAATTCATCCACCTCGTCATCCGCAAGGTACAAATGACAAGGAGGGGACCTCACTCCAGAATTAGCACACATTGAAGAACATTGCGCTACCACAATATTGTTCAAGGACAAGCGAGCAATTTTTTGGAACAAAGCTTGCAGTGCAACGTCTTCAATTCACACATCCTCCCAAAATAGAATCCTCTCCCCATCCCCAAAAGCAAAACCAACCCCTTCGCCAAAATTTGACTTTACTGAATTAGTCCCTTTTCAAATTGATGGGGCTCTGTACGTAGATGAGTCCTTGATGCACCACCGTCACCCACCGCATCTGTATTTGCTAGCAATTGTATCCCTCCATAATGCATGTTCCTACTATACCAAACCTCCACAACCACTTCCCCAATAATGCTCTATTCATCATCTCCAAATTCCTAATTCCTACCCCTCCTTCATTGTAAGGCCTACACAGCTCTCCCCAACTTAATAAATGGAACTTAGATGTTCGTTCTGAACCTTGTCATAAAAAATCACGTTTAAGCCTATCCAGCCTCTCTAGAACCGATTTTGGTATTGATAGTATCGGCCGATATATTGGCCGATACTATCGATATCGCGGGTTAGTAATACGAAAACCATAAAGAGTAACAAAAAATGGGCAGATTCCTTCATATCGACAATAATATCGTGCGATATCGATATTATCGCATGATATATCGATATCTTACGATATATCGTCAATATATTGGCGCCGGTCCCTTTTACTTATTCCAAATATCGTCGATACTTGGACGATATCGTCCAGACGCGCATGAGTCCCTCCATACTTGGTTTTTTTGAGAAAAATTTGCATTCGCCCCATTTTTCTTGCATTTTCTCCTCACCAACTTAGTTTTGGGTAGATTTTGGTCTTTCCTTTGCAATGATCTGAGAGGAAATCGTTGATTTTGAAGCAAATCCGAAGTTAGCCCCTTCTTGAACTCGGTGAGTAATTTTCATTCAAAACTCATTATTTTTCCATTTACATGGACTAAAATATGTTGCAAATTGGTTAACATGTTGAAGAATCAAGCATTACAACCTTTGATTTCGAAATTTGAGAAATGATGGCCGATTTGGGAAAAATTCGAAAATTTCCAATTTCTCTCAAATTACTTACAATGTTGGATCAGAAACAATATTTTAAGGATGTAGGGGGGCTGATCTATCGATTCGCAACATTTTCCCCAAATTTGAAAATAAATAATTAATTTTTAATTAATAATTATTAAAAAGTATTTTTTATTCGAATTTTTTTCTCTCTAAAAGCTGTCAATCCACTCTTAATTGTGAATAAATATTATTGTAGAAGTAATCTAATATCACACACACTCCAATTTGATGATTTGAGTGTATGTGGGCTGATTTGGGAGAAATTGGGGGAAATTCGAAAATTTTCAGTTCCTCCCAAATTGGGAGTAATGTTGGTTGTGTTTTCATTAATGTCTTCTTATATTTATATATATCTTATGGAATCAATTTGAACTTGCATCAGTTCGATCAGACGATGCATAGCTTAGGATCCTTTACAAAGGAACCCCAATATGTGGACTTTTTTTTTGACATATTATGATTGAAAAGTGTGTATTAAGGTCTATTTTAACAATCCCTGAAGTTTCATTGAAAACTTCAATCAATTTCCCAATGTTTCCCCATGTTTTCCAAAAAGTGCGATAAATTACCCGATACAACTGATATTTCCCTAGTGATACACGATATTGTATTTGTATCCCAAGGGTGCGAAACGTAACGCGATACCGACATTGTGAACATTGCTCCCGAGCATATAATCCAAGAAGGTTCATCCACATGATCATAAGCCTTCTCGATATCCAGTTACATACTACTCCTCTCATCCCTTATGTCTAGAATTGAAACATTCATGAGCTATTAGAGCACTATCAAGGATTTGCTGTCCATCCACAAAAGTACCCTGGAACTTGGAAATTACACCCACTAGCATGCCTCTAAATCTAGTTGTTAACACCTTTGCAAGGACTTTATAAATGCTCCCAATTAGACTTATGGACCTGTAGTCTTTTAAATTTTCTGCTCCCGTAACTTCAGGAATTAAAGCAATGAAAGAAGCTCCCAATTCCTTAGACAACCTCCCCCTACTGTGAAACTCCTTCATGAAACTCATCACATCCCCTTTGAAACTCCCGAAAGATCTAAAAAAATGCTAATGGGAATCCATATGGCCACGGTGCTTTATCCTTTCCCAGGGAATCTACAGCTTTCTTGGCCTCATCTTTGGAAAATTCCTTCTCGAGTGAATCTGCTTTCACCCTTGAAAAGCTTTTAAATTGAAGATTATCTAACAATGGCGTTTCCCGCCCTTCATCATTCAATAACTCTTCATAGAACTGGACTACCGTATTACAAACCCCATCCTTTTCTTCCACTCTTTCATCCCCCACTATAATATTGCTCGTCTTGTTACACCTTACTCGAGCGCTTCTTAAACTATTAAAGAATTTTTTATTTTTGTCGCCTTCCTTTTGCCAATTCATCCATGGCCTTTCTTTCTATTTGATTTCATCCTCTGTAAGATGGCTCATGTGAACCTACCCAAGGTGCTTGCGAAGAAGCTTATCTTCATCCGATAGACATCAAATTGGTGAAAATCTCATGATTTGTTAGCTACCATGAAGAGAATCATCCTAATGGATATCATCTTAGCCCTAGGTGTAAATGTCTCTAGATAATCAATATCATGGGATTGGGTAAACCCATGAGCTACCATGCCTCATATCTATCAATCACCCCATTGGCTGTATAATAAAATAATGTATACTTGATTAGAGCTTATCGCTCTCTCCTCTCAAGCTGTACAATTTCCCACGTGTTGCTATTTTCCAGGGCTGTCATTTCCTCAACCATATATTTTCTCCACCTGGGTAAAGGCACGACTTCCCCAAGATTTAAAGGACTATGAGTAGGATCAAGAATTGAAAAAAAGAGAGAAAGAACATAAGCTCTGATACGAGACAATCATTAATTGGTGAGTATAAGAATTGAGAAAGAGTAGCCTTTCCGACAACAATTGGAAGATCTAATTGAGAAGCTGAAGAATGAGAAGACAATATCATCATTCCCTGAATTTGGTAAAGGTGCTTGGTCTGATGAGTCTAGAGACACTAACAAAAGCTGTGTCTCTTTCATTTATGAGTAATTAGCTTGTAAACTTGCTCTTATTATTTCTCCTAAATGGCCTGGGTGCAATCTTTCATACCAAGCAGATGACAAACAGTAGATACAACAAAGTAACAAGGGTTGAGTATTCTGTCCCTCGTTAGAAAAAATGGAACTTTTCAAAGAACCACATTTTCAGAAACATTTGAATCTTTTAATACTAGCAGGATCACAACATTTATACCCACACTGGTTACTGGGCTATCCAAGAAATATACACTTTATTGACCTATTATCAAACCAAGGTTACTTGGATCGTGAGTCAACGGGTACTTGGTGTGCTACTTCCTCCAATATGTGGTATGCTAGGGGTAGGATCATGTGCGTCACTCCAATTCATGTACTGTATATGCAATATAGTTTTATATATGAACTCATATTGCATTTTATATATGAAATTATGAATGTTATTGTTTTAGACCTTGCATGCTTAGTGTTATATTATGACTAAATAAATAAAAGTATAAATCTCTACATTGTAAATATACATTTGCATTAACTTAGTCAATAGTAGAATATAGAGCTATAATTTCAGGTCGCTAAAAAATAGTGATTTGGATCACTAATGATCGATAATCTGGACATTCAATCCAAAATGGAAAACATAAAGGGTTTCATGTTTTAGGTAACTTTGTATTTGAAAACTGAGAGAGAGAGAGAGAGAGAGAGAGAGAGAGAGAGAGAGAGAGAGCAGGGTGGGTGGTTCACATATCCTCCCTCTCAGAGAGAGAGAGAGAGAGCAGGGTGGGTGGTTCACATATCCTCCCTCTCAATAATCCTTTATTTATAGAACAGTAGCTTTACAAGGAGAAGACTAATCATAGTGGGAGACTAAAAGAGATAAGGAGATAATTGCAATTAGGAAATCTAAGCCTAAATCTTATATATGCTACATTGCAGGTGTATGAGAATTAGTGTACATCACAGGTGCATGAGAATCAGTGTACAACGTAGGTGCACACGAATCCTTGTACACTAATACCTCCCCTCAAGTTGGCACATGGATATCATTCACGTCGAGCTTGATATTGATGGTCTGGAGGTGCACTGTTAATGTGGCTTTGGTGAAGATATCTATTAAATGATCTTTTGAACGAACAAAGGGTGTATGTAGCAGCTTGGCAGGTAATTTTTTTTTAATGAAGTGGCAGTTGGCTTCAATGTGTTTTGTGTATTCATGGAAATCTGGTTGGATGCAATATGAATGGTTGCTTGATTATCACAATGCAGTGGAATTGGGGAATATGTTGTGAATCCCAAATCCTAGAGGATGGCTTTCACCATAGTCATTCACAAGTTGCATGAGGCACTGCACGGTATTTGGCTTTGGTTGAGGAGTGAGCAACAACAGATTTCTTCTTATTTTTCCAGGTAACTAGATTTCCTCCTACATACGTGCAATACCTTATAGTAGATTGTTGATCAAAGGAGGAGCCAACCCAATCAGCATTGCAAAAACCCTTGATATTTAAATGGCTATGATTTGAGTAGAGAAGACACCACGACCAAGTGCAACTTTTAAGTAACGAAGGATTTGATAGACTGCTTTAAGATGACGACGACAAGGTCATTGCATAATCTGGTTTACAATTCCAATAGCATAAGAGATGTTTGGACGAGTAAAGTTAAGATAAATTAGGTGATTGGTGGATCAACGATACATGCTTGAATTTTGTTTATTTGTCTCTGTGCAACTTATGATTTACTTCTATGGATTTTAATTGCGTCTAATTGTCTCTCATTCAACTAATGATTACTTCAATGGGTATGCCAATAGGATGAGCACCAAGTAAACCAACCTTGGGAAGAAGATCTAGTACATACCTTTGTTGGGATAAGAAGATTCCACATTTTGAGTGAGCTACTTCAATTCAAAGGAAGTACTTTAACAGCCCTAATTCCTTCATTTTGAATGACAAGGTCAATAATTTATTGACATTGTCCATCTTAGCTTATGCAAGTTAGAATAATATCATCAACATATACGATAAGAATTGTCGTATTGCCATCCAATCTATTTCACAAACACAGAATAATCAAAGGTACTCCTTTTAAATTCAATTTTGGAAATCATATTCCCTAGCTGTTCAAACCAGGCCTGAGGCGATTGTTTGAGGCCATGCAATACTTTCTAAAGAAAATAGACTTTGCCAGTTTCCCCCTTAGGTCGGAAATGGGGAGTAGGGCCATATATTTCTTCATGAAGATTGCAATGTAGAAATGCATTTTTGATATCCAATTGATGCACGGGCCAATTGGTATTCACAATGATAGACAATAGGATGTGGAAAGAGTTTAATTTCGCTACTGGAGCAAAATTTCATTGTAATCTTCTCCATACTTTTGGGTGGAGCCTTTGGCAACTAACCGTGTTTTGTATCTGTCTATCAATCAATTAGCCTTGTATTTAATGGTAAACATCCGTTTGCACCCAACGATATGTTTGCGTAGTGGAAGAGTGACTAATTCCTGAGTGTTCTGTTTTTTAAGGGCAGCCATCTCTTCTACCATGGTGGCTTTCCATTTAGGGTGACTTGGGGCATCTACAATCTTGGTAGGTATAGAGACAAATGATATAGATGAAAGGTATAACTGATAAGTAGAAAAAAGATATTGTTATAAGCCATAGTTACCAATGGGATGATGTATACGAGATCAAGTTCCTTTGTGAAGGGCAATTGGTAGATCCACATGTTCTGGTTCCAAAGTTGAAGAGTGGTGATGCTCAGGAAGAGTTGGATTTTTCTTCTTTCCGGAGTAGACCTTGAGTTTGTTGGTTGGAGTAGAACTTGTTACTTCATCAACGTGAGACTTGTCTATGATAGGAAGTGGAAGGGTGCATGAAGGCTATGTACTATCTCGTGAATTGAAAGAAGGTACATTTAAAAAAAATGTAACATCCTTAAAAATGTCGCTTTTTCGATTTATAGGACATTAACATTTGTATCTTTCTGAGAGTTTGAGTATCATAAGAATAGACATTTTATTGATTGTGTTCTTAGCTTGGTACAAGATAGTCCAAGAATGTGGACAAAGCAGGTGGATGCAAACACTTTTTTATGGAAGGATAAACATTGATGTATGAGGTTGCAAGACTTGTAATGGGTAGTTTCCCTTAAGGACAGTGGTCGGAGTTTGATTGATTATATATGTTGCAAGAAGAATGACTTCATCCCAATACGCTTTTGGTACTGACACGCCTATTAGTAATTATCGGATGACCTTTAAAAGTAATGGTATTTTGTAACGGTAATGGTGGGCACAATGGCCACCGTTACTTTTATTATCTGGGTCATAACGGCTATGATGGCCCCTATAATGGCCGTTATGATCTCTGTTTTTTTTTTTTTTTTAATTGAAAAGAACTAAAAAAACCTGTATCTACCCCGAAACATTGGGAAAACAATCTGAAAAACCTATATGTCCCCTGTAACGGACGATTACGAGGCTGTTACAGCCTTTATAAGGGGGGCGTAACGGGCCTTAACGGTGGTTACATCTCATTTTTTCCATAACTGGTTGTTATGATCGTTACGACCCCATAACATGTTACTATTGCCACTATTACCTTTACGTAACGGCCTTTACGACACACCATGTTAGTAAGTGCTAATTTTTATGTTCAACCACTTTGCTTTGTTGTGGTATATAAGGGCACAAGGATTGAAATTCTATATCATGGTCTATAAAATATTTCTGTAAATCAGGGTGTAAATATTCTTGGCATTGTCAGATCGAAATGTTTTAATTTTCGTATTATATTAGGTAGAAACCATTTGATGAAACTTTTTTATAAACATGGGACTTCATCATAACTTTTTAGGAGATAAATCCCTGTATATCATGAGAAACCATCAATAAATGACAGGAAATATTTGAAACCAAATGCAAAGACTAGTGGAGCAGGTCCTCATACCCCTGAATGAATAAGTTGAAATGGATGCAATGTCTTTGTATTACTCAAGGTAAAAGTAATTCGATAATGATTGCATAACTGAATGGTTTCACATTGTAAGTAATCACTTTAATTGAACTTTTTAGGAAACAGAGACTTAAAGATTATAAAGATAAATGACCTAGACGGGTGTACCAGAGGGTCACCTAATCATTATTCTCAATGACTGAAGCTGAAACATGAGCACAACCACCACCAATAGTCTTTTTTGTTACCTGATCCTAAATAAGACAATGGGACAGATAAGAAATGACATAACAATTAAGTTGTTTGGTTAAGAAAGCTAAGGAAAAAAAGATTAGATGGGAACAAGGAAACATGGACTACAACAGAGACAAAAAGGGAATCAGAAAGACTGAAAGTTCCCTTTTCTAGAGCTTTAGAAAAGGAGCCATCAACCAATCTAATACTACTGGAGATAGAAGGAAGTATATCCATAAGTTGTACCTGTCATATGGTCAGATGCCCCTGAATCATTGATCCAGGATTTCTGAGAGATTTGGTTTGTAGTTGCAGAAGTACCTGCTTACCCTCTCTAGTTAGCGGCAGAGATGGAGGCTTGGAGAGCTACCACTTGTTGTTGTAACTCACTAATGGTTTTACCCCTTGGTTCTTGGTCATTGGGAACAAAAGTTTCTTAAGTGGTGCTTGCATTAGTAGAAGACTTTATTTTGACATTTTTTTGGCTGAAGATGAGGATGAAGAACCCAATAATATTTCTTTAAATGTCGTCTTTTTCTAGAGTGCGTACATTTAAGCTTATCTTTGTCTAGTTCTTTGCCCCTTGACACTTTTGGACTTTGTAGGCAAGGTTGACCATTCTAGAAGGATTGCATGGGAGGCATTCTGTTGTCTAGCCTATGGTCGTATGTAGATGAAGTTATATACAGATTCGAGGGTCGGAAGAGATTCTCTCCCAAAAATTTATATACGTTGAGGTTTGAAGTCCGAGCGAAGACCATCATGAAATTTAAAGATTTTTATTTGTTGGATCGCTTTTCAGATCTTCTAATTCTAGTATAGGTGTTTGACAGTTATCCAATTCCTCCCATTGTTTGTTCAAGTTAGCAAAATACTCTACAGTTCCATCACCCTGTTCGAGATTGTTAATGATGCAGGACAGCCCTAAATATGATGCATGCTCATGATCATAATTATCCAGCGGAAGTAAAAGCAATAATAATAATGAAATCTAGCATTAATCATCATAAACTAAGAAAACCAGAAAGAAAACATGCAATGGAACGGGCCATCATCACAACCATGGAGTATAGGATTCAATTAGTGCCTAGGTTGGATCCGGCGAGGGATGGAACCTCCCGATCTTGCATGGCGTTACCCAATCGATCAATGATGATCACTAGTCCGAAGAACCATGAGGTTTCTCGGATTAGGGATTTGAGAATTTAGGGGTTTAGGGTTTGGATCGATTCTCAAGGTTTAGATCGTGGGGAATAGCAAAACAGAAGTTTAGAAGAATAACAATAGGAGATAAAATACCTAGAAGAATTTGGGGGGCACCAGAAGAAATCAGAAGAAGAAGATCAAGGAAAGAGAAGAAGCACCATGAGAGAGAGAGAGAGAAGAGAGAAGCCACTAAAGAGGTTTGTCTTTTCATTCATAATCAACTAATCACGTTATTAGGGCTTAACCCACTTAAATAAGCAAGAAGAAAACATAAAAGTACCAAAAGTCGGGTTAATGCCCATTTCAGGTGGAAGGTCAATCCGATACGCATTGGACCCAATTTTCTGCACTATCTTAAATGGCCCAGCACTTCGTGCTTGTAATTTCTTAGCGGATCCCTGTGAGAACCGCTCTGGCCTTACTCGCACCATTACATAGTCTCCTTCTTGAAAATCTTGCAGTTTACGATGAGAGTCAGCTGAAATTTTATAATTATCATTACTCTTACTTATCCGCTGTCTAATATGTGTATGCAATTCATGGATATGTCGTGCAAATGCATCGGCTGACTCTGAAGACCTTTGGGTGACAGACATGGGTAAGAGATCTATTGGCATTCTAGGTTTATACCCACTAACAACCTCAAATGGACTCATTCCTGTAGATCGATTGACTGACCTATTATAAGCAAATTCAGCAGTTGGTAAAATTAGGTCCCAAGTCTTAACTCGATCACCCACTAGACAACGTAGAAGATTTCCAAGACTACGGTTTATCACTTTAGTTTGACCGTCTGTTTGTGGGTGGTAAGCAGTAGAGAATTGCAAACGAGTTCCCATAATGTGCCACAGTGTCTTCCAAAAATAGCTAGTGAATTGAACATCCCGATCAGACACTATGGTTTTAGGTAACCCATGGAGACGTGCCACACTATCAAAAAAGATACGAGCAACATGAGACGCATCTGACGTTTTCAAACATGGGAGGAAATGCGCCATTTTAGAGAAACGGTCCACCACGACAAAAATGGAATCGTGCTTTTTGATTGTCTTGGGAAGCCCAAGCACGAAGTCCATACTAATGTCCTGCCACTGAGCATGGGGCACTGGCAATGGCGTATACAGCCCGGTATTTTGCTTTCTCTGCTTTGCCAGTTGACATGTACGACACTGCCCTAAAACTTTGGCTACATCTCGCTTGAGACTTGGCCAATAGAAACGATCTTCTACAAGGGCAATGGTCTTATCACGACCAAAATGGCCAGCTATCCCTCCTGAATGAAGCTCCCATATGAGGAATTCACGAAGGGACATACGGGGAATGCAAAGTCTGTCTCCCTTGAAAAGGAAGCCATTTTTAAGAACATATTCGCCCATAATGCGTTGGTCACTAGAGAGCGACGTGTAAGTACCCCCAAAATCAGGACATGTGGGGTATTCATCTTTTAGTTGCTCAAACCCGACTACCTCTACACTCAAGGAGTTGAGCAACGCCACTCTTCTACTAAGGGCATCCGCTGGTTTGTTTTCAACCCCGGCCTTATGTTTCAACACAAACGAATATTTCTGAAGAAACGCTACCCACTTGGCATGCCTTGGGTTGAGTTTCTTCTGAGAATGCAAATATCTCAAAGCCTCATGGTCAGAAAACAAAACGAATTCCTGCGGTAGGAGATAATGTCGCCAATGTCTCAGGGATTGCACTGCCGCATAAAATTCTTTGTCGTATGTGGAGTATTTTTGTTTTGCCTCATTCAGCTTCTCACTGAAATAGGCCACTGGGTGTTCTTCTTGACTCAACACTCCACCTATACCGACACCAGACACATCACACGCTACTTCAAAGACTTTAGAAAAGTCAGGTAGGCGCATGACAGGAGCTTCTACCATTTTGCCCTTAATCTCTTTAAAAGCCTTGACTGCGGCTTTAGACCACACGAATTCTCCCTTTTTCATGCATTTTGTAATGGGAGCCATGATCGTGCTAAAACTCCTAATGAACCGATGATAGAAGGTTGCTAGGCCGTGAAAGCTTCGCACCTCATGAATGTTCCTCGGTTCTGGCCACTCAACTATGGCCCTGACCTTTTCAGGGTCTGCACAAATCCCTTCAGATGACACTATGAATCCTAAGAACACAACTTGGCTAGACATGAATGCGCATTTCTTAAGATTAACGTACAACTTTTCTTTCCTAAGGACGCTATAAACCTTCTTTAAATGTTCAAGGTGTGATTCCTTAGTTGTACTGTAAATAAGGATGTCATCAAAGTACACCATTAGGAACTTTTCCATGAACGGCCTCAAAGCTTGTGTCATCGCCCGCATGAACGTACTGGGTGCATTCGTCATGCCCTTCGGCATGACCAACCACTCATACAACCCATCTTTTGTTTTAAACGCAGTTTTCCATTCATCCCCTGGGCGTATACGGATTTGGTGATATCCACTCTTGAGGTCTATCTTAGAGAATATAGTGGACCTGGCCATCATGTCAAGCATATCATCAAGTCTAGGTATGGGAAACCTATATTTGACAGTAATTTTGTTTATGGCACGGCTGTCTACACACATGCGCCACGTGCCATCTTTCTTTGGCGTCAACAATGCAGGCACGGCACACGGGCTCATACTCTCTTGGATGAAACCCTTTTGCAGAAGCTCATCAAATTGCCTCTTCAATTCTGCATGTTCTGCAGGGTTCATCCTGTAGTGAGGAAGGTTCGGTAGAGTAGACCCTGGGACAAGATCAATGGCATGTTGTATGTCCCTCATAGGTGGCAACTCATTCGGTAAGTCTTCAGGAAATACATCACTGTATTCCTTTAGGACCGAAGTCACCTCACGGGGTAACTCTAATGGAACCTCAATTGTAATCTCTCTAGCCACAAGGGCATACACCATAGAATCCTCCTTAGTCTCCTTTTCAAACTCTCTTGCATTGATTATATGTAGAGACTTAGGCTTGGATTTCCCCCCTCCTTTAGGCTCACTTGCCTTCTCATCCTTTTTCTTCCCTAGTGTGCTCTCAGGTGGCATGGGGTTAAGTTTGATCTTTTTACCGTTATGCATGAAGCTACACGCATTGGAACGGCCAAAGATCGTGACATCATTATCGAATAGCCACGGTCTACCTAGGATAACATGTCCCACATCCATAGGTAAGACATCACACCACAGGGACTCTTTGTATGACCCAAACTCGATGGGGACTAGACATTGATGGGTGACAGGTAGGGATGTCTTGTCAACCCAAGAGACTTTATATGGGTCTGGATGATGTGTAGGTTTCAGTTTCAATCACTCTAAGGTGTTAGTGGAAATCACATTCTGACAACTTCCACTGTTCACTATCACCTTACAATTCTTTTCACCACACTTGGCAATAGTGTAGAAGATAGTGCTTCGACGCCAGTCAGCACTACTCCTAGACTGAGATAGCACACGCCTGACTACTGCAAGCGTTGCTTCCCCATCTAACTCTTCATCATCAGTAAGTCCTCCTTCAGGGTGATACTCTTCAACTTCATAATCACCCTGGTCATCTCCACTCTCTTGGGACTCGCCTATAACTAAGGCTTTCCCACGGCTCTTTGTAGGACACTGATTATATATGTGGCCCAGATTGCCACACTTGTAGCATCTCACTTGGCTACCTCCACTAGGACTTGCACCAAGAACCCCTTTGCCCTGGTCCTCCCTAGGCCTAGGCGGAATGGTCGCTTGTGCCCTAGGTTGACTGCCAACATTAGGTCTAGTCCCCTGGGAACTAGATCTAGCACTGGAGTCTCGGGACTCAAAACGACGGACAACAGGAGTCTTTAGATACTGCTCTAACTCCTGCACGACTTGATATGCTTCATCCAAGTCCGTTAAGGGTCGAGTCATAAGCTCGCGCTGAAGATCTGCACGAAGGCCCGTCTTGAAACGCGAGAGCGTTATTAGCGAGTCTTCTTGGATATCATATCGCATCACATATTCTTCAAATTTAGCGATGTAGTCAGCGGCAGACATTGATCCTTGGCGTAGAGATTGCCATTGGTCAAGGAGCTTCTGACGATATGAGGGAGGAAGGTACTTCTCCTTCAACTTCTCTTTCATCTCATACCAATGCGTGATAGGGGCTCTACCAACTCTTTCTATCCTACTCTCAGTGTTGGTCCAAAAGAGCTTGGCTTGACCCACAAGCTTCATCTTAGGAAACCGCATTTGACGGTTTTCTGACATGCCATACCACTCAAAGTAGTGGTCCATGTCAGCAACCCGGTCAAGGAATGCCTTGGGGTCCAAGCGCCCATCAAAACTCGGGGCCTCGACTCTAACACTCTTCATCGCACGCTCATCTGGATCATAGCGGTCTTGATGATCATATGTGGCTCGTGCCTCTCGCACAACACCACGCCCGTTACCACGATCTCTATCTTCATTGCCCCCATGTGTGGCAGCGCGTTCCTCTACGATTCCTCCCACTTGGGAGTGCGCATCATCCCCAACAGCGGGGTTTTCCCTTTGGGACGCCTCTAGTTGCTCGACCTTGGTCCTGTTAGTGGTGATCTGGTTCTCAAGGCGGGCAAAATCACGCTTGTGACTTGCCTCTAGAGCGGTTATCTTTTGTATCAATTGAGCAAGTTGCTCAGATAACTGCTCGTTACTCATGGTAGGCTGAAGTCCGAAACCGCTACCTCTCCTAGTGGGCATACAAATAAGACTTGAATCAAAACTCTACCCAACTAGACACTAGGTGTTTTGACTCACAAGATGAATGCGATGAATGCAAAATTAATATGAACTGACACAATTAAACTAAAACAGAAAACGACTCAAATCTAGAAATTTTCCAAATTAGGAAACTTTCTAAAATTGGAAAGTTTCTAAAATCGGAAACTTTCTAAATCTGGAACTTTCCTAAAACAAACCTAAAAATCAAAACCCTAATTTGATAATTCGATCTAGACACAAACCATGCAAGCCTATTCTCTGATACCAAATTTGATGCAGGACAGCCCTAAATATGATGCATGCTCATGATCACAATTATCCAGCGGAAGTAAAAGCAATAATAATAATGAAATCTAGCATTAATCATCATAAACTAAGAAAACCAAAAAAGAAAACATGCAATGAAACGGGCCATCATCACAACCATGTAGTATAGGATTCAATTAGTGCCTAGGTTGGATCCGGCGAGGGATGGAACCTCCCGATCTTGCATGGTGTTACCCAATCGATCAATGCTGATCACTAGTCCGAAGAACCAGGAGGTTTCTCGGATTAGGGATTTGAGAGTTTAGGGGTTTAGGGTTTGGATCGATTCTCAAGGTTTAGATCGTGGGGAATAGCAAAACAGAAGTTTAGAAGGATAACAATAAGAGATAAAATACCCGGAAGACTTTGGAGGGGCACCAGAAGAAATAAGAAGAAGAAGATCAAGGAGAGAGAAGAAGCACCATGAGAGAGAGAGAAGAGAGAAGCCACCAAAGAGCTTTGTCTTTTCATTCATAATCAACTAATCACGTTATTAGAGCTTAACCCACTTAAATAAGTAAGAAGAAAACATAAAAGTACTAAAAAACCCCTAAAACATCTCTAAAAAAAAACAACTAAAAAAACAGTTCGTACGTTGGTGGGGCGCCCCGTGACTAATTTGGCGGGGCCCCCGGCTAAGACAGAAACTGTCCAGCAAGGAAAACTGAAAA
The DNA here is from genome assembly GCA_003013855.2 of Liriodendron chinense. Lineage (NCBI taxonomy): Eukaryota > Viridiplantae > Streptophyta > Magnoliopsida > Magnoliales > Magnoliaceae > Liriodendron > Liriodendron chinense. The sequence goes on from ML058525.1 coordinate 1,414,957, forward strand.
TTTGCTGAATTTCGGGCGCCCGGTGCCAAATTTGGCCGGGCGCCCGACCACCTTCAGAAAAGCCTTTTTCTATTCTTTCAGTCGGGTCTTCTTCCATCCTACACACGTGTCTTCTATGTGCCAAATCACGTGCGTAGGGTCTTCAATGCTCCTCAATCATCGCCTAAACACAAGGATGGTACTTGTGGGTGGCGCTTTCTTCGTTGGTACACTTGAAATGGTCTTGTGTCCTCATCAGTTAATGTCTGGGTGGAGTTGATAAATGTGGACCAAGTTTTCTTAGTGAGAGTACATTTTGGCTACTTTATCCCATACATCCTTTGTGGTTTTCAAGCGATAAAGACCACAACTAATATTGGGTTGCATTGAATTCAGTACCCAACACAGCATAAGCTAGTTTTCACTTTCCCATTCATCATAAGTGGGATCGTCATGATTGGGCTGTTTTTTGGTTCATGTAATGTATCCCAGTCTTTTCCATGTTCCAATATACATTCAGACTGCTTGGGATCACTTCGAATAATTTATGTCATCTAGTTTTATTATAGTAATTGTAAGACTAGGGCTATTCATGTCCAGATGGAATTTGGGTTTGTTTTTTTATCCAATTTAACAAAAGGAAGACAAAAAAAGAAAGAGGGATAACACTAGTTCAATGTAAACTCTCGATGTCTGACATGAAGACTAAAAACAGTAAAAAGGAAGGAAACTTGAGAGAGAGAGAAGAAGAAGGTACGATTGTGTGTGAGAGAGAATGAGAGAGATTTAAGTTCTAACCCTATTCCTCCAAGTTTTATTAGTAAGGCTTATTGGCCTTTTTACAACTAACCACCTTAGAATATAACAAGTTACATAAAGACCCCCAATAGAACTCTTATACAAAAGCCCTTATGTTTCAACACTCCTCCTCAAGTTGGTGCGTGAATATCTGCCATGCCTAACTTGCCAGAAATCTCACGAAGAGTAGTGGAATTTAGAACCTTTGTAAATATATTGGTCAACCGATCTGAGGAGCGAATGAAGGGTGTGGAAAGTTCTCCTGAAGCAATCTTCTGTCGAACGAAATGGATATCAACCTCAATATGTTTAGTCCTCTCATGAAAGACCGAGTCTGAGGCGATATTAATGGCTTCTTGATTATCACAATAGAGAGTAATGGCCGAGTCACAGAATAAACCCTACTCTTTCATAATGGACTTTAACCATAGCAGCTCACATGCCCCATGAGCCATAGCTCTGTACTCTGCCTCTGCACTTGACCTCGAGACCACAGATTGTTTCTTGCTTATCCAAGTCACCAAGTTTCCTCACACAAAAGTAGAATTTCAGATGTAGATTTTCTATCTGTAGAACAACCTGCCCAATCCGCATTTGAAAAACCACATATATCCGCATGCCCATGATTCTTGTACAAAATTCCTCGACCTGGACATGTCTTTAGGTATCTTAAGATGTGATGAACCGCCTCCAAGTGAGGCTTCTTGGGAGAATGCATGTATCGACTCACAATGCTCATTGCTTGAGTAATATTTGGCCTTGTGATTGTCAAATAAATCAATTTCCCAACTAGTCTTTGATACATGCCAGGGTTATCAAGCTTGTCACCTATGACTGAATGCAGTGAATGTTTCTGCTCCATGGGGGAAGACGCTGGTCGTGAACCCAACTTTCCTGTCTCCTTGAGAAGGTCAAGGGTGTATTTTCTCTAAGAGATGAAGGTGCCCTTTGATGAGCGGGCCACCTCAATTCCCAGGAAATATCACAGACAACCCAGGTCCTTCATTTTAAACTTCTTGCTTAGTTGGTGTTTGGTCTGTTGGATGAATTGCAAGTCATTACCTGTAGGACAATGTCGTCCACATACACAAGCAGAATAGTTCTTCCCTCTGGGTGTGAATGAATAAACACTGTTTGATCTGTTTGGTAGCACTTGAATCCAAAGGAGAGAACTGCAGAACTAAATTTTGCAAACCAAGCTCTAGGAGACTGTTTTAGGCCATACAAAGCCTTTTTTAGCTTACACACCTTTCCCGACTCCTCCTTATGTTGAAAACCAAGGGGAAGATCCATGTATACCTCCTCGGTCAAATCATCATTCAGAAAAGCATTCTTGAGTCCTTAACATCTAATTGGAATAGAGGCCAATCCAGGTTAGCCGCCAGAGAAAGGATAAGACGAACATAATGGAGTTTCGTTAGTATAATTGACTCCAAAAAGTTGAGTGTAGCCCTTAGCCACCAGTCGAGCCTTATATCTTTCTACAATACCATCTACATGATATTTGATGGAGACAACCCATTTACAAGCAACTGTCTTCTTACCAGGAGGTAGAGAAATAACATCCCATGTGCCACTCTTGTGTAGAGCCTCCATCTCGGCTTCCATAGCTTGTTTCCAGGCAGGTACTGCCAAAGTATTGCAAACAAATCTGGGAATACTATGAGAAGTTATAGCTGCTAAGAAGGAACAATAGGATGGTGACAAGGACTCATATCACAAAAAATTAGATATAGGATACAAAACGGGTTGATGACTACGAGTGTGAGATGCAACAGGAGAGGAATGAGTACCTGAGGTCAGAGTCAGATCCATTGCCACGGGTTGAACTTGAGTTGGTCTTACCCGTTGACAAACATAGGTAATGAGTTTCTTAGGTTTACTAGTCGCCAACGGAGTGACCAATGTAGGTAATGGAAGAGTGGGTGAGGAAGAACCAAGTTCGTCATCAGCACTGTGGAAAGCACGATTCTTAAGAAAGGTGACATCCATAGAAACATAAAGCTTCCTGCGTATGGGATCATAGCACTTATACCCCTTATGTTGCATAGAGTATCCAATGAATATACATTTAATTGCTTTGGAGTCAAGTTTGTCCCTGGAAGGACTAGAGTTATGGACAAAACAACCACACCGAAACACACGAGGGATAATATGGAATAATGGTGAGGACGGAAGAAGGATATGCATTGGGATTTTTCCTTAAAGGACATGAGTAGAAAACCAATTAATCAAGAAACAAGCCATCAGAACTGTGGCAGAACAATATGACTTGGGAACATCCATCCCTATTAAGAGAGAATGTGTAACCTCTAATAAATGACGATTCTTTGCTCAGAAACCCCATTTTGTTGAGGAGAATACAAGTAAGAAAGTTGATGAATGATGCCATTATCCTGGAGATAGTTTGTAAAGGACTTGGATGAATATTCCCCTCCATTGTCAGACCACAAGGTCTGAATGGAACAACCATATTGATTCGCCACCAACTTGTGAAAGGTTTGAAACAATAAGAATAATTCATCTGATCGACGCATAAGATATACCCATGTTACTCATGAGAAAAAGTTCTACTGCAGTCCAGAGCACGGGTGAGACTGCTGACAGAAAGTAAATTCGCATGAAATTTAGGAATATACAGGACATTTAGAAGAGTGAGAGAGAAGGACACACGAACAGAACCAATAAACTGTACATGAGTGGTGCTACCATCAGCAAGACGAACAAACCGAGAGCAGGATGTAACAGTCGAGGGTGTAAGGAAGTGACACATGCCAGTCATATGGTCGGAAGCCCCAGAATCGATAATCCAAGTGGATGGGGCCGAAGAAGCATGCAAGGCAGTACCTGTGGTTACAGCGATGGAAGTAGATGAGGGCTGTAAACCAGAGGAAGGCGTAGCGGATGTAGAAGGCTACAACGATTTCAGAAGGTCCATAACTTCTACTCTGGTCATCAATGTAGACTCAGAAGGAGAAGTATCGGAGGTCTTGACATTATCCATAGGTTGTTCCCCAACATCTACTGTGGCTGAATGTGTTGAGGGATAGCCATATATTTTGAAGCATTGTTCTACTGAATGCCCTGAGCGCTTGCAGTGGGTACAAAAGTAACATGAACCTCCACGTCCAGTCCCCGACCAAGAACTGAGGAACTGCCACGTGAATAAAAGCGGCCACCCCTTCTATTAGGTGAAGCAGTGGAAGATGTAAAAGCCACTCATTCTTGTGTAGGAGATGATAAAGTAATAGGCATGGTCATCACTTGACGACGAGCCTCCTCGGTATAAACAATGGAGTAAACTGTCTCAAGCGATGGAAATGGTATCGTAGTAACCAGCTAGGTACAAAGGGACTCGTAATCTGCATTTAGTCCAGCGAGAAACTTGTACGTTTTGGCTTTGTCTTCACGTTGGTGCACTATTTCGACACTGCTACTATCCGGTAGTTCACTTAACGGCTGCAAGTAACTCAACTCTTCCCATTTGCTCTGTAAAGCCCCAAAGTACTTAGTGACGGACATTATTTTGAGCTAGTGAGTAAAGTTCTGTTGTCACCTGGAAAATGCGAGGTTCATTGGAGACCGTTCCGTATGATTTTTGGAGTGCAGTCTATAAATCTGCTCCACTTTCATAAAAGAAATAATCAGATGCAACATGTTGTTCCATAGAATTTAATAACCAACCCATAACAGTGGTGTTTGCAGACTCCCATGCATAAACTTTTGTGGGATCTGTAGGCTTCTTGTTGGCACTAGTGAGATATCCAAAATTTTCTTTTCCAACAACATACATTCGGATTGCTCGGGACCACAACAGAAAAATTTTCCTATTGAATTTGGTGGAAGTAATGGAGACAGGGCCCTCAAAAGATTTGGAGTCCATAGTTGCAACAACCTCAAGGGAAAGAAATAAATTGATGTGGACACAAGCGCATTCAAGGAATACCAACGAAGAAAGCGCCAACCACAAGTATCGTCCTTGTGGATTGGCGATTATTGAGGAGCTGAAGACCCTTCACATGTGATTGAACACATAGAAGACCCCATTCAGGGAAGACACATGTGAAGGAAGAAAGGAAAAAGAAGACCGAAGAAACTGAAGATTTTGGGCGCCCGACCACTGTCTTCGGGCGCCTGACCATAGCCTTCAAGCGCCCGAACCTCTCTGGAGGTTTTCGGACGACTTCGGGCGGCAGCTCAAGCGCCCGACCAAGCGCCTGAACTTTCCAGCACTTTTGTTAGTTACGCGTTTTTTATTAGTTTTGGGGGTATTTTAATACCTTCATGTCTTTATTTGCTTATTTAAGTGGGCTAAAGCCCTAAACTCGAATTAGTTATTGATTATTGATTAATGAAAAGCCTCTTGGAGCTTCTCTCTTCCTCTCTCTTTCATGGTGATGTTTCTTCTTCCTTGATCCCTCTTTCTTCTACTTGCTTCTTATGCCCTTCTACTCCTCCTTCCAGGTAATTCTATCTTTCCCTAACCTATTTGTTTTGCTAACTACAATCCCAAATCTGATTTTTTATCCTAAACCCTAATTCTCAGATTTTCAAATCCCTAATCCAAAACTCCTTGATTTCCTGGATTAGAGATTCCTCTTAATTGATTGGGCTATAGCCATGTAAGATCGGGAGGTTCCATCCCTCGCCGGATCCAACCATAGTGATAATTGAATTTCATATTTCATGGTTGTGATGAATGGCCCGTTCCATTGCATGCTTCCTTGTGATTTTCTTAGTTCGTGATGATTACTGCTAGATTCTATATTGTTATTGTCTTTTAATTCCGCCGATTTAATTTGTTCATGAGCATGCATCATAATTAGGGCATCATACATCATAAATAGTCAGTACCAGGTGGCCGAAGAGGCTTCAATCATCTAGAATGACTTTGAATAGGCTCCATTGCAAACAAAAAAACCATCTGCAGACCCATGAATATCAGCTCCGGTATTAGATCTGGGTTCTGGTGCCCCTGCCGGCGTTAGATCTGGATTCGGGTGCCCTTGGGGGGTCAGATCTGGGTTTCGGCGCCCCTGTTGGCGTCGAAACTTGGGTCCGACGAGCCTGACGGCGTCGCATCAGATTCGATGCCCTCATGTGGTGCGGCTGCCTCCAGTTGGTGTGGCTGGGAGAGGAAACAACTCCGGTGGGTTCTTGGTTGGTGCGACTGGGAGAAGAAGCACCTTCGGTGGGTTCCACGTAATCTAGAGAAGCAAGAAACTCCTTGGCTTTGATACCATGAAGACTAAAAACAATAAAAAGGAAGGAGACTTGAGAGAGAAAGAAGAAGAAGAAGGTACGACTGTGTGTGAGAGAGAATTAGAACGATTAGGTTCTAACCCTAATCCTCCAAGTTTTATTAATAAGGCTTATTGGCCTTTTTACAACTAACCGCCTTAGAATAGAAAAAGTTACAGAAAGACCCTCAATAGAAATCTTACACAAAGGCCCTTATGTTTCAACATGACGAAGGTCCTGAGAGTAGAGTCGACATGTGAAAAGAGTCTTGCTTGAAAGATATGGAAGCAATGAGTGGTCTAGGGGTGAAGGTGGTCCGTGCTTCTAATCAAACCCCAATAGGTGGTCCACGGGGCACTTTCAGCATCAATAGAGGCCCTTGGACTTGAATTTGGTCATAGAAAGAGCCCTGAACAGAAAACCCAACAGCCCAGGACTGGATCCGACAAAGGGGAAAAGGATTCGAATGATTTCTGGCGATATTGGACTGTTCCTAGTGAAGTTCTGACGCCTGAATCAAGGTCTGGAGGTGTTTCCAGCAAGTTGGTGGTTATGAGCTGGTTTTCGGAGGTTATGGGCTGCTGCTTGTTTAGTTCCGATTCCGGAATTGGGGTTCGGAGGTATTTCTGACAACTTTTGATGGCTCTGGGCTGGTTTCCGGCGAGATCTGGTAATGCCGGAGGCTTCTATGGTGAGGTTTTGAGATCCCTGCTGCTAGAGATAACTTCTGGTGGAGAAATCCCTTCCATATGAGACATTGATGCGTTAAGATTGTATCTACAGGATGGTGATAGAAGGTTTATCTCACTTTCATTTACAGAGGAGAAAAAACTCTGATCAACTTTCAAAATCAAAGTTTTCTAGAAAGAGAGAGGTTTATCTCACTTTCACCCTCTTACAGAGGAGAGAAAAAACTCTGATCAACTTTCAAAATCAAAGTTTTCTAGAGAGAGAGGGGGGGGGGGGGGGGGGGACTCATGGAAGAACATACACATTCAAGCACAGTTAGCGGTAAAGCAAACGGATTGGACTCATGGAGCATAATAAAAGGAGATTTATCATGTAAAACCAGAGTTGGCATACAAGTAATAAGTCAGTAATTCCCTGGTAACCTCCAGAAAATTGTCAGTTCCTTATAGCTACTCCATTTTATTCTCGATTATAGGAGCACAAGGTGAAGAGTGAATGCCCTGTTTATGTAAATAATTTGAAACTTCTGAGACAGATACTCAAGTATTGTAAGAAATTAATTATTATTGAACAATTGGACTAGCCAATTGGGTTTTTACTATAGCATGAAACAATTTGAACAATCAAATAACTTCATCCCAGGTTTTTAACAAATAAACCCATGCACCACTATTTCAATCATCAATGAATGAAACATTGTACGGGTACCTAGAATATGAATTGTAAACATCAGAATGAGTTTCATCAAATGGCATTCTATTATGGAGATGCTGACTAGATGAAAAACGGAATGAATATATTTGATAGTTGACATTCCTCACACTCATGATGACAACTGTTAGATCCTATGAAAGAAATTCGTAT